>CM022677.1:11367440-11369940 GCA_012295275.1 Chrysomallon squamiferum
GAACGTGACCCTGGAGAAACATCACGTAGAGGACCAGGGACATCAGCATCTAGGAAACGGAAAGCACAGGATGATGGGTGCCCGAAGAAGCCTCCAAAAGGGCGAAAGATTTCCGAACGTGACCCTGGAGAAACATCACGTAGAAGCCTCCAAAGGACCAGGGACATCAACATCTAGGAAACGGAAAGCACAGGATGATGGGTGCCCGAAGAAGCCTCCAAATGGACGAAAGATTTCCGAACGTGACCCTGGAGAAACATCACGTACAGGACCAGGGGCATCAACATCTAGGAAACGGAAAGCACAGGATGATGGGTGCCCGGAAAAGATTCCGAAAGTGCAAAAGATTTCCGAACGTGACCCTGTAAAAGCAGCATGTGAAGAAAGACCAGGGATGTCAACATCACCATCACCCAGCACTGCTGAATCAACACAACAGCCTGAATCAGATAAGTCACCTACTTGTTCTTTGTGTTCAGAAGAATTTTTAGATAAGTGTCATGCAGACTCGTGTTTACATGAATTTTGTTTCAGCTGTTTGGAGAGGTGGTCTAGAAGCAGAAGAAATTGTCCAGTTTGCTCTGCAAGATTCACCGCCATCGTGTACAACTTAAGAGATGGAAACTGCGAGATGTACACATTGCCACCTCTCAGAGTCAAAAGAGTCAGAAGAGTCAGACGACATTCTGCAGCTGGATTCATCAGACGTATATTTGCGTATATCGGTCGTATATTTACGTATTTTAGTCGTATATTTAGTTCTCTGTTGTGGAAAATCTTATTTGTTCTAATTGAATTTTGTCTTCTGATAGGTCGTTTACTAGGATTTGTGTAATATTAGAAACCTTACAACGTTACTCTAGGTGTATTGCTTTAACTTCAGCTGGCATCCTTCTGTCATTTTTTTTATTTTATGATGATGATAGTAACAGTAATAGATACAGACATTTATTTGTAAAATATTTATTTGAAGTTGGTAATATCTGCAGTGATAATAACATTCTGTCCCTTTTGCCCCAGCATATCAGTGCTATAGGAGATTGTGTTGATGATGTTGACGTGAAGCTGGTTATGCTCCTTGCAGCTCTATAACCCTTGAGAGGTGGGCTCAGGTTTGTATTGTTTTTTAATTAATAAGTACTAACATACAACCAAAATACTAACAATTAACATGAATACTAACCATTAACCAGGTAGTAAACGTTATATAGAGACACACACATACATCCATACAGACACATACGAATATCCATACAGACAGAACACACACAGAACTACACTAACATATATACAAACATATATACACTCACACACAGAAACATATTAACATTTAACAAATACTAACCTTAACCAATTAGTTACAATTACTAATAATTACCACATACTTATCTGAATACGTGTATAAACACAAACACACACACACACATCAACACACACACACATCACACACACACATTAAAACAAATTCTAACCATTAACCAAATACTAAAATTTTTTTAAATTAACAAAATAGTAACCATTAACCAAATACTAATGTTTAACAAATACTAACCATTAAGAAAATATTAACAATTAACCAAATACTAACATTTAACAAATACTAACCATTAACAAAATACTAACAATTAACCAAATACTAACATTTAACAAATACTAACCATTAACAAAATACTAACCATTAACCAAATACTAATTTTTAACAAATACTAACCATTAAGCAAATACTAACATTTAACAAATAGTAACTATTAACAAAATACTAACCATTAACCAAATACTAACATTTAACAAATACTAACCATTACTAACATCCCCTACGTGTACTGAACCTCACCGTGGTGTAGGGGTGGCAACATTTCCAAAGGGAATGGCTAATTAGTACATTAATATAACATTTAATTGGTTAGAGAGATAGACAGATTGTTAGATTATGATAAATAGATTTACCTACATAGGGTATTGCTATTTTTTCTAATTTTGAATACAGTGCTATTGCTTTGAAAGCCCTTTCTATATACAGACAGACAGACAGACCAACAGAGTATAGACAGAAGTGTATGTACTTAAGAATAAGTTATGACATATAAATATTTCACTCTGGCTTTCTTACTCTCTGTGTCACTCCCCAGATTACTCTAATTAGATGGATTATTTCATTTTACCAGATATTAATTGATAATTAAGTATGACAGGTTCTGTGATTAATGTGCTCTTTAACACAAACTGTTACAGACATCTTTTTATCTTATCATATTTACTTCTTATCAATAGATGAATGACTATGTTTTCAGTGTAGATTTCCAGATTAATGTTCTCTTCATAAACAATACCAGAAATCTCTAGTCTCTCATTAACAATTTATTGGTACCTCCAGTCATGCCTCCCTCCTAACTCCATATATTCCTCATTTATATTCCACAGTTTATATATTACGCCAAATTCCATTGATATATCACTCAATCCATGGGCCTACAATGAGGACCTTATTTGTTAACAATTG
>CM022677.1:11372440-11426876 GCA_012295275.1 Chrysomallon squamiferum
CTATCTACATGTATCTACTGAAGTACTGACCCACCTACCTGTCTGTATCTTTGAGTGTCTAATATCTGTCAGATGCCTGTCTACATACATCTACATATCAACCTACTGATCTACTCACCTACATACCTATCTGTTTATCTATCAACATTACAACATATCAATAACCATCCATCAGTCATCTATCCAACTCCCTGTCAAACTACCTACATACATAACTAACTGTGCCTGCATTACAACCTGTATGATTTATATATACATCTGTACGTCTACTCAGCCTGGCACACAAAACACACATGACAGAAAGAAGAATACACAGAATAGATAGATGGCCATTGTCATGTTTACCTATCTACCTCAATTCATCTACATTTATCAATTTCATTTGTTAACTTCTACTGATCTAGCTGTCTATCAATCTATCAATATATACTTCTTTCTTTCTTTGTATCTTCCTGTTTATCTCTTCACCTGTTAACCTTTCATCTGACAGTCAGTCTCATATCTCTGTCAATCATTTCTCCATTCCTTTAAATCATTTACAGCTGCTCTCAAGTTAATTGCTAATAATCTTTATGAAAACAACATTAATCTGGAACCTGCTCTCTATTAAAAAATATCATTGCTCCACATATTTTCATTTCTTCTGCAATAATTTCTAATTTGCAGTGTAGAACCATACATAGCTTTTGTAGTGTCCTTTAGTCATTATAGAGGAAGTTGTTAAGTCCTTTCCTGATAAAACCAAGAATCATCCACTGTTAACTTTTGGAGAATAATGAATCAACACTGATATTGTTAACAACTTCTCTGTCTGGAAACTGCTTTGGAAAGAAAACTCCATAATTAGTCTATATCAGTAGATATCTCAATGTTTAAAGATACCTCTATATTCTTCTCCATATTATTGTTACTGAAGCTGATTCCAGAATATTGTCGTTTCTGTAGATGCAATAATAAAATTTAATTGAATAATTATTTAAAAGTAATTTTCCATTGTGTTTAATTGTCTGATAAATAACAAATAATTTAAACAAAAATATAGATCTATAAAAAGGTATCAAAATTGTAAATTTTACATTCTGGTCAAATTAAAATAACAAATGAGTCTTTCAAATCTATATTCATAAAGATAAATGAAATATTTTCATATATTAATCAAGAAGAATGCATTGATTAGATCAAAATATGTTAAAGTTAAGCAATACAAACATGTAATAATAATAATAATAATAATAATAATAATAATAATAATAATAATAATAATAATAATATTTCTCAAAGCTGAAATCCATAAAATTGTGAACACTCCTCTATATCTTCAGCACTGACTTGCCTTGTACTGTAAAGGTGAGAGATGAGATCTAAAGAACTCTGTCTTTGTCCAAGTCTTTAAAAAAGTACAAAATCGAACATAGACTTGACAGTATCCACCTGTAAATTGAAAATAATTCATTATATCCAGCCAATGAAAAATATGAGGCATTTTAGTTAAAAACTAATTGACAATTTTCTGTGATTTATTAATTGTTTGAGATAAGTCACTTACGATATCACGATTTCGAACAGTTTACAACAAACCTCATCTTACAAACTTCTCGTCCATAACTTTAATTACATGTTTCAGAACTCGAATGTTTTGGGTTTTAACGAAAAAGAGTGAAAAATTAATTTTTAAGTAATCTTTTAAACAGGCCGGTTGGCGGACCTTTAAATTATAATTTTTTAAATAAATTTTCTGTTGTAAAACCGGTATCAAGCATCATAATAAATGTATCTAGGCAATCATTCAAGTAACACGCGATCAGTTTCCTTTTTCCACGTAAATACCACCTGTAATGTATTGAAAATGAAAACAAATATTAAAATAAAAATATAATGGTTTCAAGTATTGTTTTACAACTACGTACTCAGCACTGTCCGCTGTGGAGTTTTAGCAGAGTAAGTGTTCACATTATGTGCCTAATGAGAATATTCATCCACCAGCGTCAGCTAAAAATTATTATTATTATTATTATTATTATTATTATTATTATTATTATTATTATTATTATTATTTTATTTATTTATTTATTTATTTATTTACTTATTTGTTTCTGGCTGGCGTCATCTAAATACTATCTGAAAACAAAAATCTAGTAAGAAATGGGTAAGAGATAGTATGACGTCAAAGTTACAAAAAAAATATAGTAAATAAATAAATTAAAAATTGGTTTCGACCTTTGAAGCAATTACTACTCAATAATAGACATCTATGTACAAACGGCATTACTTATATGATGTATTTCCCCAAATTACTTTTAATAATCCATATAGACTTGATTGGATGTTTAAAAGTTTGTAAACACTGATCGGCGTTCGACGCTGCCATCTTTGATTTCATTCGGAGGTTTCCGTGATCGCTCGGAAACCGTCTGATCGGGTTTTTGAACTTCCAATTTCAACTTTTTTACGTCTATTTTCTTAACTTTTTTATGATTTGTAAATTAGATTTGCGCTGATAAAGGTAATATATTACCAAACCATGATCTCCTGCGCTTTTCCTAAGTACTTTTTCAACTTAATCAAACTTTTCACACTGGATTATTTTTATGCAAATGCGTGATAATAAACTGAAATTATAATTTGTTATAAGATTACTGTATTAACTTTTCCAGTTGGCAATGTTCCCCAACAGAAACGAAGATTCAGGTTTAGTTTGTACCAATAAATCGGTGAAAGTCTGGAAGTATTTTGACTGTCTGACTTTTAGAAGTTTGTGGTCAACGGGAAATAACTCTATTTAACACATTGGAAAATATACAAAAAAGACTGAGTGTGAAGTAAAATATTAAAAAAGAACAAAATAACAAAAAGAAATCACATAGAAATATATTTTGTTTTCAATAAATGAAGCGACGAAAGATTATTAGAGACATCATAAGTCTGCTGAATACAGATTTTATTTAAACCTATATATTATTTTTATTTCTATTTAATATAACTGTTTCTTTATAATAAATATATGCCTCTTTTTCTGTTGTTTAAGTATTCTTTCTTAATTATTATATTTATTTATCATTTTAATTAGTGTTATTGTAGTTATTGTTCTTATTTTTATCGTTAATCCCGTTATTTGAGATATTATTACTCAAAAAAAGAAACAATTATCAATAGATATACAGACACACGCATACAAAAGAAAGAATCTGGTTACACGTGTTTTCCTTGCATAAGTTGATATGTATGTAGTTAAATAATAGATAGATACACTGATGAGAGCTAGGGATGGATATAGAGATAGATAGACATTTTACATTTCATAGGCAAATGAACATGTTTGTATATGAGTTATAATATCATATTAACCTCGCTTTTAACATCTTTTCTTTTATTGGTCATTTTAATCTCTCTGTCGGTCTGTCTATCCATGTATTTATCTATATGTCTGTCTGTCTGACTGTCTGACTGTCTGTCTGACTGTCTATATCTCTGTCTGTCTATCTATCCTCCTACCTATCTACCTCTCGGACTGTAGAGATAATGCAGGTGTAGCTGTAATTATAACTTCAGTAATTTTGTTATAAACACTGCAGAAAATATTGATAATAAAGCAGCGATGATATTTTATCTCACTGGCAGAGATTCTGTGTATTCTGAAAATACTGAAGGATCTTTATTTATTTATTTATTTATTTATTTATTTATTTATTTATTTATATTCTTAACTAAGTTAATTAATTTGTGTTTTGCTTTATATGTAAGAATCTGTGTTAAAGTTTCAAGTATTAATGAAAGATACATTTGTAAATGTCAATAATATGGTGAAGTTAGTTCATTTTAATACAGTATCTCACCACTATCTTAACAAATAATAATAATAATAATAATAATAATAATAATAATAATAATAATAATAATAATAATAATAATAATAATAATAATAATAATAATAATAATAATAATAATAATAATGTTAAAGACATCTAATTTTTTTCATAGGCATCTTTAAAAGTTGATTCATTATTCAACTTGTTAGGTACGTACTACCAATTAATGAAAAATTAAGCTTATTATTTATTTATTTATTTATTATGCAAAATAAAATGATCTAATATTGTTAATTAAAAAATAACACTTGTATTTTTCAATAAACTGTGTTTTCAGTACATAATATTATATCTGCCCCTCTGTTTACAACATAAAACATGTAACATAAATAGTGATGGCGGTACTGAAGATGCGTGTTATTATAAGTAAGTAAACATTCTCTTTCTTCTTGTAGATGTAGATTTCTTTCTTTCTACGGATGGGTCCCTCCATGGGTGTCCATGGGCAAAACCGTCTTCCCGTGTGTAGTGGTCCAACAAGCACGGCATGACAGTTGACATGATGCGAAAAGCAGCTCAAACCACAAATTGAAAAAAAAAAAAAAAAAAACGATGAATATAAAGCTGATAATAATTATTAAAACACTATGTTATTTACTAAACATCATAAACGTGAAGAATGTGAACATGGTGATCAGTAAATATAATCATTGAAATTTAGATTAATTTATTACAATAATCGGACATCTCGGCTCCTGGTTTTGTGTCGGTTTCAACAGGAAGACATATCTTTCCGGTAGACATACCTAAAATAACATGAATTACTTGGGAAATAAAAAAATAAAAAAAATTATTGATGACAATAGTTAAAAAATAAATTATAATAAGATTTAAATCACTGAAAATTTTGTGCTTAGAAATTAGAATGTATACGAAGCATACACTCGATATTATAAAATGTTTATTTTTATATCGATCGGAGTTGAAAATAAAAATTAATACTCGGCTAACTTCGTTTTCACGTTCGTGTCTATGGCGTCATCAATGCTTTGTTTACATAGCTACAGTTGGCGATATTGAAGATCAGCGCTATCCTGTTTCTTATATTGTTAATATACACTTGTCAAAATATGTTTATTTTTACATAAAATAACAACAACAATCAATTACAGATAGTGTTTCGAATGTTTTTATTTAAAAAGAATAAAGGAGTGTCAAACATATCTCATTATCTGACAACTATTATTTTATTAATTCTTCAGGTCCAAAAATATTTAGTGAATGGTTTCTATAAAATACTTGAACAGTTCTGTTGTTTTCAGAATCCGTTTCGAAGATCCCATGGACGTCGACCCCTTCGACGACAGAGACATTCAGCCAATGGAGGTTGACCCATTCGACGACAGAGACATTCAACCAATGGAGGTTGACCCATTTGAGGAACCCATGGATACATCCTGAGTATCATAATAAAATATGTTAAAACGTTATTATTTTTCGCAAATATTCTCCACTTTCATATTAGACACAGTTATACTGCGAATAAGTAAACATGACATTATATAATAAATAAACATTTTTCTTTTCTTCTTGTACAGGTGGATTTCTTTGGTTCTCCCGATCGTTCACGTCCAATGCAAGGACACCGACGTCCATGGGCTCCGCCCTCTTCCCGTGTGTAGCGGGCCACGTGAAAAGCACGACCTGGAGCTGACTGGAAGCGAAAAGCAGCTCAAAGCATGAACTGGCAAAAACAACTGATGAACACAAAAGTTGACAAAACGTTTCAAACACGAAACATCATAAACGTGTAAATCATGCCAGTCATTTATATCTTGATTAGATATATATTTTTACATTTGTGCTAATGTCTGAAAAGTAATTGTGAAAACCTTTGAATCCATCATTCCCTCTTTTTATCCTTTTATTATTTTCCCAATTCTTCTTTGCACCAAAGTGTCTCTTTATTGGTCAACCTGTGGTGTAGCTTAATCTCGCACCTGCTCACCTCTTTCTAACATAGAAACAGACTTTAATGAAGAAATCATTTGATTGTTTTACTCATATACATGTGCCCATTACCTGTCTAACTAACCATTTATTCATCACTATCCTCTCTCTGTCTGTCTGTCTATATCTATATTTACTTATATAATTATGTCTCATTCTCTGAAAAATCAATAGCGAGGTCAGTACCTGTTCTCTCTCTATAACACACAAACACATATAACCATACCTACATATCAGTCTCTCTCAGTCTAGTTATCTAACTGTAATCTAACACCCATATAAACATACTCTTATTCATACATTCAGTTATATACCAATCCTCTAACATAATACAAATACTCATGATTATGAATCGATGTATCTATGTTGTTTGTGTGTGTGTCCAGCCATCCATCTATATCGCCGTCTATAACACACACATATATACACATAAACCTATTCACTCATGTATTTATTTATTTATATTTAATCTATTATCTCTCATATCAATCATCTGACTCTCTCAAAAATCCACAAAAAGCACACTATCTTTGACACACATTTATGTACCCATTCTCTCTAATACATATATTTATGCATCATCAGTTAATCTATGTTAGCTGTATATATATATATATATCTATATATGTTCCTAATTATTGTCTACCTAACATATCAATCTATGTTAGCTGTATATATATATCTATATATGTACCTAATTATTGTCTACCTAACATATCAATCTATATCTGAAGCGATGTCTGTCTCTATATCAATCTATCTCACCTTCTCAGTTATACATAGTCACAGTCTCTCTTGCACTCCCACACACACACAAACGTACATATACACCCTCTCTATTTACATCCTTTTTAGGTATTTAAATACACTCTTTCTATCTAGTTATCTATCTATAATTATATTTATTTATTTATCTATTTATGCCATGTACATAAGAAACAGAGTCCGTCGTTCTTACAGATGTGCAGGTATATATAGTCATGCCTCCTTGCATTTATCTATCTTTCTAGTAATCTATCTACCTTTCTTCTATCAATTTACCTGTCTGTTACCATCTACAATCTATCCACTCTTTTTGACACACACACACACACACACACACACACACACACACACACACGTGTAGTTTCTTTTCTTTTTATATACATATACATACTAATCATCTTCCTAAAATACAAATACATTATCATACACGTGTGTGTATGTATGTATGTATGTATGTATGTATGTATGTATGTATGTATGTATGTATGTATGTATGTATGTGTGTATATCTATATGGATAGATCCATCCGTCCAACCAACGTCAGTGAAACTTATTTATTTCATTTTAATTTATTTTATTTCAATTACTTTATTTTATTTTTATTTATTTACTTATTTTTTTTAATTTTAATTTTTATTTTTTTTAATTTTTTTTTTTGGTTGACGATGTCCTAATAAAAAGTGAAAAAAAAAAAATAGTACGAAATGGGTACGAGATGGTATATTACGTCAACGTCAGAAAAAAAAAAAAGAATAAAAAAAAGAAATGTTACCACATTTTCAGCAATTACTATAGTGTATTAGCCATCTATGTATAAGAGGCATTGGTTATATGATATACTTCTCCAAATTACTTTTAATGATCCATGTAGAATTATTGCATTTAATTATTGCATATAAAGGTCTACATGTTTAAAAGTGTGTAAATATTGATCGGCGTTCGATTCTGCCATCTTGGATTCCGATCGGAAGTTTCAGTGAGGTCACGGAAGTTTTTAAACTTCCAAATACAATTATTTTACGTCTACTTTCTGAACTTTTTATCATTTACACTGATAAAGATGGTTGTTCATATTAAAAAACACCTTTCCTAACTACTTTTTTCAACTAAAATAAATGAAATAAATAAATAAAGTAAATAAAATAAAATTAAATGAAAAACATTAAATGAAATAGCAATTTTACAATAATTCATCAAATAATAACATCTCGTTAAATAAACCAAAAATACAGCAAACTGCTTAGTTAAAAGACAAAGAAAACGCAGGGAATGTTAATAAGCTGGTTCTGTCTGCTACAAAACATTATACAGAATTAGTTATTTTCATCTAAAAGCAGCAAATCTAATTTACCGTCACCTCGCATATGCGAGGAGTAATCTGTTTCAGAAGTTCGTGGTCTAAGAGAAACAACTCTATTTAACACGCACATTGGTAAATATACAAAAAAGACTGACTGTTGAGTAAAATTAAAATAAAAGAAATAAAAGAAAATAATAATTCCAGTCGCCTGAATATAGATCATTCACTGAATTTACTATATTCACTAAAATTATTTTATTTAAAACTAGTAGTAATTTGGGGTAATTCTGGCCTCAGGGCAATTCTGGCCTCCGAGGTATATTAAGACTTGCATCCACTATACTGGATTTTGAGGTTTCAAAAGTGAGTATTATTTTTTTAGTCCTATAGACATAAGGTTAGTGATAAATTATAACAGGTAAACATATAATCGCTTTTTAAGTTCAGTAGAAGAAACTTGATTAATATGGCAAGAAATATACTTTTTATTTTACTCCACCACTTGGGGCAATAAAATCAAACGGATGAGGTATGCCGAGGCACTGACAGAAGAAGAAAGTGTCAAGAGGTATGAAGAAGAGTTGGCAGAGGAGAAGAAGAAGGAGGAAGAAAAGGCAAAGAAAGCAAATGTTTTAGAGGCAAAATTAAAAAAAAAAAAAAAAAAGTTACCAAAGTCAAAACGGCAGTTCAATTTCAATGCTACAGCAGAACCGGTGGATGCAGCCAAAGAAAACGTTGATGGTGATGAGCCTGAACTTGAAGACAGAGATGTAGTAGATACACAAGAAAAATGTGAATTTTGTGACAGAGTTGATGATGGAATGAATTCTGACGAGTTCATAGGATGTGACGGGTTCCCAAATTGGTATTGTCTTGATTCTTGCGCAAATCTTGAAATCCCAGCTGGTGCAGACTTTAAAGATATTGCATTCTTGTGTGATATTTGTCAAGGAGTTTAGTTTATTGAAGTTTTGAGTTTGACTTGTATTATGATTAGGACTAATTATTTTAATTAGTATTATTGCAATTAGTGTTGTTGTTTTTATCGTTAATACCGTTATGTCAGTATTACAGTCTTATTATTAAAGAAAGAAACAATGATCAACAAATAAATAGAGAGATAGACACACACACACACAGACACAGACACACACATAGAAAAGAAATAGTTTGGTATACGTGTTTGCCTTAGAGGGTAGTTATATACGAAAGTTCATATCAGTGAGATGGTGTTTATGTATATAGTTAAATAATAGACAGATAGATACATTGATTGACATAGAGATAGATAGACATTTTACATAAATGAACTTGTAAGAAAATGCTTGTACATGCATTACTATATAATATCACATTAACCTGGCTTTTCACAACTTTTCTTTTAATGGTAATTTATATTATTCAGTTCAGTTTTTTTTTTTTTTTATCTTTCTGTGTGTCTGCATGTATGTCTATGGATTTATCTCTATATATGTCTGTCTGTCTCATTCTCCATCTATCTGTCTGTCTATTTGTCTATCCACCTACCTATCTACCTCTCAGATTACAGTGATAAGTGCAGGTAGCTGTAATTAAAACTTCAGTAAAAGAAATGATAAACACTGCAGAAAACATTGATAAGAAAGCAGCGATGATATTTTATCTCACTGGGAGGATTCTGTGTATGCCTAAAATACTGAAGGATCTTAAATATTAATATTATTAACATTAATACATTTATTTATTTGTCCCTATAATGATGAACGCTGTTTACCACATATAATGTAACTGAACTACAATATTTATAGTTTATTTGCTTCAACCGGACCTGTTTATAGTAATACATTTAAATTCAGCGAAAGAACCGTAATATTTTACATTTATATATAGTTCTCTAGATTATATCTACTTGAATATTAATTGTCTAATTATCAATTTAATTTTTAGGGGAGATAACAGAATATCACTTTCTATAGTTAATTAAGAATTAATCTGTAATAGCGCAGTATATTTACAGAACTTGTGTTATAATAAACAAGATTCATCTCGCGCATCCTCGCCTTTTCACTTTACTTTTAATAATAAAAACGTCTATTAATGTATCTCTATATTCTAGACTTTTCTAGTATTTAAGAAAGATGTACTTGCAAATATCAATAACATGGTGAAGTTAATTCATCTTAATCTAGCCTCTCACCTCTCAACTGCAATTCTACTATCTCAATAATAAAAAAATGAGAATAATACGCATTATTAAACGTTGATTCATTATTCATCTTGTTAGATACGTTATACCTGTTAATGAAAAATTAAGCTTATTATTAGCAGAATTTATTTATTTATTTATTTAATTATTTATTTGTTTTATTATGCAAAATAAAATTATCTAATATTGTTAATTAAAAAACAATACCTCTATTTTTCAATACACTGTGTTTTCAATACATAATATTACCGCTACGCCTCTGTTTACAACATAAAACATGTAACATAAATAGTGATGGCGGTACTGAAGTTGAATCTTATTTTCATAACGCCGTGTAAAATTACTCCTACTTAGCTGTTCTGTGAAACAAGTTCTGTTAATAAAAAATCACATTAGTATGGAAGCGTTCTCGATATTCATATATAATTCTACTGTTGTTTATAAAAACACGCTAACCTGGAAGCCCAATCTACATTTCTGAATGTACACTGCATTTTCGCAGTAAAATCACACCTGTAATGTTTACTATAATGCTACAGTACACACAAAAAAACAACAACAACAACAACAACGACAACGACAACAACAAAAGTAATATAAAGAAAAGAAAATGTTAATCTTTATTTGATTTCTTTACTTCTCAATATCCATAACTCTTGAAAAGTTAACATCATCGCTCCAGTCTGGATGTCAATAGATTTTATGACGTAGCTATAGCTTCACACAGACAAATACACTGGAGATATCCACTTTTTAATCCTCTTTATTGACAAACAAACAGATAAAAATAAAAAAAAGAAGAAAAAAACGGAGAATGAGCGAAACAATTATTTTGATAATAATAATAATAATAAAATAAATAAATAAATAAATAAAATATTTAAATAAATAAATAAATAAAAAAAATTTTTTATGATTAAAAAACATTTTTTATGATTTAGTATGTAGGTGAGAGGTGTATAGTGAACATATTAAATGGGCTTCTGGATTTTTTATTATTTTATTTTTTAATCCAATGTAGGATTATACTTGAAAAGGTGAGAAGAGGATAGATTAATAATATGACATGTTATAACTTGACACATTACTTACATTTACTAGTGCAGAATGCGCAAGATAAATATTTTGTTTTATAGAAGATCACTGGATAATCAGAATTATTGCGCGCGCTTATGGATTAACGTCATTTTTTATTGACTGTATTAGAGATTATACAAGAAAAAAAATCAGATTTATTATTACAGATAAAACTAAACATCTAAAACCGTGAATAAAAAACAGAAAATACTATTATGCAGCGAAATAGAGAGTTATGTACTCTTTTTTCAACAGTAGAGTTAACACATAGTGAGTTAGATTTCCAGATTCATATTATTAACAAAAGGCTTAATTTTGTTTTCGTTTTATTATTTTTTCTCTCTCTCTCTCTTCCTGACAGTAGTAGTAATAGAAGAAAAAAGTATTTGTTTACTTCCAGACAAAGCGTTATATGTATTTTAGGAAATATACTTTTTCTAAGCAGAAGAACGATGAACGTGATTTTCAATAATTACACCACAGACTGTGTTTTTAATTATATTTTTCTGGTCATTAATATTTAACCAGAATATTTTAAGAAATGTGGTACTTGCTCGTCCTATACAACGGCGAGTGTTTTGTGAAGAAACGTTTGGGTGAAACTTGTTAAGACAAGTTTGGCTGTACAGACGTGTAGCTGACTGTCTGGATAACACGTGTTTCAGTAAAAATTCTGCTGCCAACTTTGTTCTTCCAAAAGTCAAGTCAATACAAATCGTATTTGAGTATTTACTGAAACATGAAACTTTGACGTACAGTGTAGTTTTCTATGGACAAACTGCTGGACGGAATTTACGTTCTATAAATTAACAAGATTTCAGTTTTATAAACTGAGATTCAACCAAAAATAGCTTGAATTATTTACATTGATTTTCTTTAACTGAAATAAATAAATAAATAAATAAATAAATAAATAAATAAATAAATAAATAAGTAAATAAATAAATAAATATAATTTTAATTTTAATATCGCCTGCACAATTTATATAATGGATGTTAATAGTATGTATCATTATACATGTATTTGAGATGATGCTAGTTTAATCTGATATTTTAAAAGCTTCAGGTAATATTGTATTTTTTATGATGCAAAATAGAGGTAAAACATAACAAAACATCACGTTATTTTCACCAAGTATCAATAAACGTCGCTGGTTTTATATATAAAATGTGAATTACGTCGCGTTTTACAAAACAGAAAACTTCGCTTCTCTCTGTGAATTTTAATTTTAATGTCCTTTGCTTTGCAAATTTATTCATTACTATCTTCAAATTTTATGATTCAAGTAAATTGTAACTTCTCACGTGTTCAGTATTAATTTTTAATTATTTTTTTGTTTGCTGTAGAGAAGAAACTATAACTCAGTTTAACAGAAAACTATTTCACAACAGAGGATTCCCCTGTATATCTAGTCACTAAGTTATTTATTTCTGAATTTAGAAGTCAAGCCCTGAATGCCACTATAAAATAAGAGGTCAGATCCATATAAATGTGATATTTGATTAACAGCAGAAGATTACATTAATTCACGTTAATACATCAAACCAGCGACGTTTGTATTATAAACTGATACTGAGTGAAAATAACGTGATGTTTTATTATATTTTCCTCTGTTTGCATCATAAAAAATACTGATAATTTCACGTACATTTTATTCTACTAGGAGAAATCTTATATTAGTTAGTATTATACTTTGTAAGTTACATTATAGACAATATGCCTGTCCACCTCATCTAGTGTTTTATGAGATATGAGGATAGTTTTAGTTAGCTAGACGAAATATATCATTTATTTCATCCTGCTAAAACATAACAATAATGTCTTTACTGTCAAGTAAATAATAATGTTTCTCCTCCAGTTATCAGTAAAATTTTACCTGAAGCTTTTATAATATCAGATTAAACTGCCGCCTTCTCATTTACATAATACGACTAATATGATATAAATATCCAATCTCCATTATTTAAATTGTGCAGTCCGTATTAAAATTAAAATCATATTTGTTTATTTATTTATTTATGTTTTTAAAATAAAAACGAGTACAATAATACTTAAAATGATAAATAAAATAATAATTAAGAAAGACTACTTAAACCAGGATAAAAAGAAAAAAGTAAGAAAAGAAATAAAATGATTATTTCAGGCATATCTTTTTTTATACTAGATCATGCTATGTTTGACTGAATCTCAGTTTATTCATATAAAACTGAAATCTTATTTGTTCATAGAACGTAAACTCTGTCCAGTGTCACAAATTACGACTAGAAAACAACATTGTACGTCAAAGTTTCTTGTTTTAGTAAACACTCAGATACAAGTTTTATCATGACTCGCCACTGATTTTTGAAAGAACAAAACTGGACAGCAGATTTGTTTAGTACGTCTGAACAGTCCGACTTGTCTTCACAACTTTCACAAAAAACGTTTCTTCACAAAACACACGCCATTGTACAGGACGAATAAGTATCACATTTCTTAAAGTTTACTGGTTAAATATTAATTACCAGAAAATTAAAAACACAGGCTGTGGTGTAATTATTGAAAATCACGTTCATCTTTCTCCATCTCACTGTCTCCAGCTTAGAAAAAGTATTTATCTAAAATATACCCAGCGCATTTCCTGGAATTTAAAAGTGATATTTTCTTCTGTACATATCTGGATGGAGATAAGTCTTGAGAAAGTAAGAACAGAAAAAATTCAGAACGTATCTCGGTTAGAACTTTATGACTATGAAATACACGGTAGAGAATTATCTGCTAAAGACTGCTAAAGAAGAGATTCTGCATTTCTCACCGAAAATTGTTCTCTATCATGATTATAAAAGTGATGCTGAAATTTAAGACATTAACACAGTTTCTATGCCACTTTAAAAACATCTGAAATCAGTTGTTATCAAAAGCAGCTTTTGCAATTAATGTTAAAGTTGGAGGTCATGACAGAGAAAGAAATATAAAAACAAATTAAAACTTAAAAAAAAAAAAAAAAAAAAAAACGCTGTCATCAATGACAGACTGTTTATCCTCAACATTTATAATGAAACAATATTCCAGGTTTATGTTATTTTAATCTTTAGAAATCTGCACTCTGTGTAAAACGGTATATCACGTTGGTCTCAAAGGATCATCCGGTTTTGACAGCGTGCACTGTATTTATTTTTATTGTTTATATTTTAGTCATTTATCACATATTTATAGATATAGTATATTCTTTATAGTATGTAAACTGATATTCCTGGAACGTACCTACACATTTACATTTATTACTCATTATACAGCTATATACGACGTTTCGTTATCAGCGATTTTCTGTGGTGTGCAATGACTTACACCGAGAACCCCACAAACAGAAGAAAGAAAGAAACTATAGCTGAAGGGAGATTACTCTCATATAATCATATAATTTTTTATTTCGGGTGGAAGCGGGATTTCTACTTTTATTTGCGGTGTTTGTTATTTATGTTTTTTTCAGTTAAATGTAGATTCTATGAATCACGAAGAATTGACTTCTTTATTATGTACAGGTAATGGTAGAACATTACTTTCTTAAAATGTTTTTTGCTATTTTCGGGTGTCTTTTCCTGGCGCGCTGAAATGTTAAATAGAAACATTTGAAATTTAATAAGTTTTAATATATTTGTGAAATTTCAATTGTACTGTGGTAACATTTCTTTTGATTACACCCCAATACAAACATCTTTTAAATCATTGTATCAAACGAAACGTGTTTGGTGGCATCCTAGGCATGAGCCATACATTATATATGTCACTGTTCTGATTTATGTTTGTGGGCTTCTTTTTATTCCTGTTTGTTTATTTCTCCATTGTTCTAAGAAACACTGAAAACATTTCAACTTTTGAGACCATTTCAAATGAAATAAAATTCAAATATGATTCTTATCTCACCTTTATCAGGATGTGGATCAAGCAATTTTTCTGTTGGGATTTTAATTCGGTAGCTTTAAAATAAAATAAAATAAATAAATAAATAATAACAACAACAATAAAATAATAAAAACGGCATACACGCACACAAACTCACATACTGATACCTAAACTAACATTTATTTTTATAAATACAACACATTGTAAAACAATGAAATTCTTTTGCTAAAAACTATTGAAATAAGCTATCGTTTTCTTCAAAACGATTGTTTCCTTCAGCCATGGATTTCTATTTAAAAATGACGAAATAATGTTCAACTAAAGATTTCCAGTGACGTAGAAAGATCGGCGGGAAATATAAAT
Organism: Chrysomallon squamiferum; assembly: GCA_012295275.1. NCBI lineage: Eukaryota > Metazoa > Mollusca > Gastropoda > Neomphalida > Peltospiridae > Chrysomallon > Chrysomallon squamiferum. Next base: position 11,387,831 of record CM022677.1, read on the forward strand.
CTGTCTTCTAGAAATTCTATATTGAGAAAAGATCAAACCCAACGTTAGGCCTATAATTCCCATAAATATTTTAAACTACCATCAATGTTTTGCCCGCACACGCTCACGCACAGTCTTATACAGAGTGTCCGGTTGGATACAGAAGTATTCGGTATTGTACAGAAAGACACTTCTAGAACAATGCAGTTATAAATATATTTAAAACATTTCAAAAACTGTTTACATAGTATCCTTTTTTATATCTATAAATAAAAGTGTAATCTCTCAAAACATTTTTGGACAAAATCATTACCGCACTGGCTGCTACACCATCATATTTTGTATAAAAACAAATGTATATCGCCAAATATAACAATTAAATCTGGGTTTTTGTTCTATCAAAGACGTATGGAATGTTCTGTTACGGTTGTCTTCGTTCGCAAAAGTTAAATTTTTATTACTATTATTATTATTATTATTATTATTATTATTATTATTATTATTATTATTATTATTATTATTATTATTATTATTATTATTATTATAGTCATTGTTATTGTTATATACATACTAGTGGTAATATAGGCCAAATAGATGAACATTATTAATTAATTAATGTATTCATTTATCATTACTATTATTATTATTAGTAGTAGTAGTAGTAGTATTGAAATAAACCATGTAGACTGTCTAAAAACCTTTTTATGAGGATGCTAATGATTTACCTTTTATTTATTTAGATTTTGCCTTGAAAGTGAACACCTTCCAATCTTTCTTATGTTTAATGTATTTATTTTTATAGCAGGAAAATTTGTAATTCACATGCTATAACATGAACAGAAGTTTAAATGTTTAACAACAAATGTAAAGAAAGCTAACAAACGGTTGAGAAATGGAAAAATGATGAGTTAATTTTACTTGAATTATTTCAGTAGCTGTTTTCATTTGTCACCAGTAATCTATGTTTAGTTACAACGGGAAGGTCTACGTTGTTCAAGGCCACCGAGAGACGTCCTGTCCGTCTCTTTACAATAATATCTTACGTCTACAAATCGTGCTGGATGGGTATTGAAATTACTTCTGAATTTTATTACACTGTATAAAAATTATCATGTAAATCATATTTATTTTTAATCTTCGCTGAATTTACACATCGATAACAAAATAAGACGCAAGTTTTATAATGTCTGTATTATTTAAATGAGAAATTAAAATTAGAGATTATCAGTTATATTATTGAATAAACATTGAATTTCATTCTAGATTAACTTACCTGACATATTCTTAATTACATAATTTGAAAAATTTGAATTTTAGATTAATCATGTAATTTCAGGTAGGGAGAGATGTAAATTGTGTCGCGGAATGTCATGTTACTGCGGTCATAAAACAAAGTATCACATTGTGACACTGAAAGGTGCACAGTTAATTTTCAGTAACATCAATACAGTAATAAATACAGTATTCATCTAGCACTTCACGCGTTTATTATTATTAATAATAAAATAACTTATTATTAAAGACCATAATTTTTCAGTATATAAGATTAATAAGATTAATATTAATGTTGAAAGCAGATTTTCATATTGAGATATTAAGCTTCTATCTTACGTTAACTTTACAAAATTATACAAAATATAAATACTACTGTATGTGTGTGTGTGTGTGTGCGTGTCTTCATATCCATCTGTCTGTATAAAAATGTAAAATTATCCTATTTAAATATATTTTGTAAATATGAATGTGTAAGAAAAATGCCTTTTATAAACTGCGAATGTGAAAAAAGAACTCAATAGTTTTATTGAAATATACGCAAACTAATAAAAATATGTTCCTTATATCATTCAGGTCTTTTGTTTTATGATTTACATTCAGCGATCACGTGTGTTAAGATACTTTACATTATCCTCACTTGAAGAAATCACAGTTGTTTTCACATGAGTGTTTACAATAATCATGTTCTATGAAAAAGGATATATTGTCAGAGATAGGGTTGATGCTGAAGTGTGCACTTGTTTACCCAACACACATGTTTTTCTCTGTATAGATATTTCTCTGTACAGAAGACAGCAGGTACAGATCTAGGGTGTGGTGTGTTAACATATTTGTGTGATGAGAAAATACCCCAAATGTTCTCTTGCTCCTCTACCATATAACACTTTCCATTTATCTGTCACACACTGCCTGAAATAAAAAATAAACAGTTACCAAGTAAAAATTCTCAAACAGATAGTCATAGAATTTTATGCTACTTTAAAATAATGCGAATGAGAGACAAAGCGAGAAAGGTATAATGAGAGAGAGAGAGAAAAAAAAAAAGAAGATGATCAAAGAGAAAGATATAAAAAAACAAGTGAAACAGAAAATGTACGAAAAAAACATTCAAAAAAATAAAATGTGAGTGAAATATTGAACACACACACACACACACACACACATACACACACACAAATGTATGCACACATTTTTAACAGTGCTCTTATGGTTAATCTTTAAACTAACAGGCTCAGAAATCACATCCTGGCCTTAAATAAATAATAACTGAGATTACCAAAAACACTTCTTATTAAAAACACTTCAGTGAAAACAACTAAGATAAAGATCACACAAAAATCTAATAAAAATATGATTTCCTTTATAAACTTTGGTCTGAGTATTTTATCAGCACATAAATATCAGTATCAGTCTGTGTGAATTAACAATATTTTATCATATTATTCTGTATCAGAAAATGTGGAATAGAGGATTAAAAAACTCATACAAACAGGATGGTAGAAATTGTTATTTTCTGTATCAGAACACTGGATAGAGGCAACAATCATCAGTTAAGTTGCATGGTTGAAATTATCATTCTTTGTATCAGAAAATGTTCTATAGAGCATTTTTGAAATCATTTTCTATGAAGCAGAACTGACATTCATTCATTCATTCATTCGTACAGTTTGAAAAAACAATGGTTATCAAAAATGTTATTTAAAGATAAGCTTTCATCCCTGTCCATTTCACAAAAAGAACTGATATAATTTTATGAGCACATAATACCAATACACATAATTACAAATGAAAGAATATATTTTTTTAAGTTTTAATTTATTTTTATCTGTTAACATTATTATTATATTATTTGTTTTGTTATATGTGAGCCTTTCAGTGTACATGGAGGCAAAAACAAAGTACTTTGTTTGAACCTAGGTAATATAATTATGCATAACTTCATGAACAGGGAAAGACAATGAAAGGAAGAAAGAAAGTGAAAGAGAGAATCAGAGAGGCTAGGAGAAAATTAGAAATAGTGAGAGAGAAATAAAAATATTATCACTATACCTGACTTTTGCCTCCTGTTCTGTACTTTTAATATCATCAACCTTTATGTTAATTCTTGACACTATGACTGGTTGTCCAAATATCTTACCTAGATAACAAAACAGATTTTTCTTAATTATTCATAATAATCATTGTTAGTGTTAAAGAACAATGTTACAGTTGGGAGAAATATGTACAGAAAAAAATTGCCGAAACAGATAGATAGTTACAGATTATATGTTTAGACATACATACAGGTAGATAGACATATAGATGTACATATATAGATAAACAGACTAAGTTACATAAAGTCGCAGATTTACAGACAGACAGCATGTTAGAAAGACCGATAAATATAAAACAAAAGAATACAGAGGTACATAGATATATTTATTCAGAAAGTAAAATTATTTAGAGACTGGTAGATATTGGGTAGATAGCTAGGTTGATGATGTAGACCAAGAGACAGACAGACAGACACATGTTATGGTAGACATACACCGGTAAATAGATATTTAGTTAATATAACTAGGCAGATATAACAATAACACACACACACACACACACACACACAGATTGGGAGTAGTAGGTAAACCAAATGACATTTATATATAATTAATCAAACACTGATGATTTAAATGGAATACCTCTCCTCTGTCTATCTCCTTGTCTACAGATACACAATCAGACATCAGTATCCATGGTATTCCACTGTTTGAACGAGTAACTGGATCGTGCCAAATACAAGCAGCAGTAGTATTTGTAATAGTAGTTGTAGTAGCAGTAGTAATAATAACAATAATACACACTAATAATGGTAATTATAACAGCAATAGTAATAATTATAAAAAGATGTATAAAATAATAATAATTCTAATAATAATAACGAAAATGTTAAAATAATAATCATAAGATATTACATTATATTAACAATAAAAAAGTACAGTATCATAATACAAAATAAGAATATTACTAACAATAAAATTCACAATGAAATAACACAATTCAAAGAGAAGAAGAAAAGAATATACAACAATATTGCCGCTTTAATTTATTAACTATCAAGAATTATAAAAAAAACACAAGAAAAAACAATAGAATTAAAAATGTTCTCACTAAAATAGACAGTTAATCAAAAAAAATAATTAAAATAATAATAATAATAATAGTAATAATAAAAATAAAATAAAACACACAAATATTTACATCTTGTGATGATGTCTCTCATCAGCTGTCATATTCACAGGTGACTGTCTCAATAAAAGGACAACAAGTAAGTAGAAGGGGAGAAGTGATCACTCGATCAACATTTTCACTTACGGTTTACAAAACTGGTTCTCATTATCGGGGAGATGTTTAGGAAGATTTACGGTTATTACATTTGTGTTACATGTAGTGGATCTGTAGTGCTATATCGTTTGAATCCAGTATCTGTGGACATTTTTCGCCAGGTCACCAAATCTGACCAAAGTTCAGTTTAGGCGACTGGAATGTTAAAAACACTACGCATTAGTCGTGCAAAAAAAAAAATATATATTTATATATATTTTGGTGACCATATTTTTTCTATAAGTTATAACAAAAGAGCCACTGTTAATAATTTTATTTAAAATATTTATTTCACATAAAAGGATTGTTCATAGTTCCATAAGTTCGACGTATCGGCTTACCGTATTTGCCAAAATCTATTTATACACATTAATGCTAAAGTGAAGCCAGCTAACATTTCCAACCTTAACGTCATAGAGTTATCGGTTGGTTAACAAAACAGTTTATCACAGGCGATAACTCTATCAGCAAGACTTTGCTATTCTTTTTCCTTATTAATTCAAGTATTAATTCGCTAAATTGAAGCCAACGAACAAATCTAGCGAACTTTTAAACCGTTAGGTTAAAGAATTATCGGTTGGTTAACGAAACAAGTTATCATGGGAAATAACTCTATTGTATTTGCTATGTTTTTCCTTTTCAATTCCAGTAGGGTTACTTACCCGGAATAAAAAATAAAAAAAAACAATTGTTTGAAAATTTATTACCAGCTGATTTGAATAACTAGAATTAATAAAGAATTTGAATTAATAAAGAATTTTGTATTTCATTTTAGATGTGGGCAAAATAAGTTAAGCCAATACATCGAGTTTATTGAACTATGAGCAAATCTGTTCACTGGAAAAATGGGGAGATAGAAATAAGTAATGTTTCATGGTTTTAGAAATTCCGTAGCTACAGTTTGGTGTGTGTCTATTTTGTGTTTGAATTTGATTGAGTTTAGATTAGTTGACTAGCTGATTCTGAGTTTGGTAAGATTCTTATTTTGGAATTTGAAGATGAAAGGTATAACTAATGTTAATTTTATACCCTTACTATTCACCGATTCCAGTCCACAATTCAGTATGGCTGACTGTTTGTTCAAGGCAGTGCACTGTAACTAGTATATTACAGACTGTGGTATGTACTATCCTGTCAGTAATTCTGTTTGATCAAGGGAAGGCACTGTATCTAGTATATTACAGACTGTGGTATGTACTATCCTGTCAGTAATTCTGTTTGTTCAAGGCAGTGCACTGTATCTAGTATATTACAGACTGTGGTATGTACTATCCTGTCAGTAATTCTGTTTGTTCAAGGCAGTGCACTGTATCTAGTATATTACAGACTGTGGTATGTACCCTGTCAGTAATTCTATTTGTTCAAGGCAGTGCACTGTATCTAGTATATTACAGACTGTGGTATGTACTATCCTGTCAGTAATTCTGTTTGTTCAAGGCAGTGCACTGTATCTAGTATATTACAGACTGTGGTATGTACTACCCTGTCAGTAATTCTGTTTGTTCAAGGCAGTGCACTGTATCTAGTATATTACAGACTGAGGTATGTACTATCCTGTCAATCAGTCTGTTCAAGGCTGTGCATCGTGTCTACTATATTAGAGACTGTGGTATGTACTATCCTGTCAATCAGTCTGTTCAAGGCTGTGCATCGTGTCTAGTATATTACAGACTGTGGTATGTACTACCCTGTCAATCAGTCTGTTCAAGGCTGTGCATCGTGTCTAGTATATTACAGACTGTGGTATGTACTACCCTGTCAATCAGTCTGTTCAAGGCTGTGCATCGTGTCTACTATATTACAGACTGTGGTATGTACTACCCTGTCAATCAGTCTGTTCAAGGTTGTGCATCGTGTCTAGTATATTACAGACTGTGGTATGTACTATCCTGTCAATCAGTCTGTTCAAGGCTGTGCATCGTGTCTAGTATATTACAGACTGTGGTATGTACTACCCTGTCAATCAGTCTGTTCAAGGCTGTGCATCGTGTCTACTATATTACAGACTGTGGTATGTACTACCCTGTGAATCAGTCTGTTCAAGGCTGTGCATCGTGTCTAGTATATTACAGACTGTGGTATGTACTACCCTGTCAATCAGTCTGTTCAAGGCTGTGCATCGTGTCTACTATATTAGAGACTGTGGTATGTACTACCATTTCAGTGATTCTGTTTCTTAAAGGCAGTGCATCGTGTTTAGTATATTACAGACTGTGGAATGTACTATCCTGTTAGAGGGTCTGTTTCTTCAAGGCAGTGAATCGTGTCTAGCATGCTACAGACTGTGGTACGTATATCCTGTCAGTGAGTCTTTTGTTCAATGCAGTGCACTGTATGTTGTATATTATAGACTCTGGTATGGCCCCCACCTATCAGTTAGTCCAGTGGTTCTCAATCATTTTTTTGCCAACGGCACACCTGGCTAAATATATTTGAATTTTGGAAAATAAAAACATGGCAAGTCATAGACGGCATACAACCGTACACACAGACTAGTCATAGACACATAGAATAACTCTAAATAAATTTCCTCAGTGTTTGGTCGAATATGAGACAGACACACCCTCATTTCTGCTTTGTTGTAGTAATATCTCGTGCTTCATGTTTTTGATGTTGCCTAATTCACATATATAAGGAGTTGAAAATTGTAATAAAATCGCTAAAACTGTTTTACATAATATGGGATACACCTCTTGTATTGAAATCCAAAATGAATCAATGGGCAGAGTCGAATGTTTTAATTTTAAGGTCATTAGAAAGTGCGGCCAATTCTTCTTCTTCCTGTAACTCAAGTCCAATTGGAAGAATGATTTATGAAAGGATCTCTAATCCAATCATATTTTTCTGTCTTTAATGACGGAAATTTATTGTTGATGCTTTCGTCCAGGGCTGTCAGATGAGTAAACACAATAGGGATCACTTCTCTAATGCAGGTAGAACGCAATAAAGGGAACATATAAAGGTTGACAGTGATTGCTCTTTTCTTTTCCAAATCACTATTTTCTTTTTGAAGGCAACTAACTTGTCTGTTGAAGTGAGAAGATTTTCGTTTTTGCCTTGCATACTACTGTTTGTTTTATTTTGGGATCACGTGGTTTTTCGCATTTTCTTAGTGTGCCGTTCAAAATTTTGCGGCACACATAGGAAGATCTCGCGGCACACTGGTTGAGAATCACTGAATTAATGTTATACTGATCATGTTATAAGGCAGAATATTGATAAACATTATTTACACCTCAAAATATTTGTGTAAACTGTTTAACAAATATAAATTGTTTGACAAGATAAATATATGTAATTATTTAAAATCATATTACAAAAATCATTTTTAAAATTTCTAATAATGCTTGCAGGAGGCACTGGATTGGAAAATAGATGAAAAACAAATACAAAATAAATAAAGAAATGCATAGCTTAATTTATGTTTGTTGTGTATGTGTGTTTTTGTATTCAAATGTGTGTACCAGCACACACCAATGTAAACATACATCATGGATTCATATATATTTTATTTATACTCGTCAATATTCAGTCGATTTTCACAAGCTTACCTCTATCAGACAGTGTGTAAGTGCATGCGTGCATGTGTATGTATGTGTATGCACGTGTATGCACGGACAGATAGATAGATCAGATAGATCCTGAAGTCACTATCCGTAATTGCAATATATGATCACTAGATAAGTTTCTATATTTTCAGTCAGTAAACAAAAACAATGTTACTTTTTTTTAATATTTAATTACCAGTTTAATCTTAAAAGCCCCTAGTGCCTGTACAAACTTCAGCCTGTATTTATCAGTAGCTCCATCCATATGCAGGACAGACAGTCGGTATGTGGGTGACTAGGGCAGGGGGGGTGGATAGGATAAAAACGGGTGAGCTTAGGGTCCCGGACAGAAAAGGTGAGTTGAACACATGCCCTCCCGCCCTACCCCGGAAGCACGGGCTGTCTGCCAGGGGAAAGTTTTCTCACACATTTTTATCTCTCCACCCCCTGCCCTAGTCCCCCGCACGCCTGCTGTCTGTGCCCCCCCGTACCTTCACAAGCTGTCTGAGGGCGGGGCAGACAGACGGCGTGTGGGGGACTAGGGCAGGGGGGGCATGTGTTTTTATTTCTTATACTATTTGTTTTATTGTTCTGCTGTTACAATCTTCTATTCTGTGAATAATTTTTTTATTAGAATTATTTTTTCTCTACTTCACTGAATAATTAAACAGCATTTTTGAGCACTTAACTAAAAGAATTAAATGAAACAAATCTAAATTAGAAATTATATCATTATTTTATTTTCCTTTTTCAAAATTTGTTTTGTTTTTGTTAATGCTGTTATCATTATTGTTATATTCATTCCTATTATTAATGGACAACAGAGTTATTTCCCTTAGACTACTTTGTCTATGAAATTGACTAATTAGTATTATTATTAGTAGTAGTAGTAGTAGTAGTAGTAGTAGTAGTAGTAGTATCTCTATTTGTGCATTCTTAGTTTATTTCATATATTTAAAATGTTTCTTTACTAAAAACTTAATATTTATTCATTCATGCTATTCAGAATAAAAATAAGAATTTAAATTTATTACGAAATTCCGTTTTCATACGTGAAAATGTGTATATTTTATTTATAATGATTAGAGAAAGAGAGATTTGGGTTTCACTACGACTAAGATTGTACATTTTCATGAAAATTTCATTTCACTGTAAAAATGTAGCATAGAAATTTCAAATACATTTAAATACTTTTTTTCATCCTTTTCATACTGACACGTTATTTAAATTTCACAAATATAATGATTTCTAGAGCGTGGTATGTAACATCAATTCAGGTGTTCAAAAGTTTAATTAAGTTTGTGTGTGTGTGTGCGTGCGTGTGTCTGTGCGTTTCATCTATCTTTCAGTTTTGTTTGTTTTTATGTTTGTTGTTGATATTATTGCTATTGCTAATATTGGTGTTATAGCTGTTGCTTTTGCCGTTGGTTAATTTTGCTTTAGGTAGAATTGTTAATTTTGTGTGGCGAGAAGAAAGCGAGTTAGAGAGAGAGATAGAGAGAAAAAAGAGAGAGAGACACACAGAGATACAGACACAGACAGAGAGACAGAGAGAGAAAGAGAGACAGAGACACAGAGAGAGGAAGAGGGACAAAGAGACAAATACACAGATAGACAGAGAGAAAGAGTGAGTCAGAGAGAAAAAGAGACAAAGAGTGTCAGAGAGACAGAGGGAGAAAGAGAGAGAAAAAGAGACAGGGACATAGCAATACAGTGAGATAGAGACAGGGAGAGAGTCAGACAGACAGAGAGAGAGACAGAAATACTGAGAGAGTCAGAGAGTGAAAGAGATACAGCAGAGAGAGAAAGAGAGATTCAGAGAGAGACAGAGACAGAGGGAGAAAGACTGAAACAAATATACAGAGATAGAGATATAGAGAGAGACCAAGAAAGAGAGAGACAGAAACTGAGAGAGAGAAAAGACAGAGACAGAGATAGACAGAGAAAGAGAGAAAAGAGAGACAGTGATAGAGAGAAAGAGAGACACAGAGAAAGAGAGAGAGAGAGAGAGAGAGAGAGAGAGAGAGAGAGAGAGAGAGAGAGAGAGAGAGAGACAAACAGACAGAAAGAGACTAATCATTAACAAAAAACTAACCATTAACCAAACACTAGCATTTAACAAATACTAACCATTACTAACATCCCCTACGTGTACTGAACCTCACCGTTGTGTAGGGGTGGCAACATTTCCAAAGGGAATGGCTAATTAGTACATTAATATAAACATTTAATTGGTTAGATACATAGACAGATAGATAGATTATGATAGATAAATAGAAATACCTACATACAGAGATAGTTATTGAAGATAGATGAATAGATGGATACATAGGGTATTGCTATTTTTCCTAATTTCGAATTAATTTGAAAGCCCTTTCTATATAGAGAGAGACAGACAGGCCAACAGGGTATAGACAGACGTGTGTGTACTTAAGAATAAGTTTTCTAGGTAGACTGTAAAACTGATGACGTAATCGAGACTTCACGTGACACTTTGCGTCTGCTTCAGATAATATCGAATGGTAATTTTAAATAAGAAATATTTACTTTTTGACAATACTATACAAAACCAAAGCAGATATCATACGACGAAACCTACAGAACCCTCAGTGATAGATCTAGGGTCCTGTAAAATGTACATTGATTTTTATTTTCATAAATAATAGAAAATTATTATTTATTATTATTATTATTATTATTATTATTATTATTATTATTATTATTATTATTATTATTATTGTAATTTTAATTAGTTTGATTTCAGTTGGCACCATAAAGAATTATCTATATTTATTTATTTATTTATTTATTTATTTATTTTTGTGAAATTTTCCAAAACTAAAACAATTTTACAATCAACATTGCAAAAGTAATTTGAAATAATTAATTTTAAAACTGAAACAATACGTTTTATAGGAGATACACAGAAAGTATATAAACTGTTAGGGAGATGTACATAAAGAAATTGTTAAAGCTTTATAGAATGTATGGATTGGTAGAGAAACAGATGAACAGATGTGTGTATATGTATGTGTGTGTGTATGTGTGTGTGTTTATGTTTGCGTGTGTGTGCAGAAGGAAATTTGTGTTTTATATGTTTCCAGAGGGCATGGTAGGAGAAATAGATGCAGACAGAGAGATAGACAGATGTGAATGTGAAAGGATGAGTTGGTACTTACATGTTATCTGTGAGAAAGAGTTAATGTGTTTGTTGTTAAATAACTGCTGTATGTGAAAGACAGTTTCCTTGTTTATGTATAAATAAATACAAATTCCAAGTATTTTGAATGTTGTTGTCTTTTCAAAAATGACATAAAAATAGATTAAAAACAGAATTATTAATTGGATTATTTTAATGATTTATTATTATATGATTGTCCTGATTTTATTTGTTAAATTGTTTGAAAGATATTTGAAAATAGTGAAATGGGTTCATCGTACAAAATCTTAAAGGCATATGTCACTATAATTCATTATTATAATGCATTGTTAGAAAAGTGGGGTTTAGTTTTATCTTATAATTCTATTGTAATTATATTTGCTGTTTAACAAAATTCATTTTGATTAGTAACATCATGCAGAGTGATCTTGACTGCTCAAGATGTATAGTGTATATGTTGTATAAAAATGCAATGTTTTTACTCAAGGTAAATAACAGTAACGTGTTTGTAAATATACAAAAAAGACTGAGTATGGAGAGAGAGAGAGAGAGAGAGAGAGAGAGAGAGAGAGAGAGAGAGAGAGAGAGAGAGAGAGAGAGAGAGTTATATAAATGTTGTTTTCATAAACTCAAACAAGAAATTTATATATATGTAATGATTATGTCAGATTATCTTTTGCTAGCTGACAACAAATACAGAAGATGTTGATCAATATATACATAATAAAAATAAAAACATTCAAAGACTGCTTTATGTTTTTCTTACATTTTTTAACATTATTTGAATGTGCCTTAACATTTTTTATGTTAAGAAACTGAAACAACTTCAGCATGATTTTCTATTTTGATTATTGTTTTTAGATAAGATGCAATGGGTTTGAATTTGTAGATGTCAGGAATTAAAACAGTGAAGAACAAATAATGTTTTTGTATTAAAAAACATTATTTGTTCTTACGTGTAGCTGACTGTCTGGATAACACGTGTTTCATTAAAAATTCCGATGGCCATTTCTGTTCTACGTATAGTGTAGTTTTCTATTAGTTAGAGCTGAGATTCAACCAAAAATGGCATGATATGGCTTCATTATGTCAGTCTATGACATCACATAAAAGTGAAATGGTTTCATAATACAAAATCTTATTTTTATTAAATAAATAAATAAACAAATAATTTCATTTCATTTTAATACCGACTGCACAATTTAAATAGTGGATTTTGGATATCATTATATATGTAAATGATTAGGCGCCAGTTTAATCTGATATTTTGAAAGCTTCAGGTGAGATTTTACTGATAACTGGAGAAGAAACATTAATATTTACTTGAAAGTAAAGACATTATTGCTATGTTTTAGAATGAAATAAATTATATATTTCTTCTCATAAAACACTAGTTCAGGAGGACAGGCATATTTTCTATGATATAACTTATTATTACTATTTGTTCTGAAGCAAAACACGAAGATTAAATTAAAAAAAAAAAAAAAAAAAAAAAAAAAAAAAAAAAAAATTAAGCCGTAAAGAATAATGAGAAATACTCGATGAAAGCTGGCAACGATAGTGATATTTAATAGAAATAGTAATAATGCTTTTTAACATAGGATGTTTACACTAAGAAAGCATGAATAATAGTTAATAAAAAGCAAAAGAAAAAGGAGAAGTACACCTAGAACGTAGGGAACAACGTGGTTACGACGGTAATGACGGCGACATTAATGGAGATAATAATAATATATTTTAATATATGATGGGCACGGTCAGAAAATAAGAATAACATCGAATAAAAGACGAAAAAGAATAATGAGGAGTAAACCAGTAACGTTATGAACAACACCGGTACGATGGCAACGTCGGCGACATTAATAGAAATTAATATATTTTAATAGGTGGTGAAAGTATGAGGAGTAATTATAATATCAGTGACCGAATAAAATAAACGTTATCGGCATAATCTATATTTATCAATATAATTTCTTTTTTTTATATCACTTCTGTAATCTAGTTATGTTAATAAGATAAAGGACGTCAGAATGTGATAAAGTAAGCTAATGTATTTATAATATTTATTTTATCTGAATATTAGTTTTATCGTATAAACGACTGTAAATGGTAATGGTAGCAGAAGACCTTTTTAAAATAAATATGTCAGAAATACAGGAGAAATTAATGTAGTTTTCTCTTACAGTGATATCAAGAAATAAAAGGTTAATGTTTTAACGAGATTTAACAGTATTAAAGAGTATAAAAAGAAAAAGGGTTTTATTTTGTCTTCGCCTCCGAAATGTTTGGTACACAGTAGTCTTTTTTCTTTTGGATGACTTGAAATTAATATCGTAATCGAGACTCATTTCCGACTTGTGCGTCACTTCGCGTCTTCTAGAAAAACAGTTAAATCTTCGTTTACCATTGAACGATAACAGATCATTTTGAATTCGCTGATAAGAAATATTCACTTATTAATAATGTTAATGACACCAAGGTAGGAATCATACAAAAAAAAAAAAAACAAAAAAAAAAAAAAAAAAAAAACGTTTGGGAATGCTCACGATTCGGAACTAAGAACCTCTAAGATCGTAGTGTTTATATCAGATCTCATTTTCTTAAACAGAAATTTAAACTCAACAAACTTTTTTTAAATTATATTTTATTTATTTATTTATTTATTTATTATTATTATTATTATTATTATTATTATTATTATTATTATTATCGTCATTTCAGAAAATGTAAAATAAATAAATAAATAAATAAATAAATAAGAATGGAATATGAAAATTAATACTGAACAATCTATGTATTTTTCATTATTAACAATGGAAAATATATAAATATTGATTTTCCAAACTAGTTTTATTCACAATAAAAAATAAAAACTTATTTAAAAAAATGTATGGTATAATAAGAGTCCATAATTCTTTATAATGTATTATTACTTTCTCCTTATTTAAGTTTTTGGAAAGCTGATAAATCAGCACATTAAATCTCTTTATTAACTTTGTAAAAAGCACAGTCCATAGTGAAAAGTGAAGATTAAAGGGCTTTTTTTTGTTGTTGTTTTTCTATTAAAAAGGAAGAAGTGAGAAGACCTGAAATTAAGGAGGTGTGTTATTATCTATACACAGTCTGATACTGAAAAGAAGAGGTGTAAAGGTTAAACTTTTATTGTAAACAAGAAGCCCAGTAGACATGAAGAAATATGGATGGTAAGTGCCCTTTCTAAATAAATGTATTAGAGAAAATAGGGTGGAGGTAAAGGTATACCGGATAATTAAATGTGAGCGATGATTTCAAAACATTTACTTTAAAGAGAAGCTCATTGTATATTTAGAATTATAGAACAGGTTAAGTGATAAACATGCTTTTTTTAACTTCAATAACAAGTTTTAAAATGTCTATAAACACTGACAAATGAACAGATAGATGAAAAGATACATAGATGTAGATTATACAGACTGCATGAGAAACAGTCACCGTGATAAGTAATAAGTAAAAAGATGGTAAAAATATAATAATAAGATATAAACAGACAGACAGAAGACACACCATAGCTAAATTAATAGAGAGGAAGATACACAGTGATAATAAAAACTAATTTTGAAAGTGAGAAAGAAAATATATAAAGTTATGTAGATACAGTGTGTTTGTAGGTGGACAAAAAGAAAGACAGGTTGTAATGTAGGTATGTAGACATAGTTAGATATGTAGAGGGAGTTGGGTAGATGATTGATGGATGGTTATGTGTTTGTATATGCATGGATGGACAAGATAAAAGAAAACTAGATAAGATAGAAGAAGCAGATAGGTAGGTACACAGGTAGGGTTGTGTGTACAACAGATAACTCAGCAGTTTGATGGATAGATACAAAGAGAGATAGAGAGTGATGGATAGGAAGATGGGTAACTACATGTATATGGAAGTGCGAGTACATGTGTTAGATGTGCTAGAATGTGTGAATGAGAGTGCTTGTGTTATAAATGGACAGACATACAGAAAGACAGAGGTTGTAAGGTAGTTATGCAGGGAGATAGCTGCAGAGATGGACAGGTGATTTATGGATGGTGATTGATAGATCAGAATGTGAACAGAGAGATCAAACAAAAAATATGGCATATAGGTATGTAAGTTGAGTACATTGTTCTGTTACAGAAATGTTTGTATGAATGTGAAGGGGAATGTGCTTGTGTGTTTTAGAGGAGTGGCTGTTAATTTAATGTTTTATTGTGTATTTTTAGGGCCAGTCAGCGGGGATGTGCATATATATAAGAGTGTTTATAGATGGACATATATACAGTATATAGATAGGGAGATTTAATGTAAAAGACAAATAGACAGAAAAAATAGATAAACCATTGATAGATAAGTAGATATGTAGGCAGATCAGTAGGTAGATAAGATTAGTATATATAGTATAGGTACATAGATTTTACATATATATATATATATATATATATATATATATATATGTGTGTGTGTATATATATATATATAGATTAGTGAGTTGGTAGTAACCACATGTATATGTATAAGAGAGTGCAGGTATCTATGCTTGTGTGTCAGGGAAGTATGGCTAAATAGTGAGAGTGTACTTGTGTTATAAATGTTCAGAAATACAGAAAGACAGATTTGTATGTAGTGATATAGACTCTAACACAAAGAGAGGCATAGATGTGTGTATGTGTGTGTGTGTGTGTGTGTGTGTGTGTGTGTGTGTGTGTGTGTGTGTATATGTATATATGTATAGAGGGAGAGAGAGAGAGAGAGAATTATGTGTCTGTGTGTAATGGTATTTTTGACACTTCTAGTTTGTTTTGTTCTTAAAAACAAGTCTGGAAGAATTAAAAAAGAAGGATGCAAGCAAGTAGAAGTGCTTTACTTGTTTAGGTGATAAAAAACTGTTTTCAGTTCTTTTTTTGAAATTTAGTAATTGTTAATTTTAATATATTTATTTACATTTTGTTTTGTTTTATTGTACTTCCTCCTTTGTTATCTTATTATTATTACTACTACTACTTGTTCTGAAGTAAGTGGTCTGGATATGTCTTATAATAATAAATAATGGTAATAATAGTAATGTGTTTAAGTACATATGCAGGGCTTGTAATAGCCAGTCACCAAATGCTACCAAAGTTCTGTTTGGATGACTGGGATGTTAAAAAAATTATGAGTTAGTTTCTGAAGAATATTTTTAAATCTAACTTCAATACATGTTTTCCTTTATAAACTGAAATATGAATCTGGTCAACTATATATATGAATTTGTTCTCAAAAGATTCTATTATGCAAAATAAGCATACATTCCTAGTCTGGGATAGTTAAAAAATACAGTTGTTGAGCCAGTAAATCTAATATTAAGTTGATAGGCGTCAGATTGAGAAAATTCTTTGATATATTTCTATCTCATTTGTTACACCCCATTTCCCCAGTATAGTGAAAGAAACACTTACCAAAAAACCATTATTAAAATAGTCCTACTTATGACTGAGAAATTGAAGCTTGACATGTTCAAACTTGAACTGACATTTACTATTTCAAAAGTAAACATAAATAATGTAATTACGATATGTTTATTTATGTTCTTTGGTCTGGTTACAGGATCATCCTATTATTACATACTAAGTAGACTGGACTGTAATGGTGTACAGTTGTTGTTTTTTGTTGTAGTCTGGATGATTCTAACTAATAGTACATAAGCCCAGCTGACTGTTAAGAAGTTTTGTTTGTTTCAGTGTATAGCAGAAAATTATAATTATGATAAATTAATTAATCACATTAGAAAATTATACCGGATTTTTTTAATACTTTTTGTTCTATATTTGTTTATTTAGACAAATCTGGCTAAATAGTAGAACACAGTGACTTGTACATCAAACCAGATAGTTGTTTAAATATAGCTATCATACCACCAGAACAAACTTTGGATCTTGTGATGTCCAGCATTTCATAGGATTTTCTTAACCAGTTTGGAAGACCTCTCAGGTAAGTCAGACAAAAGACAGATCAGTAGATTTTATATATTTTTTATTTGTTTTAATGAAGAAAAATAGAATTTTAAATAATTATTTAAAAATATGTAATAGAAACATGAATAGTAATAATAGCAACAGCAACAACCACCACCACCACAACAATAAGAAAAATAATAATTAAAATAAAACAAACCTGTAAAAACCTGTACTTCATTTCTTGATTCTGTTTTATAAAAATTCCATGATATTCCTGAAAAATGTACATTCCAAATGCACAGACATCAAGTTGGTGGTAATTATGTTATAAATTGCCATTGATCAGGAAGAAGCAGATGTAAATCCTTACAACTCTGTTTCCTACCAGTCAAAACTTTATATATGAAATGACACAGAAGTTATTAGTTTCCTTGTCAGTGTTGCAGCATCATACGATTGTCTGAATTATTTCGTTCAGGATTCAAATCTGATATATATATATTTTTTTATGAATTAATTATATCATCTCATTCAAAACATTAGCAATTTATTATTATTAATTAATTAAAATTCTCGTTATCTTTTGGGATTAAAAGATTATTATTGTGGATAAATTTAATGTTGTAGCCAGATTATTAACTTATATTTTTAATCAAATCTAAAATTAGATGTATAGAATCAGTTCTAAGTGTTCCAAAAAAGTAATGCAGTTTGTAATCAAAATGATTGAATTCACATACCTAGTGGAGAGTGACATTAACTTTTTGTTATTAGAAATGAAAAGCATTGGTATCTGTTATGATATAGTTATCATGTGTCTGTAAATTATTTTTTAGTTCATTCTATCAAGTTCTGTCAAATTGTTGTGATTCACTAACAGTTCTTAAAAATAATCATTTGTCCTTATTGTGGGATTTTTGACAATGATTTATGATTAGCAAGTCTGGTTATACCTTCAGTTGAAATGGCTCATTGGTCATTCTCTCTAACCTTTTTTCCCCTAGTTTTCAATTATGTTTATTTAAATCATGTAGAGTTTTTGCATGTATATGCATTTTATTTATACTGACATTTTATATGATGCTGAGATTTCCTTATTTCAGTCATTGCAGACATTAGTTAAATTAGTTCAGGAAACATGTTTTAAGTTCAGCAGTTCATGTTGCATCCATCATTTTCCTTAACTAGCAAAATATCAGCAATATCCAGATTTGTTTTCCCATTAGGACAGCTGTCTCAACTGTATATTTTTATTTCAGTTCACCAACTTATCAGATGAAGAAGTCAAAGTAAGTACATATTAATGAGATCTTTCAGTGTGATAAACAATACATATGTGAAAAATGATTATTTATTCAGTTAGTGTAATGTTTTGGAGATGGTGTATGATTTTAGTTTTTATTAAATGTAGTAATAATTTTTCTTCTTACACATTTATCTTTAACTTATTATACTAGACAATCTTCACACAGTTTAGTCTGAAAATGAAATAACAAGCTTATGAAAAGTGATAGTTTTCCTGTTTAAAAAGCCATATTTTAGATACAAATGTTAAAAATCAAACAAACACACACACACTCACTAAAGTACACACAGAATATGTATCTCTTGCTCAGACTATCAGGGAATTTTTGTTTCCTATTTACAAAATAATGTCTAACTAATGAAATGTCTGCTTATTATTTTATTAACATACTTTATTATTTTCAGTGTAATGTGACTTGAATGTTCTTACATTAACGTTTGATTGAATGTATATATTACATTTTATTTTTGGTATTTTAACTACACTAAGTTCCTGACCTTCAAGATGGACAAATTAACTCAAGAGCAGAGAAAAGAGAGTCCAGAAAGGTCATGGGACATTGCTGAAAAGAACATGGACTAAGAACTACATGGCTTAAGGAATGATGTTGAGGTATGTGTGAAATCAGTTCATAAAGAAAAACAGATCTTATGTTAATTTTGTTGAAGGTGTTTCTGAATGAAAAATTCTACTTTACCTTTAATTATGTGAATCAAATTCATCTTTATTTTAGATATGTTTTTTATCTCTTTAGATTATTTTTCAGTAAATAATTTGAATTGATAACTGCATCATTAAATCTCATTAGAATACAAACCAAAAGATTTAAAAAAGGTTATGTTTCAATTTTTAGTTTACTATAATTATATTGATTCATGCAGACTTAATTTACTGAATCATTTAATAACAAGGAAATGTCAGTATTTACTGAATGACATTCAGATCTTTCATCATGTATTTATAGGAACTGAAGAAACCAATATACTAATCTGTGGATTTAAACTGTTTATTTTCAGAAGTTAAATCAGCTAGTTAATGATAAAAATATTCAAGAAATTGTTTCTAAATACAAACTGGGATTGACATTTTGGAACAAACAGCAGCACAAGTCTCCAGTAGAGTTGAAGTATTTGGTGCTGTCCAGCAGGTATTTAAATACATTATTCATTTTATTTCAGTTTTAAATATTTCTTCAGTCTATCACAAAATTCTTTGCAAAATAGTTTTCTTACATTGAATTAAGCAACTTACATAAAAATGTAATTTATTTGTTTTTGTAAAATCATGAAAATGATTAGCAATTATTGTATACTGATGCTTTGTCTGCACATAATATCTCATTTATTGAAAGAATCCATAGAATCACTAAGGACTAATTATTTGTTTAGTTGTAAAGACACCTACCTGCCTGTCTGATTTTAAGATTCTTTTTACTTTACTCTAAATTTTTTTTACTTCATTTTATTTATTTATTTTGATTTATTTATTTATAAAAGGAGCAATAATTAATAACCAGAGAATTCTACAAGTAAAAGTCAGTTCAAATATAATTTTTTGTGTTTTTGTAGGAGGTGAGACTCAGTTGTACATTGGAGGTAATGGTTGCTCATGTTGGGAACATTAAACAATCACACAAAAAATATCAGACAGAACTTGAAGATACCAAGTAAGTTAACACTCTTTTCTTATCCATTCACATGTGTCACCTCTTTAACTGACAAAGATGATTATGATATTTGTATAAAAAGTAAGGTGAAAAGTAATTAGAATGTAATATTTTTGTCAGAAGCTAATGTTAATTGCTTGCATTTTTTATTTTTTTTATTTTATTAGCCCTAATCAGATAAACATTGATGAAAAAGGCTGTTAATTCAGATATTTGTAAGAAAAAATAATGTAAATTATTTGTTGCTGAATTGAAAGCTCTTAAGAATTAAAGATGGCATTGTGTTGGCTTTTTTTTGTTCTTTTTTATTATTTTATTATTATTATTATTATTATTATTATTCACAAAATAATGATTTAATTTCAGGAAACAGTTAATGGCAGTGAAAAAGCCTTTTGGCAGCAATTTTACAGAAATAGGTAATGTCATTAGCAATTCTTAGTCAACAATCTATGAATTTTACAAATTTGATAAATTATTAAATATGATTGGGAAATAAAATGCATGTTTATGTTAGTGTTTCAACACTAAAGAAGACAATTTATAATGTGAAAGTTTGATTGTTTTTTGTTTTTGTTGTTGTAGTAGTTTGTGGGGGGGTCCTGTTTTTTTAATTAAAAATATAATCTATATAGCTGTTGTTATATTTTATTTATTTTTATTAATTAAGAATGAGTTTAATTTGTTTTGGTCCAGGTTCTAAAAGATCCATGTCTATGTGTGGATTGAATGCTGCTCTAAAGGTATGTTTTATTCATTCACTTTTGTGTTTATAGCTCATTTCATTAAGAATAAATTTAATCAAACAGCATGCTGACAATTTGTTTTTAATTACAGAATAGTATTGATAGTTTTATATAAATTGTTCACAAAGCATGCCTATTTGCTTGATATTTTAAATGATTAGTTTAGCTAGTACAGAATCAATGTAATAATGGTTTATGCACCAACAAACCTTGTAATAATTTACATGTCAGCCTAATAGAGTAGTGAACAGAACACTTGTATACATTTGTAATTTACTTTTATTAATACTTCACTCTATTATGAAATATATACATTTAATACTTTATGTGGTAGGGCTAAAGATATTTACAATATTTTGAAATTTGGTATATGGATGGAACTGGCTTGAAAGATTTTGCTTATTTTGTTATTTTTATCACCTGCAAGTGTAATGTTGTCTTTGTTTTAAATACATTTTGAAATATACATAATGGATTCATTATTGTAACTATTAGCTGAATTAAGATAATTGTGGTTTATTTATAAGACAAAATATATTTCATTAGTGGCAAAAATTAAATTATAAATTAAATATTTTAATTATTCAAATAATTTGTTATTAATGATGTAACTATAATGATTATTAAAGGTTAAAGATTGTCAGAATAATCTCAAATGTATTTTCATCATGTTAGTATTTCAAGTAGAATCAGTATTAGAAGAACATTTTCTTATTGGCTAATGTAATAGCTATGTAGGTTTAAAATATTTATTTACTTAATAATCCTGGCAATCATCTTAAACTGGAAATATTGTTCATAATCTCTTTTACTGGTGTATTGCTCTTTTAATCGTTTTATACCAAAGTTAAAAAATAAGATTCAAATTAAGAATAATAAAAACATTTAATAAATTGCTTTTATTATTAAAATTGTATGGAAAAATATACAAATGTGTCTAAAACTCTTCTTGCTAACACAGTGAAATACAGTTAGAGCTGACAACAGAAATACTACTTGCACTTTATTTTATGTTTAGTTTATTAATGAATATTATATTTTGTTGTAGGATCCTAGACAACAGGTTCAAGCTGCCTCATCCAGCCCTTCAGTTGCAAATGTTGTAAGACACATTTTCAGAAAAGGTTCAGTAGAACACCAGAATGTTATTACATCACAGTCTTCCCTGTCCAGAGAAAGCTCAACACTTTCAAGAGATAATCTGTCTGAAATGTAATTTGAATTTTGAAAATTCAGTGATCTCCAAGAGACTGCATTGTCAATGTGATCAGAACATCCAGTGTACACATTGTACTTCATAGCAGCTTGCACTGTTTTTATCATTGATGAGTGCTTGGTTATTCTAATGTTTCTCACTGGAAGAGGAATGGATATGCATCATTGCTATGGAATGCCATTTTTCTAAATAAGCTAAAATTAATGTGACAACCAGTTTTTTCTTTATCTTATTTAAATCAGGGGAGTTTGCTGGGGGTAATGTAGATATAATTGAAGATTGTATAGTTGGGGTAATTAGTATTGTTTGGTATTTTTGCTGTTTTTTTTATAATTCAGGAAATCTTTTTTTTTAAATGTCTTTATATTATTTAAATCATGGGAAAATCAAGGGTTTATTGGAGGTAATGACTATAAATAAAATTATCTATTAACTAAATTAAAATTTTATTTGCATTAACCATAACTTTGTTATTTTTAATTAGAAGAAACATGATGATCTTCAAGTTGAAATTACTTAAAAACCTGTCTAGATAATAAAACTGAAATATTCAGTTATTTTTGTTTAGACATTTCTGGCAGTTTTTATAATTTGCCTTTGCCACTTTAGAAAGAATAATTGAATTATTTCAATAAGGAATCTTTAAAAAACAGAAAATAATTTATAAATGATAAAAAAATAAAAAAAAATAAGAGGGAAAAAAAATGTACATAATTGGAATTTTTCCGAGTATTTTATAATTTGCCTTTCACATTTTCATAAAATTCAAAAACATTTTTCAAAAATGTACAAATGGAAATGTCTTCCAATTTGTTTATAATCTGTGAAAAAAAATTTAAAATAATAAATAAACAAAAAAACAAATATGATAATAATTCAAAAGAAAGAAAATAATTATCTCTTCAAAAATGAGGTACAAAATGGTATTTAATGTTTCTAAGGTAAATTATGTTACATAAATGGGTGGCAGTACAAATATTTTTAATAAAAAAACATTAGTTGTTCTTAACTGTTTTAAATCCTGACATTTACAAAATCAAACCCATTGCATCTTGTCTAAAAACAATAATCAAAATAGAAAATCATGCTTAAGTTGTTTCAGTTTCTTAACCTTAAAAATGTTAAGGCACATTCAAATAATTTAAAACAAAAATAAACAAACAAAGAATAGTCTTTTTGTGTTTTTATTTTTATTATGTATATATTGATAACATCTTCAGTATTTGTTGTCAACCAACAAAAGATAATCTGATTTAATCATTATTTTTTATATATACATGTTGTTTGATTTTATGAAAACAAACAATCAAAGCACTAGAATGAACACTAAGCATACTCTCTCTCTCTCTCTCTCTCTCTCTCTCTCTCTCTCTCTCTCTCTCTCTCTCTCTCTCTCTCTCTCTCTCTCTCTCTCTCTGTATATTTACAAACCCGTTAAATAGAGTTGTTTCCCTTAGACCATTAATATGACATTGCAGACTATTCCAATATTAAATTCAACATTTTCTAATCAACCAGTTTCCATTATTTTTTGGTTTATTTGATTTATTATTATTATTATAAACAATGAATTTTTCTTTTTATTCAAGGGGCAAATCGTAAAACAAAAACGTTTTAAGCGAAACAGGAATTTTATAATACTTCAGTAATAATAATAATTCAAATAATAAATCCCACACTTGTAAAATTTTAAACATTTATTATTATTATTATTATTATATACATACATCATTTCAGTTTCATTTTCTTTAAAATAAAAATTACTGCAAATATGTTTTTAAAAATGATACTTGTTTTAATAGAGCTAAAATTATTTTTTGCCTGATTAATTTCAGGTTTTTTCAAATATCATTTAATGTTAATAAGAACAATTCAAAATCAAGACAATAATATAAGAATAAATCATTAAAATAATCCAATTAATAATTATATTTTTATATCTAATTGTATATCATTTTTCTGTTCATTTAAAAAACACAAAAAAAACCCCACAAAAATCAAAACACTTAGAACTTGTATTTATTTATACATAAACAAGGACACTGTCTTTCACATGCAGCAGTTATCTCTGACTGCAAACACATTAACTCTTTCTCACAGATAACATCCTGTAACCGTGATTAATTTTGTCCTTGCTTATTATTTTGCTGTATAACTACTTTGGGGAATGCAATGATTGGAGTTTTTGGTTAACAATAAAATATAACCAGGTTATGTTACATAAATGGGTGGCAGTACAAATATTTTTCAAAAAAGAGAATAGTATTTGTTCTTAACTGTTTTAAATCCTGACATTTGCAAATTCAAACTCATTGCATCTTATCTAAAAACAATAATGAAAATGGAAAATATTTCTGAAATTTTTTCAATTTCTTAACATTAAAAATGTTAAGGCACATTCAAATAATTTAAAACAAAAATAAATAAAGAAAGAATAGTCTTTGTGTGTTTTTATTTTTATTATGTATATATTGATCAACGTCTTGTGTATTTGTTATCAACTAGCAAAAGATAATCTGACATAATCTTTATTTATATATATACTTCTTATCTCTCTCTCTCTCTCTCTCTCTCTCTCTCTCTCTCTCTCTCTCTCTCTCTCTCTCTCTCTCTCTCAGTCATTTTTGTATATTTACAAACACGTTAAAGTTATAATGAATTTTTCATATAAATTTTGAGCAGTCAAGATCACTCTGCATGATGTTACTAATCAAACTGAAGTTTGTTAAATAGGAAATATAATTACAATAATATTTTAAGACAAAACTAAACACCACTTTTTTAACAATGAATTCTAATAATGAATTATAGTGACATATGCCTTTAAGATTTTGTACTACGAACCCATTTTACATTTATTTGATAATGTCATAGGCTGTCATAATGGTGCCATAATCAAGAAAATTTATTTTTAATTCTTTAAATTTTATTATTATTATTATTATTATTATTATTATTATTATTATTATTATAGACATACATAACTTCATTTTCATTTCTTTAAAATTAATTTCAGCTATCTACAAATACCTTTTAATGTTGATAACAATTCAAAATCAAGACAATAATATAAGAATAAAACATTAATATAATCCAATTAATAATTATATTTTTATATCTAATTGTATATCATTTTTCTGTTCATTTAAAAAAAACACACAAAAAAAACACAAAAAAAACAACAACAATCAAAACACTTAGAACTTGTATTTATTTATACATAAACAAGGACACTGTCTTTCACATACAACAGTTCTCTCTGACCGCAATCTTTCTGTCGCCGCCTGCTTCTCTCTATGAACAGTCCAAACTAGTTATTATTATTATTGTTCTATCTATATCTTTGTGCATCTCGATTATGTCATCAGTTTTACAGTCTACCACGTAAAACAAGTTTCCGAGGCGAAGACACTGTTAAATAAAAAATACAGGAAAAGGTGAAGATTTTGAAATAAATATAAAATATAGAATATTATTTTCCTGATTATACATTTGCTTTATAAACTGCGCTGCTGGATAAGCTTAATGTTTCTTTTTTTTTATTGTTTGCTACTCATAATATCTTTTCATGGCTCGCTAAAACAAATTTTATAAAACTATACATATATTTATTTATTTATTTATATATTTTGTTGTTGTTGAGAAATACAGAGGGCCTTTCAAATAAACCATATTTTAAAATATGGTAACCAATATTATACCAGTTTATCTTTAATTTCTGTGTATAATACCATATTTAATTTCGTAGTCTTCTGAAGATAATTTGAGACTGCTCGACAGAATTTACGTTTTTGTTTTGTACCAGCTGTGCAGCTTCTACGACTAAACTGAGACTGAGTGGAAATTACGTTCCATGTTAGTAAAAAAAAACACTGCTTACATCGATATTTTATTACGTTCACCTCTGATTTGCATCATAACAAATATATATATAAATAAACTGTCAGCTAAAGGAATATCATCGGCTTTTCAAGAATAATCTTGATAGCGTTAATAACAGTAAATGTCGCTGTGAAAACTGCGCTCATGTTGACATCATTTATTATAAACGTATCAACAAAAATGAGTGGATTCTTATAAAGTAAAAGCTCAGTTTTCAGCATCATTCAGAGCTTTTTAGTGAAATCTGTTCTGCTGTTAATCAAATATCACATTAATCTGGATCTGACCTGTTAATTATATAGTGGCATTCAGCGCTCGACTTGTAAATTCTGAAATAAATATTTTAATGACTAGATATACTAGGGGAAGCCACTCTATTGTGACAATATTGTTTCTCTTAAACTGAGTTACAGTTTCTTCTCTACAAAAATTAAAATTAAAATTAATACTGAACACGTGAGAAATTACACTTTACTTGAATCACAGAATTTGATTTTGCAAAGCAAACGACATTAAAATTAAATTCACAGAGATAAGCGAAGTTTTCTGTTTTGTAAAACGCGACGTAATTCACGTTTTATACATAAAACCAGCGACGTTTATATCATAATTTGATACTGAGTGAAAATAACGTGACGTTTATATTGAGTGAAAATAATGTGATGTTTTACTATGTTTTACCTCTATTTTGCTTCATAAACAATATTGATAATTTCACTTACAGTTACATTTTATTCTACTAGGAGATGTCTATTATAATATTAATATTATAATTGGTAAACAAAAACAAACATGCCTATCCATACGTCTTCTACAAAACTTTAAAAATATTTTGTAAAAAACAGAATAGTAAAACTTTAACACCTAGCTGCTACATTAATGGAATCTCAGCAATTTATATTCGAGAATTAATGACATCAATATCATATTTAGTTTCTAGGAGCGTAGTTTTCTGAAGATAATTTGAGAACGCTGGACAGAATTTACGTTTTAATTTACTACCAGCAGTTTACAGGAATAAATTGAGATAATGAGCGAAAATTACCTGAATCTTATAATAACTGTACTGCTGTTTAACACTGATATTTTTACACGTTATTATCAAAACAAAATTAAAATATCAAGAATTCTTGTTGTTTACCTCGAAAATTAACATTTCATTATATTATGGCTGAATATAATAATAATAATAATAGATAAATATAGATAAAATACAGAATGACTGAGTGAAAATACATTAATAAGTTTCCCTTTTCCCATACTTCTGCTTTATTTCTTTTTATTAGGTGCAAAACTGAATATCTCGGTAATTATATTCTTATTTTATAGTAGAAATATTTCCTTTCAGAAAATTAATTGATATACTTTCTCTTAACAATAGGAAAAGTCAGACAGGCACGAGTTATCTGCAGAAAATTATTCATCTTATCAAGTTAACGCCGTTTTTAATAAAATATATCAAAATCTTCTGTGCTGTAACTGAAAATAACATTTTTTTTTTCGACTTTGTCAAGGTTATCAAAATTTAGTTTAAGAAACGGCGCAATGTTGTTTTCTGTTACTTACCCACATATTATTGTGAAACACGGCGCTGTATAATGTCAAACATTTTGTATTTAACAATCAGAGAATACAGAAAGTAAAGGTGATGTTGCAGGAAAAGGTTATTAAAATCAAATAACGCCGTATAAATAAAGTAAATATTTCATTTTTATTTATGAAAAAAAAAACAAATCATGTTTAGTAGGAGCGCAGTTAATATGACAGAATGTAGAATCAGTTAAATCGAGAATTATGGAACAGGTTAAGTGATAAAAAGAAAAAATTAAACTTTAATAATAACTAAGGAATTGTGTGAGTATATGTGTGTTTTTTATTATTTTATTTTTCACAATGTATTGATTATATATTACAGGAAAATACGAGTATCTCTGGATAATGTATTAAGATTGCAGATGGAGAGAAGGCTTTTAGAGTCACAACGGTTCTACTGACAAACTGAGAATTACATTTCTACAGATATCTGAAGAAAGACTGCGCGTCGGAATTTACGTTGTATTCACTGTCAGTATTTTTATTATTAACATGACATATTTATATGATTAAATTGAGATTTATCTGTAATAATGTATTATATGACTATTATTATTATTAAAACATTTTTCAATGATTACTGAGGTGTGTGTTTGTTGTGGGACTTTTTTGATTAAAAATAATAATAATAAAATAAAATAAAGAAAATAAAGAAGAAGTCCTTAATAATAATAATAATAATAATAATAATAATAATAATAATAATAATAATAATAATAATAATAATAATAATAATAATAATAACAATAATGATGATGATGATGGTAATAATAATAATAAACATTATTACAGCTGAAACTCAGTTTATTCATTTACACAACAGTACTCACATTAATATATTTTATTCTCAACTTGTTAATGTAACCGTTCTGACTCTAGAAGACTGTAATTATACAGATAATAAACTGTGATAGATAATAAAATGTATCTACCTTTTCTCTGTCATGTAGACTTTTCTTTTTACAATATTTGTTAAATAAAGAACACAGCACCACTTGATATTACGCTGCACATCTAATTATCACTCTAATATGCTGTGTAAACCACATTAATTTCTAGCGATCAAGCATTTCACTTTAAAAAGGTTCATGTTGATTCATACCATCAGCCTGTAATTAATCTTCACTTTTTGTCTAAAAGCCTAATTTTCTATTAACTTGAATGTCACAACAGTAATTATCCTTTAGTTCCTAGCAGTAGTGTAAATTAATATACTTTAATAGGATGAATCATTTTCTGCAAATTTATTTAATGCAAAGTTTATAATTACCGCCAGTAGAGCTGTTTTAATGAATATATTGAGATTTAGTTATAATAACCTATATTTTATATCATTTTTTTCTCAGTCTCAATTCACGTTTATGAACAGTGCTCCTATTACAAAATAAACGGGATATCTCAAGGTTAAAATATACTGAAAAAGTTTTTAAATAAGAAGAAAAGTCACGTTTTGGTAATTTATTCTCAAGTTATCAGAAGCGCAGTTTATACAACGAAAGTTAAAATCAACGAAAATAACTAATTTTATTAATTACTTTAATAACTCTGAACATAATTTGTTATTTAATATTACTATAGAAGGTCCTCCATATTTCTGATTATACTTTCCGGTTTCATAAGGAAGAGGCCACAAATCTTACCACTATTTCTGCATGACTGTAACGAGTTAAAAATCACTCGATAATAAATTTGTCACATAAACAGTGGTGGTGATTTTATCAGAAGCGTTTTTACAGGAAAATGTGAGAATTAATTACAGGTTGATGAATACAGCAAATGGATCTTTCTGTTTGTCTGGTATATTACGTGACGCTGCACCTAAAAAGAAAATATCTGATAATTCGTTTTTATCAATCTCAATTTAAATCATTTTTTTCAAAGAAAGATTTATTTGGGATCATCGTTATTTTCCGGCTGCCAAAACTGTCGCATATTATGACATCTAAAATAATAATATGATGCTTGCTGAAGGACGAAGTTAGTTTCATTTTTACAACATCTTCGTCTTAGAATTTTGTTTATACATGGTAGAATTTGTTGATAGTGTAAAACTAATGACGTGAGGTAATTTTAATGCCAATACCCCCAAACCTTAATTCTTACGCAAAGGCTACTTCTAATGATGATGCTAAAATTATTTTTATTATTATTATAACATTCATAGTAATATTTACAATATCCCTAACATTGAGCCCTATCTCTAACTCTGACCTAAAACTATTTTCCACACTACCGTAATCCTAAGTCTAACCCAAACAATAACCCTAATCTTAACCCTAACCTAACCTAACCCTAGCTCAAATTCTAAACCTAATCCTAACTAAGTCCACAACGTGGATTTTTACATTAACGCTCCTCCTAATGGTGACCCTAAAATTATTTTGCATATTATCGTAACACTGATAATAATCTTTAAATAAACATCACCTTAACCCTTACCCTAACCCTAAATTAACCCTAACCCTAACCTTAATCCTAACCCTAAGCCTAACCCCGACTCTATCCCTAACACTAATACTAACTCTGATCATAAAACTGTTTTGCAGATTATCGTAAGACTCATAATAAACTTTGAATAATCCTAACACTAACACTAACCCTAACCCTAATCCTAACCCTAATCCTCATCCTAAAGCTAACCATAGCCGAACTTCTAAAGCTAATCTTACTCAAGTCCCGATCCTTGATTCTTAACGCTACTTCTAATCGTGAGCCTAAAATTATTTCCACATTATCATAACCTCATACTAAAATTTACATAACCCGAGCCCGAACCCTAACCCAAACCTTAAGCCCTAACTCTGACGCTAAAGAAGTGCCTAACTTTAATTCTTATGCAAAGTCTATTTCTAACCCTGACCCTAAAACTATTATTAAGGTTATTTTATAGATTTTACTTTTTAGTCATTTGACCTACTTAAATATTGTTGGTTTTTTTGGGGTTTTTTCTTGCAGGTTGGAGCAAACTTTGAGAAATGAACATCGAGAAGAATTGTTTTAATTATTTTTTTATTATGGTCTTTTTTCTTAACTTGTTTATACATTTTGCCTGTGTGGAGTCTATGGAAACAGATAACGTGTTTTCAGTTTAGTTAGGTAGTTAACGTGATTCAGTGCTTTTATTATTTATCGCTAACACGTGTTTCAATAACAAGCTGAACAACTTTCAGTACAGAATCCAGTTATTCATAAGCAAAGAAATTTAAATAGATGAAACACAGGACATTAACAATATCAAACATAGAAAAATTTGATAATAAAGGAATTATTATTATTATTATTATTATTATTATTATTATTATTACATGAATTTTATTTCAAATATTTTAAATTACATTAAACCATTAAACCAAGTGTTTCCTCTGTACCTAGTGTTATCTTGAATACAACAAAGGTTAAAGATTTATTTTAAGAAGTGTTTTATCTGGGTCAGTCACGCGGTCAGCAGATTGTTGGAGAGAGAAATATTTGATATCAGGTCTGTACTCTTATTAAATCACTGAATTGTCAGAAAATTAGTTACAACAGGGAAATTTTACTATTAGACATTCTGATTATTTTCTGTTGTCGCATAAGCCATACAGACCCGAATATTACTTTTTCTTATAAACAGTAACATTCAACTATGTTCATGATGTTTTCGCAGTCTGTAATAATTTTAGAATCTGGAAGAGGGGGAAGAGATAACGGCTGCTTGACTACAACACACACACACACACACACACGCATATACACACATACATATATACAGCAATACATACAAACATTTGATTTGCGAAATATTAAAAATGCTTCTTAGGTTCACACATATACATGCTTGCATACAGGCAAGAAAAAAAAAAAAATCATATTTGATTTAATATGAATTCTTAGGTTCAGTAAAGTAAATCGGTGTCAAGATATATGTAAGATAAAAATCACAAACGCACTGATTTGACCCGAAGTGAAAAAACGTCGACTGCTAGCTTATGATTCTAATTTACCTTAGAAAATGAAAACAAATAAATAAATAGACAGAGATATATAAAGCAGATCGACTGTTTGGAAATAATAATAATAATAATAATAATAATAATAATAATAATAATAATAATAGGAGTAATAATAAAAATCGAGAAGTTATAAAGAAGTAATAAATATTTTAATTTTTATTTTTTTACATTTCTTTTCTGGCAGTTTCACAGAAGCGAAAGGTTTTTAAAAGTTACATACTGAAATTTCATTCATGTTGAAAGGAAGATCAGAAGGTTACATAGATGCTGATACTGGGTAAGTCTTCAGTTTAAAAATCAAACCATTGACCTCATAGGTAAAATTACAGGTCTCTCTCTCTCTCTCTCTCTCTCTCTCTCTCTCTCTCTCTCTCTCTCTCTCTCTCTCTCTCTCTCTCTCTCTCTCTCTCTCTCTCTATATATATATATATATATATATATATATATATATATATATTTGTAAAACTGACTGACTTTGTACTAAAGCAAATTTGTTGATCATCAGAAAAGAAAAGTGACAAAACAGATTAGTAGGTCTTGTTTCGCTCACTCGTGTTTTAATAACAAGTTACCAAACTGAACACTGATAACAAATATTTCAAATGTGACCGTAGAAATAATCGAATTTACAATATATAATATAGTTAATTAAAATGCAACTAAATTTTATTACATTAAACAAATGACTGGCAATTTCAGACGATTTACAATTTTATCACAATGAAATTATAATTTACAGAACAATTTAGTTTTTACAAATAACCTCAGCATTAGCATTTGTATTAACATTAGCAGTGGTATAAGTAACACTACTAGTAGTAGTATATATAGTAGTAGTAGTAGTAGTAGTAGTAGTAGTAGTAAGACTAGTAGTTATAGCAGTAGTAGTAATATTCTTTGGGTTTGAATATATTTTTATATTATATTAATATAATTGTGTGTGTCTCCGTTTGTGTATGTGTGTATGTGTGTCTGTATGTATGTATGTGTGTGTATTTGTGTGCGTGTGTGTCTATGTGCGTATGTGTGTGTGTGTTTGTCTGCGTATCCTGTCTGTACTCTTATTAAATCACTGTTTTGTCAGAAAATTAGTAAGTCAGTAAGACAGTAAGTCATGTTATCACTGACACGTGTTTTAGTAATAAATTAATTATACACGAGTTGAACATACATAACTAAATATAGACAGAGTAAACAAATGATATTGTTAATATTAAAAAAAGGTGATCATAAACAAATTTTAATTTACAAGATTAGAAATAGCAGTTATTATTGTAATCGTTACAGTAGTAGTAGTAGTAGTAGTAGTAGTAGTAGGTAGTAGTAAAGGTGTAGCAGCAGGCCTAACAGTAGCAGTAGTAGTAATAACAGTAATAGTAGTATGAAGTATGATAGTAGTAGTAATAACAGTAATAACAGTAATAAGTATGTAGTAGTAGTAATAACAGTAATAACAGTATGATAGTAGAAGTAATAACAGTAATAACAGTAATAACAGTATGATAGTAGAAGTAATAACAGTAATAACAGTATGATAGTAGTAGTAATAACAGTAATAACAGTAATAACAGTATGATAGTAGTAGTAATAACAGTAATAACAGTATGATAGTAGTAGTAATAACAGTAATAACAGTATGATAGTAGTAGTAATAACAGTAATACTAGTATGATAGTAGTAGTAATAACAGTAATAATAGTATGATAGTAGCAGTAATAATAGTAATAACAGTATGATAGTAGTAGTAATAACAGTAATAACAGTAGTAGCTAACAGTAGAAGTATTGACAGTCGTAGAATTAGAAGTAGTTTTATCAAATATAGTAACAGTAGTTAAAGTAACTGAAGTACTAATAATAGTTTAGTGCTATTGATATTAGTAGTGGCAGTAAAGCTGTAGCAGCAACAGTACTATTAGCAGCTTTAGTAATAGTATTTTTAGTAGTAGTAGTAATAATAAATAATATGCTGTTGTTGTTTGTTCTATTTGTAAAATGTAAAACAAGTTAACAGCAGTGAGAATGTTACAAACATGTTGTAGTAGCTGTAATAGTACAGGTAACAGTGGTTGTAATAAGTAACTATACAAATACCACACCCCTCCCATTATTTAAACAAGCTCGGACCTCGATGTTGTATTTCATGTTAAAGAGAAAACATCAGTTTACTAAATAAGGCCATGGATTGTGACTGAAATACCTCACCTGAGTTTTATCTCCATCACGAGATGGTCAAAGTTCTCTTCAAGCGGGTATGTTAGATCACGTATTTGTGTGTTTGTCTCATAAAACTGAAACCTGGTTTCCACGGTAACATAGCCTGATTGTCATCTCTTTGTTAAAAAATATCCAGGTAATAAAGCTGAGAACTTTGGCCGTGACAAAACAGATTAGTAGGTCTTGTTTCGCTCACTCAAGTTTTAATAATAAGTTAATTATAAACAAACTGAACACAGATAACAAATATTTCAAATGGTGGTCATAGAACTTTTCGAATTTACAATAATACTATAATTAATTCAATGCAACTAAATTTTATTAGATTAAAATAATGACTCGGGTAACTTCAGACGATAAACATTTTTATTACAATAAAATTAGAATTTACAGAACAATTTAGCTTTTACATACAGCCATAGCAATAGTATTTGTATTAACATAGTAAGTTTTGCTTCAGTAACAAATAAAATGTTATCTGAACCAGATTCAAAATAGGTTATGCGGTGAATGGAGACTTGAAAAGCTATATAAATGAAAAAAAAATAAAAAAATAAGTATGGAAAGGGAGAAGCACAAGAAGAAAAATCTCCTTTGTTCTTCAGAGAAACAAAATCTTATCTTAATCTCCTAAGATGTTTTTTTTTTTTTTTTTTCTCTCTGGACGCTGTTAACTGAACAAAAGACGGAGATTTGACTTTGTCATTTCGACCTTTTCTTTCCTGGGAAAAAATATCTCTGTGTATAAATATGTGTGTGTATACATTTTCCACAGGAAAGAAACGGTCGAAATGACAAATAACAGAAAGTAGCGGCAACCTATGTTAAAATAATTTACGTTTATTTTTGTAAATTTATTGACAAGCACATTATCACCACATTTCATATAATAATTAATATCGGGAAATCAATTTAATTATACTGTCATAAAATAATAATTTTACTCAGTGATATTTGTTTCACACACAGACACACACACACACACGTATATGCAGGTGTATCTCAGAGAGAGAGAGAGAGAGAGAGAGAGAGAGAGAGAGAGAGAGAGAGAGAGAGAGATAAGATTAATTACACATATAAAAATAATAAAATTTATTATAATTTACAATTACAATTATGCTCGTAGTTTGCGTATATTTGTGATGTTGTTTTATTTTTAATCATATCTCTCTTGTGGCAACTGAATGAACCTGACAGTGTCAAACATCCAAGAACTCCTCTCTTTCACGCATAGAAACAAACATTAAATATCCCAAAGCATCCATGTTTGAAGCTTGTTGCCAACGGTGAACAAATCATGAATGTCAAATGCTAGGAGACTTGTTACCATGGAGAAAGTAAAACATTACTCAGTAAGAAAACATTATTATTCTCATTTCTATTTTTTGTTATGTTCACTTTTATGACCTATATAATAGACGTAGATGTCGTGCTAGTCGAAAACAACAAAGACAGGTGACGTCTTTATGAATGAAAAATAGAAACCTTGCACTAAGCTGTTTAATACAACGTCAGTGCGACGTGTGACTATCTGAGTACGTGCCGAGCTTATCAACACTGACACTGAATGTTCTGCTGTCAGTAACATAAAACACATCTACTTAATCACTTAAGCGTTGTGACTTTTTTGAGAAACAGAGAGTATTAGAGTGTGGCTTTTGTGTACTTATTACCAGAGTTATGTTATATACTCTAAAAAGAGAATACACAAAGAAATGAATGTGAGAGAGAGTGAAAGAAATCAGAAGGGAGCGGAACATGACATAAATAAATATTTGATTATAAATCACCAATTCATTTTTGAACACCTGCTGACATACATGCATACATACACACACACACACATACAGAGAGAGAGAGAGAGAGAGAGAGAGAGAGAGAGAGAGAGAGAGAGAGAGAGAGAGAGAGAGAGAGAGAGAGAGAGAGAGAGAGAGAGAGAGAGAGAGAGAGAGAGAGAGAGAGAGAGAGAGAGAGAGAGACCTCTAATTTTACAAATGAGGTCACTGGTTTGATTTTTAGCCTGAAAACTTACCCAATATCAGCATCTATGTAACCTTCTGATCTTCCTTTTAACATGAATGAAATTTCAGTTACGGTGATTTTCGATGCATCAGGTCCTGGATACACTTTCAAAGTTGCCTAATTTGAAAATAAATGATTATTTGTTTTGTTTTGTTCAAACAGAGGTGGGTAAAACTCCAGTAGAGAGGAGACAAAGCAACACAATCAGTATTATTTGGTTCTCTTCTGTTTACAAACGCTTTATACACTGGTAGAGTAGCTATTAGTTTGTACTGTTTCACGCTGTCGAGGTATACTGGTATTTTGACGTTGTCCTCTTCCGCACATTTAGATGGGTAACCTTTCTGTCTAAGTTTAGCTTTTTTGTCAACATTAATTCGAGGCGAAGAGTTCAGACGGGGCAGATCACTCGTACAGTGAAGTTTACACTGAAGCATGTCCTGCGCGAGACTGCTGTCATCAATATCTAGACTGACTGTGTCCAGTTCCACTCCATCAGATCCGTGAACCTGGATCTTTAAAATATACCAACCTCTTTCCAGAATTGCTGATCCTTTCATCTCGGTAATGGAATGAAAAACATTCTAGTTATCTCCAGCTGTTTCTGGTGATATGGTGACAAGGGATCCCATTTTCTTCTGGTTTAAAACTGCTGTGATGTTTTCGGGATCGTTGCCATTGGAGTATCGTAAACTGGAGATTTCTACCGTGGTTGTTTTCTTCAGACAGAAGTAAAAATTAATGGTTTCGTAGCCTGTTAAAAACACTACCTTCTTTGACAAAGCGTTCGATCGAAAATGTATTCGGTGTTTATCTCGAACCTCGGAGGTTGGTAATGGGTAACTGTTGCTCAGACATAATCTACAAAACGCTAAAAGTAGAACGGTCTTCACAACGAACAGTTTTCCAAAGTTTCCAAACTAGTTACGTATGATTCTTAGATGTTACATAAAAAGACAAAACAGGGCCCGGCTGCTGTAGCTCAGCTGGTTATTGTGCACGTCCAGGCAAAGAAGGTTCAAGCCTGTTTATCAACACACTGAAACACTTTCCATATAACTGAACATGCATTTGTTCAGTAGGGTAGAACCTGACTTGACAATAGTCACACTGCCCATAGACGGGAATGGTGTGGTGAGCATAAGAACTGGTGCATCTGTCGCTGGATACGTGGCATCTTTTCGTATGTTGCCTGTTCATTCTCGAACTGCCTTACATGCACGGTCGAAATGAAAGGCACGCAAACCCAAACATTCGATTAATGGTAGATTTAGCCGTGGACGGGTTATCGCATGGGGAGGTGTATCTGTGACTGTCAGTACACCCAATCCATAGAGTGCAGAGAAGAGACATCTCTGGGAAGTACTACCGAGGCAAGATTGGTTTGGGACCCGTCATAGTTAATATAGATTCCTTTTGTACTGACTTTGGTTGATGAAAATATGGTAACACTACATATTATTGAATCAAACATTTTAAAGGGGTCTTCGCTCATACTGAGTTCCTCATAAGGGTCAAGGTATGATAAAGGTTGAAAACCAGTGGTGTAGAGTTACCTCCCATTAGTCATAGGCTTATTTGTCGTAGTGGCTAATTGTTGGCATTGAATTGATCGTATTTTATTCTTGAATTTACAACAGATATCCGAAGTAGAAAGATCCAGATTTTTCAAAGTTTTGTTCATAATAGATTATAGTCAGCTTAGGAAATCTCTCCCCATTTTCAAAACTCTTTTATAAAGAATATTTTTATCTTTATTTTACAGTCAGAGAGAGAGAGAGAGAGAGAGAGAGAGAGAGAGAGAGAGAGAGAGAGAGAGAGAGAGAGAGAGAGAGAGAGAGAGAGAGAGAGAGAGAGAGAGAGAGAGAGAGAGAGAGAGAGAGAGAGAGAGAGAGAGAGAGAGAGAGAGAGAGACTACACACATCAATTATATTTATAGGTTCTGATCTGGAATCCTGTCTCACAACATCTTTATGTATTACACGCTGTATGCAGAAAAGAAAAATATTACAGAAACTAAATAATAAAACTTGATATTTGTCTACATATTTTTTCTGTTTACATTCTAAACACAAACTAAATGAAAAAATAAATGAAGTGGAAATTTATGATACAAAACAAATTTATTTGCATTTTGTTTATATACATAAACAAACAAACAGTAAATTCGAAACATAATCTAATTTACTAACATATTTAATATAAATCTGAATGAAAGAAAATTGATA
Organism: Chrysomallon squamiferum; assembly: GCA_012295275.1. Classification (NCBI taxonomy): domain Eukaryota; kingdom Metazoa; phylum Mollusca; class Gastropoda; order Neomphalida; family Peltospiridae; genus Chrysomallon; species Chrysomallon squamiferum. Next base: position 11,425,960 of record CM022677.1, read on the forward strand.
AATAAATCAAATAACAGTTCTTGTATTTCATGTCCAACAGTCAGTAAGTACATATATAATTTATCTACATTTTATTTTATATACATTTTAAAGCGAAATAAAAAAGTACAAATGAAGCAAGAAATAGTTAATAATATTACGTTTTATATACAAACAGCAAACATTAGAAATACTTAAATAAATAAATAAATAAATAAATAAATAAATAAATAATAAAGCAATGAGATGTATCTGTTTGACACAAATCAGTCCATTATAAAATTTCAAATCAAAGGAACTGTCTATGACGTCATCACCGCTGTCTGACGTCATCAGAAAAACATAAACAAATCAATAAATCAATAAGTAAACAAATAAATAAATAAATACAAATATTAGGCCAGTGATGACTAAAAGTGACAGTGTTTGAACGATGTTGTTTTTTACACTAAAAATAACAAAGCAGGTATTTGTCCGTCTGTCACATATGTACGAAGTTGTCTGTCACTGTGTTTAGATTTGTGTGACACAGAAAATCTACAAACAAAAGAGTCTACAACAATTTCTGATTCACCTAAACCTCCACACCTTGAGCGTTCTCCCTTAATATTAACAAACAAGCTGTACTCAGTGTCTTTATTAATCTTCACTGGACGTCTGAACACGACGTCATACACGTCAGACACGACGTGTTCATATCTCTGTGTCAGTGTAGACCCGTCCAGTATTTCGTCTGTTCTTGTGTCAGTGACGAAGGCGCTGACGTCGTAGTTTCGTGGTTGGTCGTAACCGTACAACTGAAATCCGCGAAGTAAAGCGTTTTTGTTGACAGAGAAAGTAATGGCTTCATCTTCTTTACCAGAATATGTCCAGTAACCAGCCCATGTTCCATCAAACCTGTTTATTTTAATCTGTGTTTTAGGAATCATTGCAACTTC
>CM022677.1:11427076-11471569 GCA_012295275.1 Chrysomallon squamiferum
TCGTGAATTCAATTAAATTAATTTGTATACATGTTTAGAAGAACTGTGTTTATTGTCAAACTCTAATCACAACAGTAAACAATACATTTAACACAAATAACAAAAGTCCACTGATTGATCGCAGAATGTTTTCTTGAGATCGTTGGACAAAATGGAGGCAAACTGCGCACAAGTCTCCCAGTGGTCAGTTCACAGCGTTTGTTCCGCTTGCCTCGGTAGTACTTCCCAGAGATGTCTCTTCTTTGCACAATATGGATTGGGTGTACTGACAGTCACAGATACACCTCCCCATACGATAACCCGTCCACGGCTAAATCTATCATTAATCGAATTTTGGGGTTTGCTTGCCTTTCATTTCGACCGTGCATGTAAGGCAGTTCGAGAATGAACAGGCAACATACGAAAAGATGCCACGTGTCCAGCGACAGATGCACCAGTTCTTATGCTCACCACACCATTCCCGTCTATGGGCAGTGTGACTATTGTCAAGACAGGTTCCACCCTACTGAACAAATGCATGTTCAGTTATATGGAAAGTGTTTCAGTGTGTTGATAAACAGACCTGAACCTTCTTTGCCTGGACGTGCACAATAACCAGCTGAACTACAGCAGCCGTGCCCTGTTGTGTCTTTTTATGTAAAATCTAAGAATCATACGTAACTAGTTTGGAAACTTTGGAAAACTGTTCGTTGTAAAGACCGTTCTACTTTTAGCGTTCTCTAGATTATGTCCTAGCAACAGTTACCCATTACCAGCCTCCGAGGTTCGAGATAAACACCGAATACATTTTCGATCAAACACTCTGTCGACGAAGGTAGTGTTTTTAACAGGCTACGAAACCATTAATTTTTACTTCTGTCTGAAGAAAACACAACCACGGTAAAAATCTCCAGTTTATGATACTCCAATGGCAACGATCCCGAAAACACCACGGCAGTTTTAAACCAGAAGAAAATAGGATCCATTGTCACCATATCACCAGAAACAGCTGGAGATAACTAGAATGTTTTTCATTCCAGTACCGCGATGAAAGGATCAGTAATTCTGGAAAGAGGTTGGTATATTTTAAAGATCCAGGTTCACGGATCTGATGGAGTGGAACTGGACACAGTCAGTCTAGATATTGATGACAGCAGTCTCGCGCAGGACATGCTTCAGTGTAAACTTCACTGTACGAGTGATCTGCCCCGTCTGAACTCTTCGCCTCGAATTAATGTTGACAAAAAAGCTAAACTTAGACAGAAAGGTTACCCATCTAAATGTGCGGAAGAGGTCAACGTCAAAATACCAGTATACCTCGACAGCGTGAAACAGTACAAACTAATAGCTACTCTGCGAGTGTATAAAGCTTTTGTAAACAGAAGAGAACCAAATAATACTGATTGTCTTGCTTTGTCTCCTCTGGAGTTTTACCCACCTCTGTTTGAATAAAACAAATAATCATCTATTTTCAAATTAGGCAACTTTGAAAGTGTATCCAGAACCTGATGCATCGAAAATCACCGTAACTGAAATTTCATTCATGTTAAAAGGAAGATCCGAAGGTTACATAGATGCTGATATTGGGTAAGTCTTCAGGCTAAATATAAAAAATTAGAGGTCTCTCTCTCTCTCTCTCTCTCTCTCTCTCTCTCTCTCTCTCTCTCTCTCTCTCTCTCTCTCTCTCTCTCTCTCTCTCTCTCTTTGTATGTGTATGTGTGTGTATGTATGCATGTATGTCAGCAGGTGTTCAAAAATGAATTGGTGATTTATAATCAAATATTTATTTATGTCATGTTCCGCTCCCTTCTGATTTCTTTCACTCTCTATCATATTCATTTATTTGTGTATTCTCTTTTTAGAGTATATAACATAATTCTGGTAATAAGTACACAAAAGCCACACTCTAATACTCTCTGTTTCTCAGAAAAGTCACAACGCTTAAGTGATTAAGTAGATGTGTTTTATGTTACTGACAGCAGAACATTCAGTGTCACTGTTGATAAGCTCGGCACGTACTCAGATAGTCACACGTCGTTGTATTAAACAGCTTAGTGCAAGGTTTCTATTTTTCATTCATAAAGACGTCACCTGTCTTTGTTGTTTTCGACTAGCACGACATCTACATCTATTATATAGGTCATAAAAGTGAACATAACAAAAAGTAGAAATGAGAATAATAATGTTTTCTTATTGAGTAATGTTTTACTTTCTCCATGGTAACAAGTCTCCTAGCATTCATGATTTGTTCATGATTTGTTCACCGTTGGCAACAAGCTTCAAACATGGATGCTTTGGGATATTTAATGTTTGTTTCTATGCGTGAAAGAGAGGAGTTTTTGGATGTTTGACACTGTCAGGTTCATTCAGTTGCCACAAGAGAGATATGATTAAAAATAAAACAACATCACAAATATACGCAAACTACGAGCATAATTGTAATTGTAAATTATAATACATTTTATTATTTTGATATGTGTAATTAATCTTATCTCTCTCTCTCTCTCTCTGAGATACACCTGCATATACGTGTGTGTGTGTGTGTGAGTCTGTGTGTGAAACAAATATCACTGAGTAAAATTATTATTTTATGACAGTATAATTAAATTGATTTCCCGATATTAATTATTATACGAAAGATGGTGATAATGTGCTTGTCAATAAATTTACAAAAATAAACGTAAATTATTTTAACATAGGTTGCCGCTACTTTCTGTTATTTGTCATTTCGACCGTTTCTTTCCTGTGGAAAATGTAGACACACACATATTTATACACAGAGATATTTTTTCCCAGGAAAGAAAAGGTCGAAATGACAAAGTCAAATCTCCGTCTTTTGTTCAGTTAACAGCGTCCAGAGAGAGAGAGAAAAAAAAAAAGGTCTTAGGAGATTAAGATAAGATTTTGTTTCTTTGAAGAACAAAGGAGATTTTTCTTCTTGTGCTTCTCCCTTTCCATACTTATTTTTTTATTTTTTTCATTTATATAGCTTTTCAAGTCTTATAAGAAATATTTGTTATCTGTGTTCAGTTTGTTTACAATTAACTTATTATTAAAACTCGAGTGAGCGAAACAAGACCTACTAATCTGTTTTGTCACGGCCAAAGTTCTCTCAGCTTTATTACCTGGAGACAAAGATTTTTGCTGTATATATATTTAGAGAGAGAGAGAGAGAGAGAGAGAGAGAGAGAGAGAGAGAGAGAGAGAGAGAGAGAGAGAGAGAGAGAGAGAGAGAGAGAGAGAGAGAGAGAGAGAGAGAGACTTATCCATTATCAGCATCTATGCAACCTTCTGATCTTCCTTTTAACATGAATGAAATTTCAGTATGTAACTTTTTAAAACCTTTCGCTTCTGAGAAACTGCCATTTGTGTCATGTATGTATACAAAAGAAATGTAAAAAATTAAAAATTAACATATATTTTCCTTACTTATTTATTACTTCTCGATTTTTATTATTACTCCTATTATTATGATTATTATTATTATTATTATTATTATTATTATTATTATTATTATTAGTTCCCAACAGTCGATCTGCTTTTAAACAAATTATATATCTCTGTCTATTTATTTATTTGTTTTCATTTTCTAAGGTAAATTAGAATCATAAGCTACCAGTCGACGTTTTTTCACTTCGGGTCAAATTAGTGCGTTTGTGATTTTTATCTTACATATATCTTGACAGCGATTTACTTTACTGAACCTAAGAATTCATATTAAATCAAATACGCACGCACACACACAATATAATTTTTTCTTGCATGTATACATGTATGTATATGTATGTTTTTTGTGTGTGTCATTTTAATATGAATTCGGACACACACACACACGCATGTGTGTGTGTGTGTGTGTGTGTGTGTGTGTGTTTTGTAGTCAAGCAGCCGTTATCTCTTCCTCCTCTTCCAGATTCTAAAATTATTACAAACTGCTAAAACATCATGAACATAGTTGAATGTTACTGTTTATAAGAAAAAGTAATATTCGTGTCTGTATGGCTTATGCGACAACAGAAAATAATCAGAATGTCTAATAGTAAAATTTCCCTGTTGTAACTAATTTTCTGACAATTCAGTGATTTAATAAAGAGTACAGACCTGATATCAAATATTTCTCTCTTCAACAATCTGCTGACCGCGTGACTGACCCAGATAAAACACTTCTTAAAATAAATCTTCTTTTATCTTTGTTGTATTCAAGATAACACTAGGTACGGAGCAATATTTGAAATAAAATTCATGTAATAATAATAATAATAATAATAATAATAATTCCTTTATTATCAAATTTTTCTATGTTTGATATTGTCCTGTGTTTCATCTATTTAAATTTCTTTGCATATGAATAACTGGATTCTGTACTGAAAGTTGGAATACTACTAAGACCCGTGTATCAAACTGTTGTCATCTCTGTTCAGCTTGTTATTGAAACACGTGTTAGTGATAACATGACCTACTAATCTGTTTTCTCAAGACTAAAGTTTACTTAGTTGTCTCAAATTTATTACACAAAGATAAAGTACAAAGTCAACTTAGAGAGAGAGAGAAAAATGAATCTGTTTTGTCAAGACTAAAGTTTTCTTAGTTATCTTAACTTTATTAAATAGAAATTAGATTACTTTAGTACAAAGTCAACTTAATGACAGAGAGGGAGATAAATAGTACAACTTTTTAATAAATAAAACTTTTATAAAGCATAGAAAAGATAAATAAGTAAACAAATGAACAAAAAAGTAAATGAAACAAAATATATTAAGATAAATAAATAAACCTGTTAATAAACAGCAACAAAAAAAAAAAAAAAATGAAAAGCAAATAAACAAATACATAAATAAACAAGTTAACAAATAAATAAATAAATAAATAACAACGACAAGAATAATAAAAACAGTAACAGAAACAGAAGTAGTAGTGGTGGCAGTACAAGGAAAAATACTAATATTTATTTTATTATATTTCTAAATAAAAATTAACAGTACTGCGAAAAATAATAAAAGTACTGAATCACGTTAACTACCTAACTAAACTGAAAACACGTTATCTGTGTTCATAGACTCCACACAGGCAAAATGTATAAACAAGTTAAGAAAAAAGACCATAATAAAAAAATAATTAAAACATTTCTTCTCGATGTTCATCTCAAAGTTTGCTCCAACCTGCAAGAAAAAAAAAAAAAAAAATATTTAAGTAGGTCAAATGACTAAAAAGTAAAATCTATAAAATAACCTTAATAATAGTTTTAAGGTCAGGGTTAGAAACAGACTTTGCATAAGATTTAAAGTTACGCACTTCTTTAGCGTCAGAGTTAGGGCTTTAGGTTAGGGTTAGGGTTCGAGCTCGGGTTATGTAAATTTTAGTATGAGGTTATGATAATGTGGAAATAATTTTAGGCTCACGATTAGAAGTAACGTTAAGAATCAAGGATCGGGACTTGAGTAAGATTAACTTTAGAAGTTCGGCTGTGGTTAGCTTTAGGATGAGGATTAGGGTTAGGATTAGGGTTAGTGTTAGTGTTAGGATTATTCAAAGTTTATTATGAGTCTTACGATAATCTGCAAAACAGTTTTATGATCAGAGTTAGTATTAGTGTTAGGGATTGAGTCTGGGTTAGGGTTAGGTTAGGATTAAGGTTAGGGTTAGGGTTAATTTAGGGTTAGGGTAAGGGTTAAGGTGATGTTTATTTAAAGATTATTATCAGATAATATTAAAGATAATATGCAAAATAATTTTAGGGTCACCATTAGGAGGAGCGTTAATGTAAAAATCCACGTTGTGGACTTAGGATTAGGTTTAGAATTTGAGCTAGGGTTAGGTTAGGTTAGGGTTAAGATTAGGGTTATTGTTTGGGTTAGACTTAGGATTACGGTAGTGTGGAAAATAGTTTTAGGTCAGAGTTAGAGATAGGCTCAATGTTAGGGATATTGTAAATATTACTATGAATGTTATAATAATAATAAAAATAATTTTAGCATCATCATTAGAAGTAGCCTTTGCGTAAGAATTAAGGTTTGGGGTATTGGCATTAAAATTACCTCACGTCATTAGTTTTACACTATCAACAAATTCTATCGTGTATAAACAAAATTCTAAGACGAAGATGTTGTAAAAATGAAACTAACTTTGTCCTTCAGCAAGCATCATAATATTATTTTAGATGTCATAATATGCAACAGGTTTGGCAGCCGGAAAATAACGATGATCCCAAATAAATCTTTCTTTGAAAAATGATTTAAATTGAGATTGATAAAAAGGAATTATCAGATATTTTCTTTTTAGGTGCAGCGTCACGTAATATACCAGACAAACAGAAAGATCCATTTGCTGTATTCATCAACCTGTAATTAATTATCACATTTTCCTGTAAAAACGCTTCTGATAAAATCACCACCACTGTTTATGTGACAAATTTATTATCGAGTGATTTTTAACTCGTTACAGTTCTGCAGAAACAGTGGTAAGATTTGTAGCCTCTTCTTTGTGAAACCGGAAAGTATAATCAGGAATATGGAGGACATTCTATAGTAATATTAATTAACAAATTATGTTCAGAGTTATTAATGTAATTAATAAAATATTAAGTTATTTTCGTTGATTTTAATTGTCAGTGTATAAACTGCGCTTCTGATAACTTGAGAATAAATGACTACAACGTCACTTTTCTTTCTTTTTTAAAACTTTTTCAGTATATTTTAACCTTGAGATATCCCGTTTATTTTGTAATAGGAGCACTGTTCATAAACGTGAATTGAGACTGAGAAAAAATGATATAAAATATAGGTTATTATAACTAAATCTCAGTGTATTCATTAAAACAGCTCTACTGGCAGTAATTATAAACTTTGCATTAAATACATTTGCAGACAATGATTCATTCTATTAAAGTGTATTAATTTACAGTACTGCTAGTAACTAAAGGATAATTACTGATGTGACATTCAAGTTAATAGAAAATTAGGCTTTTAGGCAAAAAGTGAAGATTAATTACAGGCTGATGGTATGAATCAACATGAACCTTTTTAAAGTGAAATGCTTGATCGCTAGAAATGAATGTGGTTTACACAGCATATTAGAGTGATAATTAGATGTGCAGCGTAATATTAAGTGGTGCTGTTTTCTTTATTCAACAAATATTGTAAAAAGAAAAGTCTACATGAGAGAAAAAGGTGAGATACATTTTATTATCTATCACAGTTTATTATTTATAATTACAGTCTTCTAGAGTCAGAACAAGTTGAGAATAAAATATATTAATGTGAGTTCTGTTGTGTAAATGAATAATTTGAGTTTCAGCTATAATAATGTTTTATTATTATTATTATTATTATTATTATTATTATTATTATTATTATTATTATTATTTTTATTTTTATTAAGGACTTCTTCTTTATTTTATTTAATTTATTTTATTTTATTATTATTATTTTTAATATACCAAAAATCAAAAAAATCCAACACACACCTCAGTACTCATTTATAATTTTTAATAATAATAATAATAATAACATTATTACAGATAAACCTCAATTCAATCATATAAACATGTCATGTTAATAATAAAAATACTGACAGTGAATACAACGTAAATTCCGACGCGCAGTCTTTCTTCAGATATCTGTAGAAATGTAATTCTCAGTTTGTCAGTTTAACCGTTGTGACTCTAAAAGCCTTTTCTCCATCTGCAATCTTAATACATTATCCAGAAATACTCGTATTTTCCTGTAATATATAATAAATAAATTGTGAGAAAAAAAAGAAGTAATAATAATAATAATAACACATATACTCACACAATTCCTTAGTTGTTATTAAAGTTTAAAAAAAATGTTTATCACTTAAGCTGTTCTATAATTCTCGATTTACACTGATTCTACATTCTATAATATTAACTGCGCTCCTACTAAAGATGATTTTATTTATTTATTTTTCATAAATAAAAAAGAAATATTCACTTTATTTATACGGCGTTATTTGATTTTAATAACCTTTTCCAGCAGTATCATCTTTCTTTTCTGTATTCTCTGATAGTTAAATACAAAATGTTTGACATTATACAGCGCCGTGTTTCACAATAATATGCGGGTATGTAACAGAAAACAACATTGCGCCGTTTCTTAAACTAAATTTTGATAACCTTGACATAGTCGAAAAATAAAATTTTATTTTCAGTTACAGCGCAGAACATTTTATTAAAAACGGCGTTAACTTAATAATAAGAATAATTTTCTGCAGATGACAGGTAGCTGTCTGACTTTTCCTATTGTTAATAGAAAAGTATATCAATTAATTTTCTGAAAGTAAATATTTTTAATATAAAATAAGAATATAATTACCAAGATATTCAGTTTTGCACCTAATAAAAAGAAAACACAGAGAAGTCTGGGAAAAGGGAAACTTATTAATGTATTTTCACTCAGTGATTCTGTATTTTATCTATATTTATCTATTATTATTATTGTATTCAGAGGTGATCTAATACAATGAAATATTAATTTTCGAGGTAAACTACAAAAGTTCTTGATATTTTAAAGTTGTTTTGATAATGACGTGTAAAAGAATCAGTGTTAAACAGCAGTACAGTTATTATAAGATTAAGGTAATTGTCGCTCATTGTCTCAATTTATTCCTGTAAACTGCTGGTAGTAAATTAAAACGGAAATTCTGTCGAACGTTCTCACATTATCTTCAGAAAACTACGCTCCTAGAAACTAAATATGATATTTATGTCATTAATTCTGAAGTTATTAATATAATTTGCTGAGATTCCATTAAGGTAGCAGCTAGGTGTTAAAGTTATACTATTCTGTTCTTTACAAAATATTTTTAAAGTTTTGTAGAAGACGTATGGACAGGCATGTTTTTTTTTTTTTTATGATATAACTTACAGATTATAATATTAATACAATAGACGTCTCCTAGTAGAATAAAATGTAACTGTAAGTGAAATTATCAGTATTTTTTATGATACAAAACAGTGATAAATCATAATAAAACATCACGTTATTTTCACTCAGTATCAATTTATGATAAAACGTCGCTGGTTTTATATATTAACGTGAATTACGTCGCGTTTTACAAAACAGAAAACTTCGCTTATCTCTGTGAATTTTAATTTTAATGTCGTTTGCTTTGCAAAATCAAATTTTGTGATCAAGTAAAGTGTATATTAATTTTTATTTTTATTTTTTTTGTTCAGAAGAAACTGTAAGTCAGTTTAACAGAAAAATATTGTCACAATAGAGTGGCTTCCCCTGTATAATCTAGTCAATAAGTTATTTATTTCTGAATTTACAAGTCGAGCTCTGTAAAATGCCACTATAAAATAAAAGCTCAGACTTTATTAGAATCTATTCATTTTTGTTTATACGTTGATAATAAATTTATGTTGTCAACATGAGCGCAGTTTTCACAGGTAATTTGAAACTGAACGACGACATTTACTGTTATTAACTCTATCAAGATTTTTCTTGAAAAGCCGATAAAATTCCTTTAGTTGTATCCAAGATTATACTACCAAATTAAATATGAAATTATACAGAGAAATTAATGATTAACTGGTATAATATTGGTTACCATATTTAAAAATATCATTTGTTTGAAAGGCCCTCTGTACTTCTCAACAACAACAAAAAAATATATATATAAATAAATAAATAAATAAATAAATAAATAAATAAATAAATAAATATATGTATAGTTTTATAAAATTTGTTTTAGAGAGAAATGAAAAGATATGATCAGTATGCCTTTCTGTTATTATAATTAAAAGTCCCGCGTAATATCAATAACTTCAGAGACGTTATGAGAGTAATAGTATCTTATTTATAGATTTTAAAAGAAAAGCAGGAAATGCTCAGTTTAACATGTTATTATCTTTCATAATCCAATTAATCCTCTAAATAATAATTATTCTGTAGTATAGCAATAAATATGGTGTCAATATCTCACTGATTAAAACTGCATAACGCCGTACAAATAAAAAAAAAAAAACAAACGGTCTCATTTTTATTTGTATAAACCTTTCGAGGTATTAAAAAAAAAAGAAAAAAAAAGAAGCAGAAATAATAATAATAATAATAATAATAATAATAATAATAATAATAATAATAATAAGCGATTAAAAAAAGAACAAAAAAACCAACAACATTAAGCTTATCCAGCAGCGCAGTTTGTAATATGATATTTTATATTCATTTCAAATTCTTCACCTTTTCCTGTATTTTTTATTTAACATTGTCTTCGCCTCGGATACTTGTTTTACATGTTAGACTGTAAAACTGATGACGTAATCGAGACCTCGCGTGACCTCTGTAGATAATTTATTTATTTATTTGTATGAAATTTTCTGAAACAATTTTACAGTCAACTTTGCAAAACTAATTTAAAATAATTAATTTTAAAATCAACATGCAACACTGAAACATTAGGATATACACAGAAAGAATATAAACCATTAGGGAGATGCATAAAGATATAGATAGGACAATAATAATAATAATAGTTTGGACTGTTCATAGAAAGAAGCAGGCGGCGACAGAAAAATTGTTAAAACTGTGTAGAATTTATGGATTGATAGACAAACACATGGACAGATGTGGGTATATGTATTTGGCTGTTAGAAAAACATATATACATACACACAAGTTGTGTGTGAATGTAGGTGTGTACTGAAGGAAATTCGAATTTTTGTATGCGTTATCTGAGGCATGGGTATTTAGGAGAAATAGATGCAGACACAGATACAGACAGAAAGACAGACAGATGTGAATGTTGATACAGAGAGAATGACAGACAGATGTGAATGTGAAAGGATGAGTTGGTACATACATGATATCTGTGAGAGACAGTTAATGTGTTTGTTATCAGAGAGAACTGTTGTATGTTAAAGACAATGTCCTTGTTTATGTATAAATAAATACAAGTTCCAAGTGTTTTGATTCTTGTTTTGTTTTTAAAAAATGAACAGTAAGATATAAAAATATAATTATTAATTGGATTATTTTAATGATTTATTCTTATATTATTGTCTTGATTTTGAATTGTTGTATTAACATTAAAAGATATTTGAAAAAAGCAGAAATTAATCAGTCTAAAACAATAATTTTAGCTCTATTAAAACCAGTATCTTTTTTAAAAACAGATTTAGAGTAATTTTTATTTTAAAGAAAATGAAAATGAAATGATGTATATAATAATAATAATAATAATAATAATAATAATAATAATAATAATAATAATAAACTAAAAAACCAATGATAATTAATTTGCTTTATTATGGCTTCATTATGACAGTCTGTGACCTCGAATAAAAGCGTCTTGAAATGCTATGTAATTATACTTCCTATTTAATAAACTTCAGTTTGATTAGTAACATTATGCAGAGTGATCTTGACTGCTCAAGATTTATATGTTGTATGAAAAATTCATTGTTTTTATTCAAGGGGCAAATCGGAAAAAAAAAAATGGGGGTTTTAAACTCAGTGTTCTGTGTGTTTTTACAAACACGCTAAATAGAGTTATTTCCCTTAGACCATGAATGCATATGCAGTCATTATAATAATGGTCTAAGGGAAATAACTCTATTTAACGAGTTTACAGAATGCCATATAGTATGATTAGTGTTCTTTCTAGTGCTTTGATTATTTGTTTTTGTAAAATTAAACAAAATGTACATATAAAAAATAATGATTAAATCACATTATCTTTTGCTGGTTGGCAAAAAATACCGAAGATAATGATCAGTATATAAATAAAAAAACTAAAAACAGACTAAAAAATTTTGAAATTTTCCAACATGTCAAAGGCTAATTATAAAATACTCAGAAAAATTCCATTTATCAATTAAAAAGGTTAATGAACTATCACACTGATTTTAGCTTATTTACAAAGATGGCATTCCATAGCAAAGATGAATCTCTATTCCTCTTTCAGTGAGAAAAATTAAATAACCAAGCACACATCAATGATAAAAACAGAGCAAGCTGCTATGAAGTACAATGTGTACACTGGATTTTCTGATCACATTAACAATGCAGTCTCTTGGAGATCAGTGAGTTTTTGAAATTCAAATTACATTTCAGACATATTTTCTCTTGAAAGTGTTGAGGTTTCTCTGGTAAGGGAAGACTGTGATGTAATAGCATTCTAGCGCTTTAGTCAACCTTGTCTGAAAATGGGTCTTACAACATTTTCGACTGAACTGCTGGCTGAGGCACCTTGAATCTGTTGTCTAGGATCCTACAACAAAATACAATATTTATTAATAAATTAAACATAAAATGAAGTGAAAGTAGAATTTATTGTCAGCTCTAACTGCATTTCACTGTCTTAGCAACAATAATTTTAGTCCACATTTTTGTTTTTTCCATATAATTTTAATAACAATAATTAATTTTTTTTTAACTTTTATGTAAAAGGATTAAAACAGCAATACGTCAATAAAAGAGATTTTGATAAATATTTTTTAATATATTTGAATACTTCTGTAACTTGGTAAAATTTGATATTTACACTGTCTTTTAGAATTTTAGTCTAGTTTACGATGACTGCCAGGAATATTAAGTAAATAAACATTTTACACCTATATTGTATTACATTAGTCAATAAGTAAAATGGTCTTCTAATACTGATTCTACTTGAAATACTAACATACTAACATGATAACATTTGAGAATATTCTGTCAAACTTTAATTGACCTTTCACAATTGTTATATTACCTGAATAACAAATTATTTGATTAATTAAAACATTTAATTGTAATATTCTTTCCTGCCACTTTAATGTAATTTAATTTTTACCACTAATGAAATATATTTTGTCGTATGAATAAATAACAATTATCCTATGCTGAATGCATGGCAACAGTTACAATAATAATCATTAAGGTATATTTTAAAATGTATTTAAAACAAACACAACATTAAATAAAGATGAATTTGAATCACATAATTAAAGTTAAAGTAGAATTTTTTATTAGATCTGTTTTTATTTATGAACTGATTTCAACATCATTCCTTAACCATGTGATTTTTATGAGTTAGAAATGAAACTGTTTTGATTACTGCTAGTACAAATATAAGACAAATATAAGCTAAAAAGAAATAAAACAATGCTAATGGAAGTAAACTAAGTCACCTGCTGCTCAACTTCCAGGCTTTTGTCTTTGCCACTGTCACACACAGCCATCACAGTCATCTGTCAAGTGATTTCATTTTAATGTTTTTCTTTGTCTGGTTTTAGCATATTCAAGATTTTCAAGTTTTTTCTCCTGATATTTGACTGTTGAGATTGGTGACTAGTGTAAGACTCTCCAACTTAACATGGTTGGATTCAACGTCCAGGTCACCAAAATTCACACAACTGAGTGGATGCTGACATTGGACTAGAGAGGGGACGATTCACTGGTCAGAGTGTGACTGGTGGGTGCACTGGTCAGTGTGACTGGTGGGTGCACTGCCTCAAATAAAACATAAATAAAATATTGTATAAAACATAAATAAAACACTGCTACTACTACATTTACTGCAACATTACATGCTACTTTTATTAACATCATTACTATAACTAATATTTCCTGTTATTCCTTATTCAACTAGGGTTACTGTTATTGAAATAATACTCCTATTACTAAAATTACTGTCCATTAATAATAAAAGTGATATTTATTACTGTCTTCACTGTTACTCCTATGTCTGTATTTCTTTATACTAATATTATTATAATTACTACAACCACCACAATTATGACTACTATTACTACTACTATCACTGCTGTTACACTACTCTTCTTGTTACATTTATCATAACAATTTCTCTAAAAACAACTACTATCAGTACTGCTACTACTACTACCACCACCACTACAACCAGTCATTTGACTACAACCAGTTTTTTTAATCACCTTTAGTCTCACATGATATATTACTACTACTAAGCTATGGAGATAGCATCATCAGCTAAAACATCATTAAGATCAATTCTACAGCATTAAACAACACCTATTAATGCTGTAACAATTACATCACTACAACAATGGCAAAGACTATATTACTATAAAAACAACCTCTATAGATGTTCCTGTTCTGCCTTATTCTTTCATGACATTTCTCTCCTGTGGTGATCTCACAGATTTAACTCTTCTTGAGTACAGAGCGGTTTCTGAAATCAACAATCATTTATTTATTTACCTTTGTAGTTATATATGTATCTGTTAGAGAGAGAGAGAGAGAGAGAGAGAGAGAGAGAGAGAGAGAGAGAGAGAGAGAGAGAGAGAGAGAGAGAGAGAGAGAGAGAGAGAGAGAGAGTAATGAGAAATACATAAGAAAACACAAATTCACAGTTCAGTTTTTCCTTTTTCAGTGGCAGCAGTACAAACTTTATCCTCAGTGCTGAACAGCACCTTCTACTGAAACAACTTCACTAGCCAACATTAGCACATCAATCAGAACTGTATGTGCATTCTGAAAAAAAAAATACAAGTAAAATAATAAAAATAATAAATAATATAAATAAATAAATAATGTTTGTGTTATTATTAAAATTTCAATTTTGCTGTTATCAGTTGCTGGATTATTCAGACACAAAGGGGTGTGGGATATTTTTGATATACTTTGTATAATCATTATAATGATAATGATGATAATGGTAATATTTTAAATAATTAACTAAACAACAGGAAACAAATGATTATTATTATGCTATTTTACAATCAGTAAAGAGTTGTTACTATAAAACTTATTTTACTTGCTAAGAAATAAAAATAAGTTAGAAAACTCACAACTTAGAATTTTGCAGTCTGCAGTTTCTGTAAAGCTGATTCATCCTTCTTCATAATGCAAATTCCCTTAAACAGCACCTAAACAATACTGGAATGACCTACATATAATATTTAAAATCAACAGTAAACAATGTTATTAGAAATTCCAACATGAACATAATACATTTTTTTTAATCAATCTACATTTGTCATGCATATTTTATTTTATTATCATTCATGCAATATTTCTCTCTCACACACGCATGCACAAACACACACTCACACACACACACACACACACACACACACACACACACACACACACACACACACACAAACTAACAAAACATACCCTGCCACTGTTGAGAGGTTTCTAAAAACATTCTAACACAGGTCTGACAGATTAGTTGACAGCAGACTGTTGATTCACAGTATCAATAGTCTCTTGTGTCCATTCTCTGGAACATGGCCTGGGTTTTTGTGACGATGAAGAAGGGGACAGGGACCTGGCTGCATTGATCCACTCTGAATCAGGAACAAGACTAGTTCGGTCCTTCAAATGTGGTGAGAGATCATAAATGTTGCCTTCCTGAATCTCATCTTGTTCTGCAGCAGCAACAGTCTCTGTTTTCTTCTCTCTGTTTTCTTTATCTTCTCATCCAGCTTCATTATCAGAGATGCAAGCTCAGACATCACCTGCTGCTCAACTTCCTGTCTGTTGTCTTTGCCACCATCATGCAGAGCCATCGCAATCATCTACCAAGTTGTTTTGTTTGACAGCACAGCAGATGAAGTGTTTTTACCAGCATCAGCTTGTTTTTACAAAACTGCAGTCTTCAGTGGTGCTCTGCCCTTTCCTTCTTGTTCCTGTCTCTAATAATACTAGACATGGTGCACTCCCTTGAATAGACTGACAGGATAGCACATACCACAGCTTCTAATATACTAGACACAATTCACAAAAGAGACCCACTGACAGGGTAGTATATACCATAGTCTCTAATATATTAGATTCAGTGTACTGCCTTCAAAAAACAGACTCACTGTCAGGGTAGCACATACCACATTCTCTAATATACTAGACACAATGTACTGGAGGGTATTAAGTACCACAGTCTAATATACTAGGTATGATGCACTGTATCCAATCCCACATACACATAATAATGAAATAGTAAAAAATATTTTTGTTTCTGTAATGTTTTCAAATGAAATATTACTTTTCAGAATATAAACATTTTTATAAACCAATACTTAAATATTTTGGGGTTCTTTGTTTGTTTGTTTTTTTTTGCTTTTTCAGTTTGAATAAATATAAATCTTTATATATATATATATATACAATCTATGATGCACTTTAGTTTGCTTTGAATTAGTTATTTGTTAAATAAACCTTCAAACAGATCACCTGATTTACAGTCTGTAGTAAGTGACAGCAATACAAAATGCATAATTTGGGACAGTTTTGCACTTTTTAATTATTTTTTTTTTATTTTTTTTTTTTTTTTTTTTGCATGATTTACATCCCTACTACCAATTTAAAATTGTTAAATTTGAGCATTGTAATTAATAGCAGATATCATCAAATATTAAAACTTTGCAAAAGACAAAATATGTAATATGTTCTAACTGAAATTATTTGATTAATTCCCAAGAATACTTTTTACATATTTTATCTATAAACTATAATAAAAAATAGATTTTAGGATTTATGAGAGATAATAATCAAACTATTAAACATAAAATGATAAATTAGGAACAATTATATAATTACATGAAATATTTAAATAAAATTTAACAATACAAAAATTAAATATTATTACTAAAATAAAATTATTTGCCTGCTCTTTGAAATTTTATTACAAATATTATCAAACTTTACATTACTTGTGTCTTAAGTATTAGAGAACACCGAACTGGTTCAAACTGGTTCATACTGACACACACAACAGTTGGTCAAATCAGATGTTCAGCAGCAAATTTCTGTAGGGAAAAAAAATCATTGTTTACATGTTTTTTTCTTATGAAAACAATGCAGAACATTTAAAACATAGTATTAATAGTAACAATATTTAATTACCAAGATTAATTATTTACATATTTTATATTTAGTCTATTTAAAACTATGTATTATCACTGATAAATTCAGAATATTAAAAACAGATATTAAGCAAAAAGTGATAATATTATTTTATTTTATTAATTGCAAAGATTAATTATTTACATATTTATAAATTATAAATTACTGAAAAAATGCAGAAAAAGTAATAAAAATGTTTAGGTAAAGGTGATAATATTTTATTAATTATCAAGTTTTGTTTTAATTTTGAAATCTGTATGATACTAGAAAAACATTTTAATTAACTTCTTTCATTTCTTTCTTTTTTTTAACAGGATTTTCTGGGGGTTTTGAGTATACAGATTTATAATGATCAAGTAGAATTTAAGGAAATAGAAAGAGAAAAGCAGAAAGTACTTGACTTTTATCAAACGTTGACTCTGCTTAACATGCTAAGTAAATTTTAAGCAAATTAGAATAAATATTATCTTGCCAATATATAGGCAAAACAGATGAAAATTATTAGCTGTTTTAACAGTTTTTTAGTTTTTTTCAGGTTATTAATAATCAATAAAATATTAAAAACAAGAAATAACAGTAAAAATCCTAATCCTGAGTGTTCCGTTTGTTTTAAGACAACTCACTAATCTTGAAACACAAGAAAATATCAGTAAAACCTGCCACTGAAGAAGAAACAAAATAAATAAGAAAATAATTAATAAAATAAATAAATAACTAAATAAATAATTAATAAAATAAATAAATAAATAAATAATTAAAAATTAAAAAAAGAAAAAGAGACTGAACAACAAAAGCACACCTAAAAGCAAATTGAAAAGAAGAACAATGCCACAGTAAATTATTTTATTTTCTGAGTTTATACAAAAACATTGAAAGTAGACAGGGTAGATTAAATAAATAAGTAAACAAATAAATAAAATATCAAACTGTATTCTGAAAACACTTATTTCTCTTCATACAGTTGATAATTATTCAGTTTATTCAATTTTCACACTTGTATGCATTATTTCTCTGAAAG
The DNA here is from genome assembly GCA_012295275.1 of Chrysomallon squamiferum. Lineage (NCBI taxonomy): Eukaryota > Metazoa > Mollusca > Gastropoda > Neomphalida > Peltospiridae > Chrysomallon > Chrysomallon squamiferum. The sequence continues at coordinate 11,444,906 of CM022677.1, forward strand.
CAAGTGAGGTCTGTGTGTGTGTCTGTGTGTGTGAGTGTGTGTGTGTGTGTGCATGCTGGACGGTGTTTGTATTTATGTATGTATATATGTGTATGCATGTGTATCAGTGTTGGTGTATATGTGTTTGTTTGTTAAAGTAATTGGTAAAACATTACAAGTATAAATATCCAATTATATACACAACTGCACACATTAGACTTTCAGAACCAGGATAAATAACAACAAACCCACCTCTGAAAATGCAACAACATAGAACACTTAAAAATCACTAATTCAGAAGATTAAGAAATGGAAATTAGGATTTCCAAAAGATAGCAGCTGACAATAGTATTACAAGAAAAAAGCTGGTTGGACACGTACTGTCATTTCTTGTGTGTTGTAGAGCTGTATGCAGTGAGGAAGATGACAGAGCCTGCCTCATGTCAGTTTTATACATGACACTCGACTATCTTGTCACTGACCTTCAAAATAAAACAAAATTAAAAATTAAATTAAATACAGATAATAAATAGATATCAAATGCAATAGAGCACATTATTAAGATTAGATTTAAAATAATAATAATAATAATAATAATAATAATAATAATAATAATAATAATAAAAAGCTGAATACAGTTCATTATGACATCTACAAAACATTTATTTCAGTTTTAATGTGTCTTGTTTATCAAGATAAGATTTATTACAATTCATTTTACATCTTAAATTTTCAATTTGTTAAAATAATATGGTGGACCGTTTTTTTTTATTAAAATTTTTTGTTTTTGTTTTTATGGTGGTCGTAAATTGTCTCGTAAAAATATTATTTGTATCACAAATGAATGAAGAAAAACTCATTTAGAAGAAATAAAATGTTTCGTTTTTAATTGTAGGAAATATTTTTTCCAAGTTAATTATAATTTTATCTCCATCATATCCATGCCTGTGTTTATTTAAAATACAGTTAAAGGCAAAACAGGATGAAAGTACAGAGCACCATCGAAGTGGGCCCATTCATGGGAAACATGGTTATCCTCGATATCGGCGGGCCGCAGTTACCACTTTAAGCAATTTTGTGTTTTTTACGTAGAATTTTGTTTTTGTACAAAATTCATTTTGATTTCCCTCAGAAACTGTTATAATAAAAAAATTACATGTGTTTTATGAATTAAAGTAGAGACAAAATAGACGCATTTTTTATAACATTTGAATTAACGTTATTTTTCCAAGTAAGTAATTAATCTTCTGCAAGCAACAGACGTTTAAAAACAACTAGCACAGACATGACACAACCTTTACAAACAGCAGGGCCTGGGTCATTGAAAGATGGCACCTCCTCAGGTAGGGCCGCCCATAAGTTACTAAATTTACAAACACAGTGTTTTTACGTATTTGTTTCTCAAAATAAAATTCATTTTCATTTTTTTTATATAATTCTAAAGTTTATATTAAGTGTCCATGAGAAAAAAAAATTACATTTGTTTTAATTCACATTCGTCTTTAATCTAGCAGCATCTTTATAAACCAGCTCCATAACGTTATTTTTAAAGAACGAAAGAATAAAAGAACGAGATACAGAATGAAATATGATAATAAATAAAATAAAATAAAACATGATCGACTGCTTGGAGAAAAAGTATTTCAAACGTGATGGGCATTCATTTGAAGATCTGGGTAACGTAATTTATTTATTTATTTTTGTTCAGGTTGACTGAACTCACTGTATTTATTTTGTTTTACTTTCTTTTTCTTCTTTTTTTTCAAACTCTTCTCTCTCTCTCTCTCTCTCTCTCTCTCTCTCTCTCTTAATATATTTTTATATAATTCGATAAACATTTTAATAGTTTTGGTATAAAGTTGAAGAACATATTTACGAACATGAAAACGTAACATCCACGTTTCGCCGCTGTAATTCCCGAACATTCAGGTTACTATTAACACCTAAAGGTAAAAGGTTGCCTTAACCAGCTGTCGTCACGTAACCTGAACACATCATCACATGACATGGAGGACATGCTCACTTTATCTCTTTTTTTAAATATTTTTAATTAAATTTGCTTTTCAGAAAGATTAATATGTTCCATTATATACCTATTTTCTCAAAATTTAATATATTTTTATAAAAGTCTCATAAAGACTTTTCTATTTAAAATGATATTTTGCCTTCATGAAAAATATTTATTTACATTTATTTATTTCGCCGCTGATTAATTGTTGTTGCTGCTGTTGTTGTTGTTATTATTACTATTATTATTTTATTTTATTTATTTATTTTTCTTTATTTGTTTATTTTTTATTATTTTATTATTTTTTTTTTCTTTTTTGTACATTTTATTTAACATGTTTTACATTTGAACGTTAGATGCATTTTTAAAAGTAATTACAGTAATATTACTGAATTTTAACGCGGATAAAACGTCATAAAAAAAAAAAAAAAAACTGAGATGTGCCTAACAAGTCTCAATAGCAAAGCATAACTTTCTTCACACATGTATCTTGATTTTTCAGTGTAAACTATTTTAAATATTTAGTGGTAAAACGTTAAAAAGATGTTTAATCTGAAACTATATATGTATATAAATATGTGTTTATGTGTATGTATGTATGTATATATGCATATGTGTGTATGTGTATGTTTGTTAATTGAAAGAAGTACAATATCTTGTAATAGAAACAAATCAGACTTCATATTGGATGTTAATGATTCGCTGTTTGATTGTACCGAGCATTCAGTTATGTGTGTTCTATTTTTAATTATTTACTTATTTGTGTGTGTGTGTGTGCGCGTGCCCATGTATTTGTATATTGCATCGATTAGTTTTCATTTTACGTTTAAAATTAAAATAATTTAACAATATAAAAAAACACGGATATTTTGTTTTTATTTAACTTTATTTTTTCTCTTTTCTTTTTTTTTTTTCTTATTTTTCTTAGTAGTATTTTAAGAACGTATAAGGGGTTTTAACAAATATTCGGTACGTGCTTTCTCTCCTTAACTTTCAAATCTGGCTACGCCTCTGATGGGTGCTGAGGATATAAAATAGACTTAATTTTACAATGTACATGTTCATAACTTGACAAACCGTATATACGTTTTACTAAGGCAAATACTGATTACACTATTTCCAAGATACATAATTATATGCCAGTCCTGAACTAGAATTATTTCGTGAAAACAACGAATGATGCTGCCCTATTGAAATAATAATGTAAGAACACATTTTTATTATTATTTGGTTTTTTTATACGCCTTTACTGAACATTAACTTCAACAAATAAAATGAAACAAATAAAAGACCGGAAGCACACTTTCAATCGTTTGGGTTGTCAGATATTGTGCAAAATAAACTGACGTCGAAATATTAAAATTCTCTGATTGTCGGTCCAGGGAAGTAACTCTGACTAATAACAAGATAGGAAGATGTCTGAACAAGTTTGTAACTTGAAAAATAATAAGAGAAACCAAAAATAATTGTCTTTGGATGGAAAGTGAAATGTTGAGGCCAACTTGTGCATGGTATAGTATCTAAGTTTATATATTTTATCCACTCATAACTCATATTTTATTCTCGTTAACTGAATTCTTAGCAGAGATACTGGACATTACCGATATCGAAACAATTTGTTATTATGTCTAGTATAAATATAAAGATTTAAACTCAGTAAAAACTTAGATTGTTTACAATATTATCATATAGGGACATAGAAAATAATATAACATATCGATTCGGTCTATATTATGAAAGGTGGTAGTAAATTTATTTGGAAGAAAAATAAAATATATAAATTCAACAACTTATGTTTAATATTACAATTATTTTGTATTTGACTATTGACCCTCAAAAAGTGTTTACACTGTTGTTGTTTCTTCAATTGACTGTCATTAGCCGTTTAATATAGCTGTTCTTGTTCTTGTTGTGGTTGTTGTCAAACATAAAGAAGAACGCAGATTACCTGATCAATATTTCAGTAACAATTTTTAAAATAATTTTTAGTTATTATTATAATTCATTCATTGTCAGCATTATTATTATTATTATTATTATTATTATTATTATTATTATTATTTAAATTTGGTGTATTGATAATAATCATCATCATCATCATCATTTAATTTTTAGTTTTTAATTTTTTTCATTTGGTTTCTGTAATTTGTATTATTTCTTCATTTTGTTGCTATTTCAGTAATATTTTATTTTATGACATTTTAGTATTTTTCTTTTTTCTATAAGTAATTCATTTAATTTATTTGCATTATGTATTTTAAATATATATATATACCTGAGTGTGTGTGTGTATGTATGTATGGATATATACATATACTATCTTAATTCTTCTGTCTTCTTGTTTCTTCTTATTCCTGTGTTTATTCATATTTCTTCATATTATTTGTTTTCATTTTTGTGTTATCTTTAAAGCTATTTTCTTGTTTATTATTTTAACCTATTTATTATTTACCATGATTATTGTTTCTTGTTATTTTTCTTCATTACAGTTTACTCAAAATCTTTTTCTACTTGTCTGTTCCTCCTGTCTATATTTAATTTGTTATTTTATTGATAAGCAAGATTTTTGTAATATACCATTTATTTATTATTTGTTAGTCTCCCAATTTCTGTTCATAGTTCTTATTCTTCTTTCTTTTTCTTTTTTCATATTTTAAATTCTTAATTTTTATTTTAATGATTTTTATTATTTATTTATTATATTTTGTATTTTGTATTTTTTATTTTTTTTGAAGCTACTGACCATTTGTATTCTTGTTATTTTTCTTCTTCATTCTTTTTGTTTCTTACTCTTCATTTCCTAGTTTCTGTGTTTTCTTTTATGTTACCATTATTTGTTATTTACTTATTTTTTTCCTGTGATGTCTCTTAAAATACACTATTATTTTTTTAGTTCTTCAGTCTCTTTCTTTTATCGTTTTAATTTCTTTTGTGTTTTTGAATTTTGTTCTTCTGCTCATTTTATTTAAAGAATTCGAATTTTTTTAATTATTATTATATGTATGTATATGTATTTATATTATTATAATTTTAATATAATGTTTATTTATTTATAGTATTAATATTTTCAATCTCTTAACTGCATCACCCATCTTTCTGGTTATTTTTCTACATTCTAATAATTCAAATTCTTTTTATTTTATTAATTATGTATTATTATTATTATTATTATTATTATTATTATTATTATTATTATTATTATTTTTTTTTTTTTTTTTTTTTTTTTTTTTACCAGCTTGTTACATTCATTTTAATATTACATTTCTTCTTCATGTTTCTTCTTATTCAGTTGTGAGAAGAATTTTTTGGTTTGTTTTGATTTATAAAAATGCTCTTAAAACAAGTTTTAGTAGACAGTTGATTTTTTTTTTTTTTCTCACTTCTGTCTATCTAATGTGTGTATGTGTGTATGTATCTATCATTTATTTATTTATTTATTTATTATATTATTGTTTTTAATTTATTAAAATATGAATTACATAATATTCACATTAATTATTATCAACCTTTTCATTATTTTATTTTAAATTACAACCTACTGAATAATAAATTGTTCTGTATTTTCATTATTTTTTTTAATTTGTCAGGAAACAGTTTTGGACCCCAGGCTTTCCGAGCTGTGTGTTTGGCAATGTGTTCTAACACAACAGTGATCTTCCTTAGCCTCACCACCAACAAAACAGACACTGAGAGTGCTGTGAGTAATCTTAATTATAACTGTTATAAAAAGTTACAATAATAATAATAATAATAATAATAATAATAATAATAATAGTAACAACAACAATAACAATAATAATGACAATAATAATAGTAGTAGTAGTAGTAGTAGTAGTAATACTAGTAATAATGATAATAGTAATAATAATGATAGTAATAATAGTAATACAATAATAATAATAATAGTAATAATAATAAAACCAGTTTAAAGGATTCCATATTCATAATATAATGCTTATGCTGATAACAAGAAATTATTTTTATATTTATATATGTATAACTGTCAAAAAAAATGCTTATATTCTTTTCTTCTTCTTCTTATTATAATTAGTAGGAGTATTGTCATTATTATTGTTATTCTTATTATTATTAATACTATTATTGTCATTGTTATTGTTATTGTTACTATTTTTATTATTATTAGTAGTTAGTATTTGTAATTATCCAGCAGTATATGTTATCTACTAATATTGCTACTTCTGGTATTACCACTGTTACTACTGTTATTCTACTACTGAAAAAAAATAGTTACGAAACGGTGACTTTGAACACACTAAAGCTATTAGCAATAACTATTATATTATATATCTATTTACCTCTGTGTCTGTCACTGCTATTTCTAATGTTGCTACTTTATCTTATTTACTACCTCTATGTATTGTATCTACTTGTATTATACAACCTAAGCTAATTCTACCACAGTTATCACTATTACTGATACTGCTGTGATTACCACTATTACTGCTACTAGTACTGTTATTACTAATACTTAGATATAAGATACAACAACAGCAACAATAAGAATATAACAAGAACAAACAAAAAATATACGAATGCAGACAAACCGATATAAACATGCTTGCTGTTGTATTCTTTGTTCTTGATATGAAAATTAAAGACCATGTTAACTGTGAAAGGAGATATATTTTGATTGGGTGTCTATTTACTTATTTATTAAAAAATAATAATCAATGATGCTGTATGTGAATATTTATAATTATAATAATAATAATATAAGTAATTTTCTCTTGGGACTGTATACTGTTTACTGTCATGTAATTCAAGTATTTTGTTTTAATGAAACATCTCATTATTATTTCAACAAAGAGGGAAACGCCTTTATCAATTATTATTATTATTATATGATTATTTCTCCTCTAACTTGATAGTCCCTTAAAAAGTATTAAACTTACCAGTTTCTACTTATTTCAGCCAAACATCAACAAGTCTGTTTTGAGATGTACTGAAATTTGTAATATCAATAGCTAAAAATTGTTTATGCTGCTTGTATTAACCTGAATATATATATTAACAGTCCACTGTAGATGTAAATTGGCATTAAACAATGAGGTAAAAAAACAAGTACTCGTATGTTAAAAACTGGCAATCTCTCATTCTCACACACACACACACACACACACACACACACACACACACTAGAAATATTTTATATTTTATACACTTTACTTAATTAAAATATATAATGACAGTATTGTATAAAATACCCCACATGTAACATGCGATTCAGTATCTTACTTTTTCATGTGTTATATTACAGAATTAGAATATCATAAATGTCAGTAACTTGCTGATAACGAAACATCGTATATAGCTGTATAATTTTCCTTGTATATTTCTGATTTATTGTTTACATTATGAATACATGAATTTATGATTATTATTATTATTATTATTATTATTATTATTATTATTATTATTTTAACTGTATTCAGTCGACTCTGAGAAAACCAGACTTCGACTAATACAGATTTCTGAATAACCTGCACCATTTCAAAGTTTCGTCCAGCTATCGGTAACCTACTATCATAGTGGGGGAAAACACCATAAGCCATAAGCTTATAAAATAAAATATATTTAATAAATGAATGAATGAAAAAAATTAACTTGCTAATCAGAGCAAGCTGTTGTGAAGCACGTCTACGACAGGCACGCTTTCTGATAGGTCAGCAGGAGTGCCCATCACAGAAAAGAGTTTTAGGTAAGGAAAGAAAGTGGATAGAGAGTGGGTAGAGAGTGGATAGAGAGTGGGTTCTCATTACAATTGCAGGACAAAAGGGAGTGTCCAGCAATTCGGATCGTAACCAGTCGGTTCCGATGTTTCGTAGACATCCGCTCCTTGTTGTTTCTGGTATATGTCTCGTATTCGTCACCAGGTCTGTGTTGGTTGCGTCCTGTTTGTTTGTTCTGTTCTCGGCTGCTGTTGATTTTTCCTTGTTCTTTTTGACTGCGTCCATCTGGTCCAACAATTCCAAACTTATTTTTTTTTTTGCCAATGATATTTTTATTGATTTAAAAGATGCTGTAAACACCTGTAACTAAAAAAAATAAGAAATGAATGTAGCCCCCATTTCTGACAGTGGCCGCACTTGGGCAACTGCGGCCTCATTTCTGCCAGTGTATATTTGTAGCCATCAATGGTGATGGTTGTGTTCGTTAATTTGCTGTTAAATGTCAGTGTGGTCCAGTAATTTGGCTTTTTCCACATTTCCACACCGACTAGTGATGAATTTGTTTGTTGTACGAGTTCTTTGTTGAACATTTCAAACAAATCTAGTTTGTTTGCATAGGGGTAATAAAAACCCAAATCTTTTGAAATGTATTTATATATTGTTGTATCTTTTGCTTTTGTTGTTTGTTTAGGTTGATGTTGTTGTTGTTTCGTAATTGGTAGTTGTTTTGGCTGCTGTTGTGTGAGCAGTGTTTTTCTGGGTTGTGGTGTGGGTGTTTTTTTCTGTGTCTGTTTTGTGTCAGGGATTATTTTTGGTAAAACCCTGACAACAAATGTTTCGTCCCAGATGGTAATGTTGGGACCGATTGTTTTAAGTGAGTTTGTATCTACTTCGAAGTATATTTCTTTTCCGTTTTGATTATTGTTCACTTTTGTTGTTTTATCATTAATGTGTATTTGCGCTTCTAGTAAGTAGCGCAACTTTTTGTTGATGTTTGAGTGTTTTTTGGTGGGTATTGCAATGGTGGTTCGGCTGTGGGTATGTTTTTTTTTCTTTTAATTATTTTCCAAGCGTTTTGTTCGCTTTCGTCTTCCGTACATTTTCATATTTTTTGTTGCCATGTTTGTTGTGTAAATGTATGGGTTGTTGTTGTTTTGTTGTTATTGTCTTGTTTTGTTTTTTGAAAAATACTTCGATTTTAAAAATATACTTGGATTTTTAAATATATAGATAATTCTATATTAATTCAAAAAAAGACTAAAGCTAACGCAACTCACTTTCAGATCGAGATAAAGATAAGATATATCGGTTATTTAAGATACCGGAAAGTTAAAGACAAAACACGAACAACCAGTTAAAAAAAAAAAAAAAAAAAAAAAAAAAAGTAATAAAAGTAACAATAATACAAAAGCCTACAAATAATATAAATAAGAATTTCAGTCTAAATAAATAAAGAAAATGGTACAGTATCTTTTTCGTTTCTGAATTCCGCTCAGTAAGCACAATCCGTCCGTTAGTATTCTTCACAGCTTCTCTTCCGGGCTTGCACCATGTCGACCATCACGGTGGAGAGTCTGTTGTGAGATATTCGATCTCGTTCAAAACGCGTGCCGCTACTTATACACCAATAGCTACAGCTCTGCAGATAGCCTTTCTGAATTTACTTTGAAGCTTTTAATACAAATTTTCAGTTACTTAAAACCCATTGTTTCTTAGTTTATTAAATAACGGAACTTCCCCTAATTATATAAAACAGCTTCTTAATAGCCCATGTACATCTGCATACGCTCTGCTATTTAGTTTTTGTGTATTTAACCCTATTTTCTGTCATTAATTACGTAAAGAGTTAAGGACTGTAAAAATATAAATTATAAAGATGATTATACAAGACAGCTAAATAAATATTATCGTAATATAATAATATAAATGTAGCAGACATTCTGCTTTAATGGGCATACAAAAATAAAGATTTAGTGAATATTGTATAATTCACTACAAAGAAAACAAAATTACAACTAAAAAGTCTCGCAAAGAGGCACTAATGAGGTTGTCACACCGTACCAAGCTGAATAGCAGTGAAAGTTTTTTTATTTTCGTTTTTTTTTAAATAAAGCTACATAGAAAATACAATCTTTACTGATGAAATACGATACGAAATAAAAACTGGTTTGCTTTATGACTACAGATATGAAACTGGCTGATGGTATAAATCGGGTAATTTTACAATGCGTATTAATTAGAGTATGTTTAAATACTGCTGTTCACAAATGTGTTATGATGGTTCACTGTGGAGTGTTATAAAGAGACGACTGTCACGAGGCTCACACCTTTAAGCACCTTGGATGTTTTATTAAGGCTCAGTGTACGGTAACAAGGTGCTTTAATGGCCACCTAACAAGGAGTATAAACACTAAAATCACAGCAAACTATATAAATCAGTAAGTCTACCTATCCACTATACAAGTTAAGGTTTACATTACAGGTGACTTGATAATAATACATTATAAAACATACGTTTAAATCATTTTGATTAATGATACGACTAAGGTTATAAAGGGAACCAAGACAAAATAAGAATCTGCACGGAGGACATTAAAACCTACAATAAATGTTATTGACACAGGTTAATTGCACATTACACCCTATCAAAATAAGAATAGACAATTGTTTACCATACTCGTCCGTAAAGAAAATGTCATTCGAAAACATTTGGTTTCCCCGCCTAACTGAATTCTCGTCTTCACCGTTTCCTTCGCTTACTTCTCTCCTTAATTACTAAAAGCCAGCCTTTTTTTAATAACAACGCCATGGAGTTGAAAAATTTGCGTAAACAATAAAAAGAGCGATGTGATTGTAGTAATAATTAAAGTTAAACAATTTCAATTCCATAGCTTAAAATAAAAGAGCGGATGTGATTTGAAGTAACAATTAAAGTTAAGCAATCTGAATTCCGTGACACTATATCAACATTATGACAGAAATTTGGTAGTAAATAACTAACTGTTAGTATATACAGTTACTAATAAGACTGCAAACAGAGTGGGAAAAAACACCCAGATACTGTTTCGTTTAATTTTGACAATTGTTTTCTTTCTTTTTTTAAACTACGCAGGATTTGATGACATTCTACACAGACAACCCAGCACATAAATAATTTTTATTATTAATAACCATCTACTTTCTCTCTTCAAGAAATTAAATTTTAATAATATCTTCCTGTAAAATGATGTCATTCCAGATTTTTTGTTTTTTCAATTTGTTCCTTATTATTATTTATTATCTTTGTTGTTGTTTGTTCCATTTAACTCGTTTCGACAATCCATTTGGTGTCCAAAAGTTGTTACAAAATATTGATAAAGTCTCAAGAAAAAAAAAAAACAAGGAAGCTCAAATCTGCGACGAGGGCATTTTACATAACCAATAAACTAATGTTTCCAAATCGTATGTAATTTTTACAGACATACAGACAAACAGTGAAATACCGTATATACTTGTGTATTAGTCGAATTTTTGGGAGACTATATTAAGGTAATATTTTGGGGGTCGACTTATACATAGGTAATGCTTTTGTAGCTGTTGCTGAAGAGTCGCCATTTTGACTATTTTTTGCTACGGGATGCATCTAAAATAATCGCGGTCTTTCAGCTTTTCAAAAATATAATTTTATCGCATAAAAATTTTTGAAACATTAAATAACAAAACCAAATATGAATGTAAAACATGATATTCTTCCGTTTAATGACATAAAAATACATTTTAAAGCGAGAAAACCGTCAGTACGGCGTTATGCCATACGGCGTCTTGCAATGATCTAGGAATGCAGACTTCTCTGCCAAATTGCACTAAATATCGGTCCTAATTTCATAAACAAAACTCACTTGTGTAACTGTAAAGAATTTGGTGAAATAATATTGCAATCGTCATTAATATCCACTACCGACAAATCGAAAACAAACTAAATTTCTATAAACGTTCTGCAACAAAAATCAGTTCAACTTCTCGCCATATTTGTTATTCTAGTCGGTTGCCAAGTGCGCGAAGCCTCGGCCAATTAGCGCGCTAGGAATAGGATCGGGGGCGTGTCTTGTAGCAGAGTTTCGATAGAAAAAAATATTGCTGAGGTTCCGAAATTATCTTACTTTGAATTGCACGTGCAAGTTACAGCTCGTGCAAGTTATGTTACAGTAGGCGTACAATGTAGGCCTTCGTGGCACTGTCACACTGGTCTAAAAATAGTGCCTGGAATCTACAGTCGACATATACACAAGTAATACCTATAATGACGCAATTTTTGGTCTTAAAATACACATCGACTTATACATAAGGTCGTCTTGTACGCAAGTATATACGGTACCTAAATGGAGAAGTTCTGATATCATGACAACATCATGTGTATATCGTCTGGTGAGCTGCGAGAGAATTACAACTTTTGTGTTTTCCAGATCTGGTATCAAATGAACTGGGATCAGCTCTACTCATCTTAATATGTGCCAAATAAATAAATAAAGAAAAGAAATAAATATGTAACAAAATGAATACAAGAAAATGAAATTTAAAAGAAAAATTGTATGACTCTACTTTACAAGAGTATTTATAAATAATGTCAGTTTTGTGATAAAATGTATAGAAACATTTCTATATAATATATTATCAATAGGACTGCAAATAAATATGTATTTTTTATGTACTGTACGTTTCGAAAACGGCATATTGTGGGTCCTCAGTCTTTTGTGAGACTTTGCATCAAACGAAAACAGAAATTGGTTTATCAATAACTATATTTTTATACGATAATGTTTTCTATCTGTAAGCATTATTAGTCTATGCTAATTTAAAAAAGAAGTGTTTATGCTCATTTTTACATGCATGCTATTTCTCACCTCAATGGAAATGCTTCATCGCTTTTTCCGGGTGGACCATAACCGCTTAATCCCGAAATATTCCGAGCATAGCCAAATTTATTTACGATGTCTTCCGAAAGTTGGCTAGAAAGATTAGCGGTTACTTTATAACAACAAGGAGGACAGTTGCAATTATCAGTATCTGCAAAGCCTTCTCCTGTGGGATTTAAATAGAACACAAAGTTATTTAAGTCAGAAATACCATGGGGCGTGCTCAGAAAAAGTGTATCGGGCGATAAAGACAGAATCGTCTGATCGACAGTTTTGCAGGTTTCGTGAATTTTCCACGCTTCTTGTTTTGCTGTGTGGTTGGTTGTATTGAAATGTTTCGGATCCAGAGCAATTCCGCCGTGCGGCAGAACGAACCCGGCCAGTAGTTTGGAGAAAGATAAATCAAGTGATGTGAAAAACACAATCACAATTGGAAAAGACATCTCGACATACTATTTCGTTCTTAAATCATATGACTCTAGAGCAGTGGTTCCCAACCATTTTAGTACCATGCCCCACTTTTTTATCACAAATTTCTTCATGTCCCCCACCCGTTAATTGTTTAGTATGATATAACAATATCAGTTAATTGTTTAGTATGATATAACAATATCAGTTAATTGTTTAGTATGATATAACAATATCAGTTAATTGTTTAGTATGATACAACAATATCAGTTTTGAAGAAGTATAACATAAAAAATTGTATCTTTCAAATAAAACTAAAGTGTTTAACTTCAAATTTAATCGAATAAAATCCATTTTATAATGTACATAACATATCTACCATCAGATTAAATAAATTCAATTACAATCAATTAATGAGACACTTGAGCCTGATGTCTACTGGAAAGAGATTTTATCCGAGGCAGAAATTTTGTTAATTTCAATCTCAAGTCGCCTCGTTTAGTCATATCCACTCGGTTTCTTTTCCTCAGTAATAAGTCGTTCACAGCACTAAATCCACATTCCACTAAGTATGACGATGGGAATGGTAACAGTAGTTTTCTTGCCAAACTACTTGTATTTGGATATTTAGCTTGTGTTTCTTCACAGAGCCACATCATTGTTCCTTTTATTTTGAACAGGGCTTTAATCGAGTCATCATTTTGTAATTCTGAAAGTTCTCCTTGATAATCCATGGTTAATCTGACAGATCCACTAGCAATGGCTGAGTCATCCAAGATGGATAATTAATTTCTTTCAAATCAGAAAATCTGAAGTTGAAATTGCTTACCATTATTTTTAAGTGCTCCACAATAACAAGACAAGTAGCAAATATATCTGCTAAATAACTGACAAGTGCTTTACCATCAACTGTCAGTAGCAGAGTCATATAAGGTTTGTCATCCAAGAACTCACTAAGAATAGCAAATAATTCCATGAATCTTTTCAGGCAATTCCACTTTGATAACCACCTTACATCAATATGAAGTAATAATCTTACATACTCTGCATTTTGATCCTTGCAAAATTGTTTGAAAAGACGCTCACATTTGGCATTAGCTTTTATAGTGTTGATGCATTTTATAACTGCATTCAATGTCTCCTTTAAAATAGAGGAAACCTTTGGAAACTAAATTCTGTCTATGAATAATACAATGCACTAACAACATTTGGGGATTGTCATCTTTCAATAATTTTAAAACTCCATTTTTCTTGCCCATCATTACTGGAGCACCGTCTGCAGCACAAGATATACAGTTTTCCATTGGTATCTGCTTATCATCTAAATATGTTTTTAATTTCTTATATGTATCAATTGCAATAGTGGTGGTTTCTAATGCTTCGCAAAATAGCATATCCTCAATAAATTCATGCACGATAAAATTAGTGGGTGAACACTTGACTAGATTACACAAGCTGTTGTGCTCAGCTAGGTTGTAATTACAATTTTACCCTATAAATTTATAATTTTTAGCCATATAGGGTAAAATAAACAAAAATGTTGATATTACTATATTTTTCATATTGCCCCCATATTATTATTGAATTGCCCCCCAATGGGGCGTAGGCCCCACGTTGGGAATCACTGCTCTAGAGTTACCTGCCCTTCTGGGTTTTTCCTTAAAGAGCAAAATACATCTGAAGGAAATAGTATTTCATTTGTATAATGATAATCGATAGGAATTAAAAATCTATATTATCGCCTTGTTAATTTATAAGAATTGGTCTTCTGAATTGTCCCAATAGTTAATTTTTTGTTCATGATATTTTTGTTTTTTCTTCCTTTATGTATTTGTTTGTCATTGTCATTGTCATCATCATCAGCAGCAGCAGTTGCAGCATCATTATTACCATTATGTTCTTGTTATTTTTATGGGCAAAGGGCGTGTACATGAAACGTTAAGCGATGCATCACAGTAGTTTGTATCAATACATTGTTTTAGAAAAACGTTCTTTAAAACAGATTTATAGAAGACTACATGGTTGCTTTGGAGTAACATCAAAGTTTATTATTATCATCATCATCATTATTATTATTATTATGATCATCATGATCATCATCATTGATATTATCATCATTATTAAAAGGTGAATTGTAAGTGAGAAAATCTGAGGTAATAATGGCGTATTACTTTAGCTCCTTTTCAGCGGCCGCGCCTCACATTTTTCTTTCGTAATTCAGCATCATCGAAGCTGTAATAACATGTTGTAGATAACGCTGCATCCGAAACACTGCGTTACCTGTAAGTGTGATAGGCCTGCATCAAAGCTGAACAGGCCTACACGTCTACAGACACAGTCAGTGACGAAATCAAAGGCAAGTTGTGTTAAAAGAAATATACAAGTACAGAAGTGTGATCACTGCACATGTAAAATGGAGCTCTCAAGTCTGTAGCGAAAAAAACAACAATGGCTGTACAGCTAAATACCCATTGTTGCTGCAGCATCATTATTACAATTATTTTCTTGTTATTTTTATGGGCAAAGGGCGTGTACATGAAACGTTAAGCGATGCATGACTGTAGTTTGTATCAATACACTGTGTTAGAAAAACGTTCTTTAACACAGATTTATAGAAGACTACATGGTTGCTTTGGAGTAACATCAAAGTTTATTATTACCATCATCATCATCATTATTATTATTATTATCATCATTATTACATACCATGTAACATGACTAGACCCGTGTAACCACACGACAGCGCGCGATCGACTAGTCCAGCCGCTCTGTTCAACAGCAACATGCCGTCCAGAGTCGCTGCCCACTCACCAACAGCCTGAAATAATCAAATAATGAGAACCATCGTGACAACTGTATTAACGAAACAAAAACAAACTGTGATCAGTTATGTACTAATCACACAAGTCTTTCAACACTGAAGACAAAACAGTTACAGCATGTTCTTTCCTACCCATAACATTAAACATAAATAGTTTTAGAAATTCTTCCAAACGTCAGTCACATTCATTAATTCAAACAAATAAATAAGTCTATTTAACACCTATTAATCATCAATATAAAAATCTGCTCAGGTCCTATTACAAAACACATCTGCTTTGATACAGTTGTTCTGGTAAAATGTTAAAGTGTTTTTAAAAGGTTCAAGCACGACTGACTGGTTGTACTTACATGGTCGAATGGCTCTGATGCGTTGGAGTAGCCGTGTGGGTCAGTGCTGAGATGCGTGTGTGCGAGGTCAGCGCTGTTGATGACAACAACACGCTCTGGCGCGTCTTCCAAATACCTGTATAAATCAGCACCTGAAATTGATACACAGACAGGTAAAAGTTTAATTAATGAAGCAAATACCAACTTGTTATTTAGGCAGTTTGCTGTGTGACGTGTTAACGTAAGCTGAATTCAAAGATAATGGCAACAGTTCAAAATTAGACATTTGTGAAACTCAAAATGTACAACTTTCGTCAAATTGAAACATTTTACATAATATTACAAACGTTCATTTATGTTGTGATTTGTTCTTTTTTAGTCTTAATTACAGTCCATCCTCTTTATAAAATTGACAGAAACTCTCAGTTAATTTTGGCATTACAAGGAGTTGGGTGATAAGATTTCTGAGATGCTAACTTAAAGGAATTTAGGTAGTGCCATATGTCATGTGACTAGTCTGAGTGGTATTAGTACCTGAAAGGGCAGCAGACTATAATAACATCACGTGACAAGGTGTTAATTATCTCAGACAGCTTAACTATTAAATGACTATTCTGTATGCACAAGAGAACAATGACAGAAACACGAATTCAGTATGGATAATTGTTTTATATAATATATATATATATATATATATATCCTGTTTACACAAATTAGCCTTCAAGGGTAATATATAGCTATTTTGTTAAATCGAACGATTCGTGACGAGTCGGTACCGATGTTTCGCAGCCGCAATTCGCCCCCTGTGGTCTCCGGCACAATCTCTCAGCCATCACCGGGTCTGTGTTGTTTGCCGTCCTGGTTGTTCTGCTCTTCGCTGCTGTTGTTGTTTCTTTTTCTGTTTAAAAAAAAAAGTTTAAAGTTTGTGTTTTGTGTTGAGAATGTAATTTGTTACTGCAGCGAGGACTAACTGTCTGTCTTTCATGTTTGGTGCCAGGATGTGTTGGATCGTGAATTCGATTTTTAGTTCCTCCAATGTATCGCCTAGTACTTGTCTTTCCTTGGCAAAATTTGGACAGTGAAACAAGTAGTGTTTCATGTTTTCTGAGAGTCCACAACTGCTGTTGGGTGATGTGGTGATGTTATGTTTGTATCGAATTGCGTTTAGATTGGTTGAGTAACCAATTCTGGCTTTGGTGAGATTGTTGTTGTGTAGTTTGTTGGCGAGTGTGATTTTGGGTGTTTTGGCGAATGGTTTTATGTTTAAGTGCCATTTGTTTTTGGTGTTGTTCCATTCGTTTTGCCATTGTTTGTCTTAATGTTTGGCAGCGATGGAGACAATTTCGTTTATTCCGTAATGTATGTCAGTGCAGATGTCTTCGTCTTTAATGCTGAGTGACTCTTTGAAGTAGTGGTCGCCAAGTTGGATACCGATGATGCCGACGTGTGCTGGCAGCCTCTACATGGTTAATTCTTTCTTGTTGTGTTGTATGTCCTCGTGTAGTTGTTGTATTTTGCTGAGCAGGTCTGGTCTGCTGGAACTTCCGGATTGTATTGAGATCACGGAACTTTATTGTTGTTATTTACTTACCTGTTCGCCCCGCTCAGCACGCACTCGGCTCGGCGTACGGGAGGAAGGGAAATACCTTCGGGTTTGATCAGTCAGGAGTTGTTGTTATCGTTATTGTTATTGTTGTTGTTATTGTTATTGTTGTTGTTGTTGTTGTTGTTGTTATTATTATTATTATTATTATTATTATTATTATTATTATTATTATTATTATTTTTGTTGAATTTTATTTATTTTATTTTGTTTTATTATTTTATTTTTTACTATTTCTTTTTGTCATGTTTTCCTTTTATTTTTTTTATTTTATTTTATTTTATTTTATTTTATTTATTTTTTTATTTGTTTGTTTGTTTATTTATTCTTTTTTTTTATTTTTTTATGTGTTTATTTTCTTTGTGAGTGTGTGTGTGTGTATCTATTTGTGTGTGTGTGTGTGTTTGTGTGTGTGTGCACTTCTTAAGGTTCATCTCACCGTTGCCTTGGGAACCGTGTGTTTATGTTCGTACGACCGTGTGTGCGTAAGTATGTATGTATGTATGTATGTATTGTATTGTGTGTGTGTGTGTGTGCGTGTGTGTGTGTGTGTGCGCGCGTGCGTGCGTCGGTTTGAAAAAGGTGTCTTCCAATGTGAAACTGAATTGCCACATCACGACGGCGCGATTATTAATGCATTTCAATTTCAATGTTTGCTTTTTTTTTTTTTTTTTTAGTCATTTATAAAATAAGCAAGTAAATAAACAAATAAATAAACAAACAAACAAACAAAAACTATTAATAATAATAATAAGTATGAGAATAATAATAATAATAATAATAATAATAATAATAATAATAATAATAATAATAACAATAATAATAATACTGATGATGATAATGATACTAAAAACAACAGCAACAATAACAACAACAACAACAACAACAACAACAATAATAATTGACAGTGGACGGATGAAACCCGGCGGCTCTTTTCCTATTTATTTATTTATTTTTTCAAATTATTTTTTCCTTAATAATTATTTCTTTCTACTCTTTCTTTCTTTCTTTATTTCTTTCTTTATTTATTTATTGTTTTTTTTTTATTATTATTATTACTTTATTTTTTTTTTGGTTTATTTATTTATTTATTGTTTTTTTTTTTTTTTTTTTTTTTTTTTCTGCTGTCTTTAAGGTGATATTGACATCGGTAGTGAGTTCCGAGACCCACTTTTCAAAATATTGTTATACTTTATTACTAGGAAAGGCTGGTACCATTGATCCTGGAATGTATAAATTACACTGGGTCCATTATAGAGCATCACCTATATTTTTATTAAGTTCAACTTTTATAAGTAAAATCTTTTTCTTTGAGCTTAATTCTCACATTGCTTATTTACAGAATTTTCATCATTTATCCCAAATAGTGACTAATGAACTTAAAAGAATAATAATAATAATAATAATAATAATAATAAAAATAATAATAATAATAATTAAAACAACAACAACAACAGTAATAATAATAGGCAGTGGATGGATGAAGCCCGACGGCTTTTTTCTTTTTCTCTCGTCCGCCGAGTGGAGTGCAGTCGACCCGACCCGACCTGACCCGACCCGACCTTACCCGAGTGAAGCCGAACGGAGCTGAGCTGAGATCGGTTCCCATCGCAACAGTGAGATGAACGTTAGAAAACTGGGTCTCGGTACTCGCTACCGATGTCAATTTCGCCTTAAACACTGCACAAAAATTAAGAATAAAAAAAAAAAAAAAAAAAAAAAATTAAAATTATTGACAGTGACACTTTACAGTCCATCACCACGAAAGACGAAATGCTGTTCACAACAACAACAACAACAAGCAGCAGCACCACCACCACCACCACCAACAACAACAACAGCAGTAATGCTAATTTCGTGCAAAATGACTCGTGAACACAGGATAAGTTCGAAACCTTTCTATTATTATCATTACCGGTACTACTACTACTACTACTACTACTACTACTACTACTATTATTATTATTATTATTATTATTATTATTATTATTATTATTATTATTATTATAGTACAGTACCGTAGATGCACAGACACACACACACCACGCATGGCGCTTTCTTTCTTTCTTTCTTTCTTTGAGTAGAAGAAGAAGAACAAGAAGATCGAATACTGCCAGCGCTTTATTTTTCTTTTTGTATTTCTTTATTTTTCTTTTCTTTTCATTTCTTTTTTATTTTTTTTTTTATTTTTTTTAAATTCTTTTTCGTTGTTTTTTTTTTTTTTTTTTTTTTTTTTTCTCATTTTTTTTTTATTTTTTTTTTTGTCATGTTTTTATTTTAAGTTTTACATATTTTTTTTTATTTTCTTTTTTTTTTTTATTTATTATTATTATTATTATTATTATTATTATTATTATTATCATTGCCATCGTCATCGTTATTTAGCGCACGCAATAAGAACAACAAAGATAAATAGACCTCGGTTCGTTAAAGCGATCGTCTACGGCCACACCACGTTGAAAACACCGGTTCTCGTCTTTGGTTAGGGTGGCGTCGAGTGTGGACGCGTTTCACATCGGTCCCCGCTTTGGAAAGTTTTATTTGAAATCAAAAATTATGTCTTGGGCAGAAGAATCTGAAAAGTATGAAGAAAAGATCAAAGATATGAATTTAAAAAAAGAAGTAATGAGAAAAAATGTTTTTAAAAAAGAATTCACTGTGATAGTAAATGTAGAAGATAACAAGAAAATTTCAGCAGGCGACATGATAGATTTTGTAAGTGGCCAGGTGGGTGATGTGATAAAAGCGTGCGTACCGAAAGAATCCGACTCTTATGAAATAACACTAGAAGATATTATACAAGCGAGAATGATTACGGAAATTGATGAAACAGAATTGAAAGGTCTAACAATAAAGCCGAGGATTTTGAAATCTCAAACTGTAGTTGTTACCTTTTTGCACTTGCCTTTATACATAGAAGATGAAGAAATTGAAGAAAAATTGAAAGAAATGAAAATAGAAATTTTAACACCAATTTATAGGAGAGTATACAAAGGGACAAAAATAGCAGATGGAACAAGATATGTGAGAGTGAAATTTCCACCCGAAATAAAAAGTTGACCATATTCAATGAAATTTCGGACTTTCGAAGGAATAAAATATTTTCGAGTTTTACATGACAATCAAATAAAAGTCTGTTACAACTGGATGGCGGATAATCATTTGTTGAAAGACTGTCCAAATATAACGTGTCATAACTGTAAACAAAAAGGACATTTTGCTAGAAACTGCCCGAACATATTTCTGTGTGAAAAGTGTGGAAACAAAGAGGATGAATGTGAGTGTTGGACAGAGTATGACAGCGACGAACAAAAAAACAGCGACAGTGACAGTGATGGTATGGTATGGAATAAAAAAAAGTACTACAGATAATAATAAAAATCAAAGGAGAAAAAAGAAAGAAAGTGAAGCACAATAATATCCAAAGGAGAGGATAAATACAACAAAGAAATGAAAATCAAAAAAAGGAAAAACAAAAATCGGAAAATGGAGAAACCAGAAAAAAAAAAAAAACCTGATGAAAACAAAACAGTGAAAAATACTAACAAGGAAGCTGAAACCATCGAAGCAGAGAAAAACAACGAACGAACGAGATTGATCAAGCGTCCGTCAGAAGAAAAACTGTGGAGCTTGGTAGAAAACAGAAAACAAAAACAGAGACAAGCAGCGCATGAAAAGTGTGAGAGAAAGTGTTGCCAGGGCGATGAACGAGTATGGTGGGGGAATATAGACAAGATATAGAATATTTTAAAAATGGATAATAGTTTTATAACTTTTCTAATTCTAATTATGATTTTGTCTATAAATGTAAACGGACTGAGAGATATTGAGAAATTAAATTCAGTTTTTGCAACTATTAAAAGTAAACATGCAAATATTATTTTTCTACAGGAAACATTTTGGGATAATGACTTCATTGAGAGATATAAACATTTATGGGAAGGAAATATATTTTATAATAATTGTCCAAATAAAAAAAGAAGGGGTGTAGCAATACTGGTATCAAAAGAATGTCCTTGTAAGTTTACATTTAATGGTTGCGACACTGAAGGCAGGATTTTAAAAATTAATACTAAAATAGATGAAGAAGAATACAGTTTTATAAATGTATATGCACCAAATAATATTGAAGAAAGAATTTTATTTTTTAAAGGATTATGTAAATTTGTGGATTTATAAAATAGAATAATGGCAGGAGATTTTAATGAAATTTTAGATCCTAATTTAGATATAGGCATTAATAATAAAACTTTCAATATGAAAAGTAGTAATGAATTACAGTCAGTTATTTTTAATTATAATTTAGTTGATATTTGGCGACACAGAAATCCAGATAAAAGGCAATTTACTAGATCTCAAATAGTTGAAAAAACTATAAAACAGTCAAGAATTGATTTATTCTTAATTTCTAGAAATTTATTACAGTTTATAAGTAATGTATACATATCCTATACCTCGGTTAGTGATCACAATTTTTTATCACTTAAAATAGATTTTTCTCATGTAGAGAGAGGTCAAGGTATTTGGATCTTTAATAATGAATTGTTGAAAGATGAAAGTTTTTGTAAAGCTATTATTGAAGTTATTAATAATGTTTCTGAGTGTCCTTTGTTACAGACTGAACCTAGTGTTTGGTGGGACAACTTAAAATATAAAATGAAAATGTGCAAGAAATTTTGCAATAAAAAAGAGAAAATCAGATAACGAAAAATATTATAATATACAAAATGCTTTGAAACGAGAATATGCTAAACTAGCTGTAAATAAGCATCATGATTTGAGTAACACAAATTTTAGAAGAAAAATTAAAATTAATTGAGAGAATTAAATGTAATGGTGCTATTTTAAGATCTAAAGCTCATTGGAATCTAGATATGGATAGAAATACCACATTTTTTCTCAGTTTAGAAAAATCAAAACAAGAATCAAATTCTATTAAAGAGCTAAAAACAGTAAATGGATTAACAAGAAAAACGGAAGATATATTACAATATGCTTATGACTTTTATTCAAAATTATTTACACAAGAAAAAATGTAGATATTATTAAACAGGAAGAAATAATAAATTTAATATCAAATAAACTAAAGGAATCTGAAAGTGAAAACTGTGAGAAAGACATTACAATTGAAGAATTAACTGAAGCTTTAAAAGAAATGAATAGAAATAAATCACCTGGTTTGGATGGTCTAACAGTAGAATTTTATGTTAAATTCTGGGAAAATTTTAAAAATTTCTTTCATAAAGTAGTTATGTCAATTCAGAAAGAAGAAATGTTGTCACGTAGTATGAAAAAAAAAGGAGTAATTAGTTTATTTTACAAGAAAAAAAGGAGATAAAGCAGACCTAAAAAATTTCAGACCTATCAGCCTTTTAAATGTAGATTATAAAATTATTGCTAAAGTTCTTGCAAATCATCTTAAACAAGTAATGTCAACTATTATTTCATCAGAACAAACCTGTTGTGTAAAAGGAAGAGATGTTGCTGACAATATTATGTCAGTAAGAGATATTATAGATATTGTCGAGTTAAATAATACAGAAGGGTATAAAGTTAAAATAGATCAAGAGAAAAAGCTTTTGATACAGTATCACAGTTTTATTTTAAAAGTTTTGAAAAAATTCAATTTTGGTGATAATTTTATAAAGTGGATTAAAATACTATATAATAATATAAAAAAGTTGTGTAAAAATTAATGGACATTTAACACCTTTTTTCAATATTACAAGAGGGGTTAGACAAGGATGTCCAATATCAATGATGCTTTATGTTATTGTAGCTGAACCCTTAAATAAATTAAATTAAAAAAAGACATAGCATGAATGGAATTAGAATAACAAATGAACTTAATTCTTTATTATTTCAGCATGTAGATGATACTACAGTAACTGTCTGCGATGCTCAGTCAGTAGAATCTGTTTTAATGCAATAAATATGTATTGTAGTGCTACAGGGGCAAAAGTCAATGTAGATAAGTCAGAAGTACTTTATCTTGGTAAAACCATGATTGAAAACTTATCTTTTAACATTCCAATATCAATAAATAAAAACTATGTTAAAATTCTAGGTATATATTTAGGACCAAATAAACCATTATGTGAAAGATTGAACTGGAAAAATAAATTAGCTAAAATGTCTAATTTAATTAACTTATGGAGTCAAAGGAAACTTACTTTACATGGAAAAGCTGAAGTATGGAATACTTTATTAACATCTAGACTGTGGTATATCATTAGCACAATAAATGTACCAAATTGGGTAGAAAATGAAATTCATAAATTATTTTGTAAATTTATGTGGGAAGGAAAAACGCATTTAATAAAATATTCAACAATAATTGGAAATAAAATGTCGGGTGGACTAAATATTCAAGATATTTCATTAAAGAAAATGACTTTTCGTATAAAAATGTTAAAGAAATATTTTGATAATAATTTTAAAAATGTGTGGAAATATACAATGTCAATATTTCTTGAAAAATATATGAATATGAATCTAAATTATGACATTTTTAAAATAGTATACAGTAAAGAAGCTTTAAAAGTTATCAATCCTTTTTATGCTGAAATGTTATCAGCTTGGGACTATGTTAATAATGGAGAACGTAATTTCCCACTTGATACAGACGAAATATTGTCTCAGCCACTTTTTCAAAATCCATTTATTAAATATAAAAACAAATTATTATTATTTAGTTCTTTTATAAAAAGTGGAATAGTCAAAGTGGCTGATATTGCATATGAAGTAATATCAGGTTTTCTTCCTTTTACAGCTATTGTAGAAATTATTCATGAAAAATCTCCAGAATTATCCAAAAACCAAATTTATATAGCTTACAATGTTATTAAGAAATCACTTCCAGATGAATGGAAAAGTTCTATTAACAGAAATGCTAAAAAATTAACATCTAATAAAGATTTATTTTTGTTTCAGAATAATGAAATGATAAATGTCAGTAAATTTACAGTTAAAATAATTTATTCTATTTTAATTTTAAAAAACTTTAAAGCACCAAGTTGTGAAGAAAAATGGAATGAGCTTGGTTTTAATATATTCTGGAGACCAGTTTGGAAATGGATACACTATAGTGATAAATTTACTGAATTTATAGACTTAGATTTTAGAACAGTTCATCATATAATATATACATATAGTAAATTATATAAATATGGCAAAATCTCATCTAGTGTATGTCCAGTCTGTTTGAAGGATGATGAAGATTTGTGCCATTTATTTTTGTATTGTGAAGAATTGAAGGAATTAATATCAATCTTTCATGAAATATGTATTTATATATTTAAGAAAACAGGGTTTTCTCTAGAACAATTAAAAAGATTATTAATATTTGGATGAAAATAGTACCATAGAATTTATTAATATTATTCTTTCAATTTATAGAATATCAGTGTTCAAAAGGCGTGTAATAGCTCAAATGAAAGGAACAAATATCAATATAATACATTTTTTTAGAAATTATATGTATCAGTGCTTTAAAATCATTCTAAATCAAAATCGTATTCAAAACAAACTTTCAATTTTTATTAACAAATATGTTAAGAACAATATTTTCCTAGAACTAAAAGATGACATACTTATTTTCAAATATCCTTTGGAAAGCCACAAATAATCAATATAGATATATCATGGAAATGGATAAAAGAATTAATACTATAAACTACTGTAAATTATATATGAATATTACGAATAAATAAGTATGCGTGCACGTGAGTGTGACTGAGTGTGTGAGAGGAAACAGTTTTTATTATAGTTATTTACAGTTTTAATGTTATTTTAATTGTGTACAACTGTTTATTATATTAATAAAGATAAAAAAAAAAAAAAAAAAACCCAAAAGACCAGTTCTCGTCCGATCACCGAAGTTAAGCAACGCAGGGCTCGGACAGTACTTGGATGGGTGACCGCCTGGGAACACCGAGTGCCGTAGACACGCCTCTTTCTTCGTTTCTTTCTTACTTTCTTTCTTTCTTATTTCTTTCTTATGTCAACAGCAAGAGCCAATTGACATCGGTAGCGAGTGTGTGCGTGGGCGCAGATTTTGGAGTGACCGTGTTGTGTATGTCTGATTGTGTGTGTACGTATGTTTGTTATTTCAGAACGCGCCTGTGTGTGTGTGTGCGTGTGTGTGTGTGTGCGTGTGTGCGCGAGCCGGTTCGAAAAAGGAATCTTCCAACGAAAAATTGAATTGCCAGATCACGACGGCGCGATAATTAATGTATTTTCATTTCGATTTTATTATCATTATTATTATTATTATTATTATTATTATTATTATTATTATTATTATTATTATTATTATTATTATTGTTATTATTATTGCCATCGTTATCGTTGTCGTTATTCAGCGCACGCAATAAGAAGAACGAAGATAAATAGACGTCGGTTCGTCTTTTTTTTTTTTTTTTTTTTCTTTCTTTTTCTTTCAAATTTTCAGTCACTGCCGGACAATTCGGCTGTTGCCTCATCTATTGACGAATAACCTACCCATTTACAATTGACCAGGTTCTCTTCGAACATTAAAAATTAGTAAATTCTGTCTTAATTGAAAATAACGACGATTACGATTTAATTTATAAAATGATCAGACACGTTGTTGTTGTTGTTGTTCTTGAAGTTATTCTGAAACCATCTTTACAAATGGAAGATTGAGCCCACTCCACAGACAGTGTGCCTAGTGTGCGTCGGTGCCGTGGACTCAGTCTTGCATGCGTTTTTTGTTCACTGCAGCAAAACTAACTCATTTATTGAACGTATTGAACCCTGTTGAAAAAAAGCAAACAAATAAAAAAAAAAAAAAAACACAACAATTTTTTTGGCAGCACGCAGTTCAAACTAAATCCATATAGAATAATTTTTTGGAATCAAGCACACAAAAAGTGGCGGCAACTTTCCATCTAATTTAGAGATTATTTTTCT
>CM022677.1:11471769-11534613 GCA_012295275.1 Chrysomallon squamiferum
TATATAATGGAATAATAATAGCAGCAGTAGTAGTAGTAGTAGTAATAATAGTATCACCTAAATATAGTTCAATGATTCATTTATTACTTATGCTATCTATTTGTGGATCTGATTACTTTAAATTACTTTAATTCTTTTCATTTATTTATTTATTTATTTATTTATTTATTTATTTATTTATTTATTTATAGATTTATCCTCCCTGATCTCAGTGATCAAGAGCAGAGTTGTTCAACTGGAATTATTCATTTCTAAGAAATTATCGATCAGGACGTTTTTCAGGTAGGTATCTATTTTGAAACTACAAAGTATTTTATATTGTTCTTATTTAATTTTAATTTTATTATTATTATTACATATCTTATTTATTTCTTTGCATGTGTTTCGTTCAGTCTTTCTTTCTTCCTTTCTTAATTCGTTCCTTCCTTGTTGTCTAACATTCGTTTTGATCTATCACCCATTCTAACCAGTATATAAAATGTTATTGCATTTGTTTTCATCTACAAGGGAAAACAAAATAAAAAAAAAAAAAAATAAAAAAGAAGAAGAAAGAATAAACATTATTGGATATACATGTAACAAACAGCATTATAGCATGAGGCTTTTTAAAGATGAAAACATATGTGCTAGACCCGACTATAAAATGTTTCTCACCATCTGGTGTATGTAAGTAGATGATGTGTGATAATATTATCTCATATAATTTAATTTTTTTTTATTATATTTATGAGTTTGTCAGTTGGTTGTCTTTATTGTCTTTATTGAAATTATTTATCTTCTCACAAAGCTGACAAATGTAAATAATTTCTTATTTTCACGGGTTATTTCTACACTTATGGACAGATTGTGTATTAACAACGAAATTGTCAGATCGCTGTAAATAACACCCGAGTATATCTTTGTGTGTCTCGCGTACCAGTGACACGCTGTTTTTATATGACCTACATAACAAACAAACAGTCAGTGTTAGATTACATTGAAACTGGTCATGCAAGCCTCGTCAGAGAAATAAGACATGTACACTTATATTCAGTATACTGTAAAAATATTTTTATTATTATTATTGTTGTTGTTGATGATGTTGATGTTGTTGTTGTTGCTATTACAATTATTATTATTATTATTATTAATATTATAACTTACGTATAAGCAATGGCATCTAGTAGTATTTAATTTATCTGAATTAGAATTAATGTAATTTATTGTAAAGAAGATTTATGTAAGATCAGTGTACATATATCTCGTAGCACGATTTGTCTATTTTAATCTGAAACTGAAACGTAACACTTGATGACGTATAAGATATTTGACGTCAGTCGCGTGTTTATCAGTGGAGGGTTTCCTAACTAAAAGAACACAAAGCAGAACTGACAGCAGTCGGCCATATTGAACGTGTATAAAATTTTATATTTTATTATGTGTTGACGCTTCCACTGTTCTTAATTTATTATAAATATATCAGAGTTAGTTCTCTAACAAATAGATTACTTAAGTGTCAGGTGTTTTAAATTGAAATGAAAAAAGTTATGTATATCCTGACTTTAATATGCTGTTATTATTATTATTATTATTATTATTATTATTATTATTATTATTACTGCTATCCTATTATATCTCTTTTTCTTTTTTTTTTTTTTTTTTATTAACGCCTTTTGCTATATATCGCTTACTTTATATTATTTTATTTTATTTTAATTTATTCTTAGATCGGTGACATCTGTGATCTATAACTGAGTTGATAGAAAATAGTCGCTTATAAGAAATTGTCGATCAGGAAGTTGAAATTACAAGGTATTTTATATTGTTTTATATTTCAAAAGTTTCACATCTTTTTTCTTGATTTTCCTCACTTATTATTCTTTTTTCTTATATCGTGTTTCTTTTAGATTTGTTATTGTCGGTTAATTATTTTGTCTTTTCGAGGAGTAAGTTGGTATAAATGACCATATGTACATTGCGATTTGAAAACCGTATCTCCCACAGTTAAATATGTCTGTGTATAATAATAATTATTGTTGTTGTCGTCATCATAATAATCACTAGTGTAAGCATAATGTACTTCTTTTTATCTTTTATCGATTTGGTATATATTTATCTGATTTGTTTTCTTTCTTTCATTATCTTTTATTTATTTATTTGTTTTTAGATTTCTGATCTCAGTGTTGAACAGTACAGGCCTTAAACAGAAAGTACTCGATTGTTAGAAATTATCTCAGGTTGATTATTTTTTTACATAAAAATGTTTAGTATTTGAAATATTTCTATGTACAGGTCATAGCTAGATGTGAATATAGAAAACTGATCACTGCAATGTGAGGCTGCGTATTAGAAACATTTTAAAATTATATTTCGTATGAGGTTATTATTATTATTATTATTATTATTATTATTATTATTATTATTATTATTATTTTATTATTATTATTTTTATTATTATTATTATTATTATTATTTGTTTTAGAAAACATGGCCACCTCAGCAGAAGTTTCAAGTTGGCAGACAGGGAAAACACTAACGGAGTGTATTGAACACGTTTTTCATACGAGAACAGACAGCGACGTCAGATTTATTGTTGGGGAAGAAGAAAAAATTGTAGAAGCACATCGCTTCATCCTGATGATCAGAAGCGATGTCTTCCACAAAATGATTATGGGAGAACTTCGCGAACAAAACAGCATCATCTTGCCTGATGTTCAGGCAGATATTTTTACCGAGTTTTTAAAGTATGTTAACAAACTCATACACACACGCACACGCACACAGCCACACACAGAGACACAGACACAAACACACAGACACACACACACACACACACACACACACACACACACACACACAAACAACACACACACACACAAACACACAGACACACACACACACACACACAGACACACACAGGTACGAACATAGTGAGTAACGAAACATACAAACCGACACGAACGTTGATAACAATACAGTTTTTGTTAGTAATATAATTATTTTCTAATTGAATAATCTCACATAATTATCTCTCGTTTGAAGTCTTACTCTACTTCTTTTACACAGATATCTTTACACGGATGACGTCGTCCTAACAGGCGACAACGTCACCGGTCTGCTGTATCTATCGAGGAAGTACATCGTCACGACACTGGAAGAACAGTGCGTGAAATATTTGGAGTCGTCGTTGTCGTCACGGAATGCGTGCGTCGTGCTGGAACAAGCTCACCTGTTTGATGAACATGATCTAAGGAAAAAACTCTGGACTTCATTTTGAAAAATGGCGACGAAGTTCTGAAGTCAGATGAAGTCACCGATCTTTGTCACGAATGTCTGGTTGAGATCGTACGATCAGACGAACTGACAGCAGACGAGAAAAATGTTTTTGAAGCCGCTGTGAAGTGGGCTGACAGCGCGTGCAGGAAGCAAGGGAGACAGACGAATGAAAAAACATGCGCGAAGCACTGGGAGAGGTCGTGAAGCACGTGCGTTATCCATTACTCGATCAGACGTATTTTGTAAAACACGTGACACCCACTCACATACTCACTGACACAGAAGAAAACAAGATTTTGAGACACCTGGTGAGCAGTGATGAAGATGTTTCACCTTTCAACTCAAACAAGAGAACTGCAATGATTCCTAAAACACAGATTACAATAAACAGGTTTGGTTCGTATGGTTATACTGGTTTTATGTTTGGTTACTTGACATGTTCTGGTCTGAAGAAGATGAATCCATTACTTTCTCTGTCAACAAAAACGCTTTACTTCGCGGATTTCAGTTGTACGGTTACAACCAACCACGAAACTACGACGTCAGCGCCTTCGTCACTGACACAAGAACAGACGAAATACTGGACGGGTCTACACTGACACAGAGATATGAACACGTCGTGTCTGACGTGTATGACGTCGTGTTCAGACGTCCAGTGAAGATTACTAAAGACACTGAGTACAGCTTGTTTGTTAATGTTAAGGGAGGAGACTCATGGTGTGGACATGAAGGTAAATCAGAAATTGTTGTAGACTCTTTTGTTTGTAGATTTTCTGAGTCACACAAATCTAAACACAGTGACAGACAACTTCGTACACATGTGTGTGACAGACGGACAAATACCTGCTTTGTTATTTTTAGTGTAAAAAACAACATCGTTCAAACACTGTCACTTTTAGTCATCACTGGCCTAATATTTGTATTTATTTATTTATTTGTTTACTTATTGATTTATTGATTTGTTTATGTTTTTCTGATGACGTCAGACAGCGGTGATGACGTCATAGACAGTTCCTTTGATTTGAAATTTTATAATGGACTGATTTGTGTCAAACAGATACATCTCATTGCTTTTATTATTTATTTATTTATTTATTTATTTATTTATTTATTTATTTAAGTATTTCTAATGTTTGTTGTTTGTATATAAAACGTAATATTATTAACTATTTCTTGCTTCATTTGTACTTTTTTATTTCGCTTTAAAATGTATATAAAATAAAATGTAGATAAATTATATATGTACTTACTGACTGTTGGACATGAAATACAAGAACTGTTATTTGATTTATTTATCAATTTTCTTTCATTCAGATTTATATTAAATATGTTAGTAAATTAGATTATGTTTCGAATTTACTGTTTGTTTGTTTATGTATATAAACAAAATGCAAATAAATTTGTTTTGTATCATAAATTTCCACTTCATTTATTTTTGCATTTAGTTTGTGTTTAGAATGTAAACAGAAAAATTATGTAGACAAATATCAAGTTTTATTATTTAGTTTCTGTAATATTTTTCTTTTCTGCATACAGCGTGTAATACATAAAGATGTTGTGAGACAGGATTCCAGATCAGAACCTATAAATATAATTGATGTGTGTAGTCTCTCTCTCTCTCTCTCTCTCTCTCTCTCTCTCTCTCTCTCTCTCTCTCTCTCTCTCTCTCTCTCTCTCTCTCTCTCTCTCTCTCTCTCTCTCTCTCTCTCTCTCTCTCTCTCTCTCTCTCTCTCTCTCTGACTGTAAAATAAAGATAAAAATATACTTTATAAAAGAGTTTTGAAAATGGGGAGAGATTTCCCAAGCTGACTATAATCTATTATGAACAAAACTTTGAAAAATCTGGATCTCTCTACTTCGGATATCTGGTGTAAATTCAAGAATAAAATACGATCAATTCAATGCCAACAATTAGCCACTGTATGACAAATAAGCCTATGACTAATGGGAGGTAACTCTATACCACTGGTTTTCAACCTTTATCATACCTTGACCCTTATGAGGAACTCAGTATGAGCGAAGACCCCTTTAAAATGTTTGATTCAATAATATGTAGTGTTACCATATTTTCATCAACCAAAGTCAGTACAAAAGGAATCTATATTCACTATGACGGGTCCCAAACCAATCTACACGTTTTTATTTATTCCTCCTTCCAAGTCAAGTTGAAAAAAACTAAAACATACCATTGCTCAAGAACGATCTCGCGACCCCCAGAAAAAAGTCTGGCGAGCCCTCTAGAGGTCATGACCCTTAGGTTGAAAACCTATGCCCTTTACACAGCTAAATGAACAAGAACATTATTAGTCTGTTAACACCTAAGTGAATTCACTCATTTAGAGTAAGTGTCAAAAGCAGAGGTCTATATAAATATGTATGACGCACATATGCTTTCTTTTATTGAATTCATCGCAAAGCGACCTAAAAAACGGCAAAGTATCGAACTTTCAAATGCCACGCTATTGTCACAAACATAAAATTAAACATCAAATTACATACATCGATGTTTTGTTTCTAATACAAAAGCGCTGTTAGCAAAGTACTGTATACAGACCTTGTTAAAGCCATTATGTCATTTATCGTGTGAATCTCAATTAAATTAATTTGTATACATGTTTAGAAGAACTGTGTTTATTGTCAAACTCTAATCACAACAGTAAACAATACATTTGACAGAAATAACAAAAGTCCACTGATTGATCGCAGAATGTTTTCTGGAGATCGTTGGACAAAATGGAGGCAAACTGCGCACAAGTCTCCCAGTGGTCAGTTCACAGCGTTTGTTCCGCTTGCCTCGGTAGTACTTCCCAGAGATGTCTCTTCTTTGCACGCTATGGATTGGGTGTACTGACAGTCACAGATACACCTCCCCATACGATAACCCGTCCACGGCTAAATCTACCATTAATCGAATTTTTGGGTTTGCTTGCCTTTCATTTCGACCGTGCATGTAAGGCAGTTCGAGAATGAACAGGCAACATACGAAAAGATGCCACGTGTCCAGCGACAGATGCACCAGTTCTTATGCTCACCACACCATTTCCCGTCTATGGGCAGTGTGACTATTGTCAAGACAAGACAGGTTCCACCCTACTGAACAAATGCATGTTCAGTTATATGGAAAGTGTTTCAGTGTGTTGATAAACAGACCTGAACCTTCTTTGCCTGGACGTGCACAATAACCAGCTGAGCTACAGCAGCCGGGCCCTGTTTTGTCTTTTTATCTAAGAATCATACGTAACTAGTTTGGAAACTTTGGAAAACTGTTCGTTGTGAAGACCGTTCTACTTTTAGCGTTCTGTAGATTATGTCTGAGCAACAGTTACCCATTACCAGCCTCCGAGGTTCGAGATAAACACCGAATACATTTTCGATCGAACGCTTTGTCAAAGAAGGTAGTGTTTTTAACAGGCTACGAAACCATTAATTTTTACTTCTGTCTGAAGAAAACAACCACGGTAGAAATCTCCAGTTTACGATACTCCAATGGCAACGATCCCGAAAACATCACAGCAGTTTTAAACCAGAAGAAAATGGGATCCTTTCTCACCATATCACCAGAAACAGCTGGAGATAACTAGAATGTTTTTCATTCCAGTACCGAGATGAAAGGATCAGTAATTCTGGAAAGAGGTTGGTATATTTTAAAGATCCAGGTTCACGGATCTGATGGAGTGGAACTGGACACAGTCAGTCTAGATATTGATGACAGCAGTCTCGCGCAGGACATGCTTCAGTGTAAACTTCACTGTACGAGTGATCTGCCCCGTCTGAACTCTTCGCCTCGAATTAATGTTGACAAAAAAGCTAAACTTAGACAGAAAGGTTACCCATCTAAATGTGCGGAAGAGGACAACGTCAACATACCAGTATACCTCGACAGCGTGAAACAGTACAAACTAATAGCTACTCTACCAGTGCATAAAGCTTTTGTAAACAGAAGAGAACCAAATAATACTGATTGTCTTGCTTTGTCTCCTCTCTACTGGAGTTTTACCCACCTCTGTTTGAACAAAACAAAACAAATAATCATTTATTTTCAAATTAGGCAACTTTGAAAGTGTATCCAGGACCTGATGCATCGAAAATCACCGTAACTGAAATTTCATTCATGTTAAAAGGAAGATCAGAAGGTTACATAGATGCTGATATTGGGTCAGTCTTCAGGCTAAAAATCAAACCAGTGACCTCATTTGTAAAATTAGAGGTCTCTCTCTCTCTCTCTCTCTCTCTCTCTCTCTCTCTCTCTCTCTCTCTCTCTCTCTCTCTCTCTCTCTCTCTCTCTCTCTCTCTCTCTCTCTCTCTCTCTCTCTGTCTGTATGTGTGTGTATGTATGTATGCATGTATGTCAGCAGGTGTTCAAAAATGAATTGGTGATTTATAATCAAATATTTATTTATGTCATGTTCCGCTCCCTTCTGATTTCTTTCACTCTCTCTCATATTCATTTATTTGTGTATTCTCTTTTTAGAGTATATAACATAACTCTGGTAATAAGTACACAAAAGCCACACTCTAATACTCTCTGTTTCTCAAAAAAAAACAACGCTTAAGTGATTAAGATGTGTTTTATGTTACTGACAGCAGAACATTCAGTGTCAGTGTTGATAAGCTCGGCACGTACTCAGATAGTCACACGTCGCACTGACGTTGTATTAAACAGCTTAGTGCAAGGTTTCTATTTTTCATTCATAAAGACGTCACCTGTCTTTGTTGTTTTCGACTAGCACGACATCTACGTCTATTATATAGGTCATAAAAGTGAACATAACAAAAAAATAAAATGAGAATAATAATGTTTTCTTACTGAGTAATGTTTTACTTTCTCCATGGTAACAAGTCTCCTAGCATTTGACATTCATGATTTGTTCACCGTTGGCAACAAGCTTCAAACATGGATGCTTTGGGATATTTAATGTTTGTTTCTATGCGTGAAAGAGAGGAGTTCTTGGATGTTTGACACTGTCAGGTTCATTCAGTTGCCACAAGAGAGATATGATTAAAAATAAAACAACATCACAAATATACGCAAACTACGAGCATAATTGTAATTGTAAATTATAATAAATTTTATTATTTTTATATGTGTAATCTCTCTCTCTCTCTCTCTCTCTCTCTCTCTGAGATACACCTGCATATACGTGTGTGTGTGTGTGAGTCTGTGTGTGAAACAAATATCACTGAGTAAAATTATTATTGTATGACAGTATAATTAAATTGATTTCCCGATATTAATTATTATACTAAAGGTGGTGATAATGTGCTTGTCAATAAATTTACAAAAAATAAACGTAAATTATTTTAACATAGGTTGCCGCTACTTTCTGTTATTTGTCATTTCGACCGTTTCTTTCCTGTGGAAAATGTATACACACACATATTTATACACAGAGATATTTTTTCCCAGGAAAGAAAAGGTCGAAATGACAAAGTCAAATCTCCGTCTTTTGTTCAGTTAACAGCGTCCAGAGAGAGAAAAAAAAAAAAAAAAAAAACATCTTATGAGATTAAGATAAGATTTTGTTTCTCTGAAGAACAAAGGAGATTTTTCTTCTTGTGCTTCTCCCTTTCCATACTTATTTTTTTATTTTTTTCATTTATATAGCTTTTCAAGTCTCCATTCACCGCATAACCTATTTTGAATCTGGTTCAGATAACATTTTATTTGTTACTGAAGCAAAACTTACTATGTTAATACAAATACTATTGCTATGGCTGTATGTAAAAAAGCTAAATTGTTCTGTAAATTCTAATTTTATTGTAATAAAAATGTTTATCGTCTGAAGTTACCCGAGTCATTATTTTAATCTAATAAAATTTAGTTGCATTGAATTAATTATAGTATTATTGTAAATTCGAAAAGTTCTATGACCACCATTTGAAATATTTGTTATCTGTGTTCAGTTTGTTTATAATTAACTTATTATTAAAACTTGAGTGAGCGAAACAAGACCTACTAATCTGTTTTGTCACGGCCAAAGTTCTCAGCTTTATTACCTGGATATTTTTTAACAAAGAGATGACAATGAGGCTGTGTTACTGTGGAAACCAGGTTTCAGTTTTATGAGACAAACACACAAATACGTGATCTAACATACCCGCTTGAAGAGAACTTTGACCATCTCGTGATGGAGATAAAACTCAGGTGAGGTATTTCAGTCACAATCCATGGCCTTATTTAGTAAACTGATGTTTTCTCTTTAACATGAAATACAACATCGAGGTCCGAGCTTGTTTAAATAATGGGAGGGGTGTGGTATTTGTATAGTTACTTATTACAACCACTGTTACCTGTAATATTACAGCTACTACAACATGTTTGTAACATTCTCACTGCTGTTAACTTGTTTTACATTTTACAAATAGAACAAACAACAACAGCTACAACATTTATTATTACTACTACTACTAAAAATACTATTACTAAAGCTGCTAATAGTACTGTTGCTGCTACAACTTTACTGCCACTACTAATATCAATAGCACTAAACTATTATTAGTACTTCAGTTACTTTAACTACTGTTACTATATTTGATAAAACTACTTCTAATTCTACGACTGTCAATACTTCTACTGTTAGCTACTGCTGTTATTACTGTTATTACTACTACTATTATTACTGTTATTACTACTACTATCTATTACTGTTATTACTACTACTATCATACTACTTACTGTTATTACTACTACTATCATACTGTTATTACTGTTATTACTACTACTATCATACTGTTATTACTGTTATTACTACTACTATCATACTGTTATTACTGTTATTACTACTACTCATACTGTTACCTAGTTTACTACTACTATATTACTACTACTACTACTACTATACTACTACTGTTATTACTACTACTATCATACTATTATTACTACTACTACTACATCATACTACTACTACTTACTACTACTACTACTATCATACTGTTATTACTGTTATTATACTACTATCATACTGTTATTACTGTTATTACTACTACTATTGTTATTACTGTTATTACTTACTACTATACTACTACTACTGTTATTACTGTTATTACTACTACTATCATACTGTTATTACTGTTATTACTACTACTATCATACTGTTATTACTGTTATTACTACTACTATCATACTGTTATTACTGTTATTACTACTACTATCATACTGTTATTACTGTTATTACTACTACTATCATACTGTTATTACTGTTATTACTACTACTATCATACTGTTACCAGTGTTACTAGTACCGCACGTGTTAGGCCTGCTGCTACACCTTTACTACTACCACTGCTACTACTACTACTACTACTACTACTACTACTACTACTACTACTACTACTACTACTACTACTACTACTACTACTACTACTACTACTGTAACGATTACAATAATAACTGCTATTTCTAATCTTGTAAATTAAAATTTGTTTGTGATCACCTTTTTCTAATATTAACAATATCATTTAATTACTCTGTCTATATTTAGTTATGTATGTTCAACTCGTGTATAATTAATTTATTACTAAAACACGTGTCAGTGATAACATGACTTACTGTCTTACTGACTTACTAATTTTCTGACAAAACCGTGATTTAATAAGAGTACAGACAGGATACGCAGACAAACACACACACACACACACACACATAGACAAACACGCACACAAATACACACACATACATACATACAGACACACATACACACAGACAAACGGAGACACACACAATTATATTAATATAATATAAAAATAATATTCAAACTGAATATTACCAAAGAATATTACTACTACTGCTATAACTACTAGTCTTACTACTACTACTACTACTACTACTACTACTACTATATCTACTACTAGTAGTGTTACTTATACCACTGCTAATGTTAATACAAATGCTAATGCTGAGGTTATTTGTAAAAACTAAATTGTTCTGTAAATTATAATTTCATTGTGATAAAATTGTAAATCGTCTGAAATTGCCAGTCATTTGTTTAATGTAATAAAATTTAGTTGCATTTTAATTAACTATATTATATATTGTAAATTCGATTATTTCTACGGTCACATTTGAAATATTTGTTATCAGTGTTCAGTTTGGTAACTTGTTATTAAAACACGAGTGAGCGAAACAAGACCTACTAATCTGTTTTGTCACTTTTCTTTTCTAATGATCAACAAATTTGCTTTAGTACAAAGTCAGCTTTACAGCTATATATATGTATATATATATATATATATAGAGAGAGAGAGAGAGAGAGAGAGAGAGAGAGAGAGAGAGAGAGAGAGAGAGAGAGAGAGAGAGAGAGAGAGAGAGAGAGAACTGTAATTTTACCTATGAGGTCAATGGTTTGATTTTTAAACTGAAGACTTACCCAGTATTAGCATCTATGTAACCTTCTGATCTTCCTTTCAATATGAATGAAATTTCAGTATGTAACTTTTAAAAACCTTTCGCTTCTGTGAAACTGCCAGAAAAGAAATGTAAAAAGATATAAATTAAAATATTTATTACTTCTTTATGACTTTTCGATTTTTATTATTACTCCTATTATTATTATTATTATTATTATTATTATTATTAGTTCCCAACAGTCGATCTGCTTTATATATCTCTGTCTATTTATTTATTTGTTTTCATTTTCTAAGGTAAATTAGAATCATAAGCTAGCAGTCGACGTTTTTTCACTTCGGGTCAAATCAGTGCATTTGTGATTTTTATCTTACATATATCTTGACAGCGATTTACTTTACTGAACCTAAGAATTCATATTAAATCAAATACGCACGCGCACACACACACACACACAATTTTTTCTTTCTTGCCTGTATGCTAGCATGTATATGTGTGTATATGTATTTGTGAGCATGTGATTTTAATATGAGTTCGCAAACACATACAGACATGTTTGTATGTATTGCTGTATATATGTATGTGTGTATATGCGTGTGTGTGTGTGTGTGTGTGTGTGTGTGTGTTTGTAGTCAAGCAGCCGTTATCTCTTCCCCCTCTTCCAGATTCTAAAATTATTACAGACTGCGAAAACATCATGAACATAGTTGAATGTTACTGTTTATAAGAAAAAGTAATATTCGGGTCTGTATGGCTTATGCGACAACAGAAAATAATCAGAATGTCTAATAGTAAAATTTCCCTGTTGTAACTAATTTTCTGACAATTCAGTGATTTAATAAGAGTACAGACCTGATATCAAATATTTCTCTCTCCAACAATCTGCTGACCGCGTGACTGACCCAGATAAAACACTTCTTAAAATAAATCTTTAACCTTTGTTGTATTCAAGATAACACTAGGTACAGAGGAAACACTTGGTTTAATGGTTTAATGTAATTTAAAATATTTGAAATAAAATTCATGTAATAATAATAATAATAATAATAATAATAATAATAATAATTAATTCCTTTATTATCAAATTTTTCTATGTTTGATATTGTTAATGTCCTGTGTTTCATCTATTTAAATTTCTTTGCTTATGAATAACTGGATTCTGTACTGAAAGTTGTTCAGCTTGTTATTGAAACACGTGTTAGCGATAAATAATAAAAGCACTGAATCACGTTAACTACCTAACTAAACTGAAAACACGTTATCTGTTTCCATAGACTCCACACAGGCAAAATGTATAAACAAGTTAAGAAAAAAGACCATAATAAAAAAATAATAAAAAATTTTCTTCTCGATGTTCATCTCAAAGTTTGCTCCAACCTGTCAGAAAAAAAAACAAAAAACAACAATATTTAAGTAAGTCAAATGACTAAAAAGTAAAATCTATAAAATAACCTTAATAATAGTTTTAGGGTCAGGGTTAGAAATAGACTTTGCATAAGAATTAAAGTTAGGCACTTCTTTAGCGTCAGAGTTAGGGCTTAAGGTTTGGGTTAGGGTTCGAGCTCGGGTTATGTAAATTTTAGTATGAGGTTATGATAATGTGGAAATAATTTTAGGCTCACGATTAGAAGTAACGTTAAGAATCAAGGATCGGGACTTGAGTAAGATTAGCTTTAGAAGTTCGGCTGTGGTTAGCTTTAGGATGAGGGTTAGGGTTAGGGTTAGGATTAGCGTTAGTGTTAGGATTACTCAAAGTTTATTATGAGTCTTATGATAATCTGCAAAACAGTTTTATGATCAGAGTTAGTATTAGTGTTAGGGATAGAGTCGGGGTTAGGCTTAGGGTTAGGATTAAGGTTAGGGTTAGGGTTAATTTAGGGTTAGGGTAAGGGTTAAGGTGATGTTTATTTAAAGATTATTATCAGTGTTACGATAATATGCAAAATAATTTTAGGGTCACCATTAGGAGGAGCGTTAATGTAAAAATCCACGTTGTGGACTTAGTTAGGATTAGGTTTAGAATTTGAGCTAGGGTTAGGTTAGGTTAGGGTTAAGATTAGGGTTATTGTTTGGGTTAGGCTTAGGATTACGGTAGTGTGGAAAATAGTTTTAGGTCAGAGTTAGAGATAGGGCTCAATGTTATGGATATTGTAAATATTACTATGAATGTTATAATAATAATAAAAATAATATTAAGATCATCATTAGAAGTAGCCTTTGCGTAAGAATTAAGGTTTCGGGGTATTGGCATTAAAATTACCTCACGTCATTAGTTTTACACTATCAACAAATTCTACCATGTATAAACAAAATTCTAAGACGAAGATGTTGTAAAAATGAAACTAACTTCGTCCTTCAGCAAGCATCATATTATTATTTTAGATGTCATAATATGCGACAGTTTTGGCAGCCGGAAAATAACGATGATCCCAAATAAATCTTTCTTTGAAAACTGATTTAAATTGAGATTGATGAAAACGAATTATCAGATATTTTCTTTTTAGGTGCAGTGTCACGTAATATACCAGACAAACAGAAAGATCCATTTGCTGTATTCATCAACCTGTAATTAATTCTCACATTTTCCTGTAATAAAGCCTTCTGATAAAATCACCACCACTGTTTATGTGACAAATTTATTATCGAGTGATTTTTAACTCGTTACAGTTATGCAGAAACAGTGGTAAGATTTGTAGCCTCTTCTTTATGAAACCGGAAAGTATAATCAGAAATATGGAGGACATTCTATAGCAATATTAAATTACAAATTATGTTCAGAGTTATTAATGTCATTAATAAAATATTAAGTTATTTTCGTTGTTTTAACAGTGTATAAACTGCGCTTCTGATAACTTGAGAATAAATGACTACAACGTGACTTTTCTTTCTTTTTTTAAACTTTTTCAGTATATTTTAACCTTGAGATATCCCGTTTATTTTGTAATAGGAGCACTGTTCATAAACGTGAATTGAGACTGAGCAAAAATGATATAAAATATAGGTTATTATAACTAAATCTCAGTGTATTCATTCAAACAGCTCTACTGGCGGTAATTATAAACTTTGCATTAAATAAAGTTGCAGAAAATGATTCATTCTATTAAAGTATATTAATTTACAGTACTGCTAGTAACTAAAGGATAATTACTGTTGTGACATTCAAGTTAATAGAAAATTAGACTTTTAGGCAAAAAATGAAGATTAATTACAGGCTGATGGTATGAATCAACATAAACCTTTTTAAAGTGAAATGCTTGATCGCTAGAAATTAATGTGGTTTACACAGCATATTAGAGTGATATTTAGATGTGCAGCGTAATATCAAGTGGTGCTGTGTTCTTTATTTAACAAATATTGTAAAAAGAAAAGTCTACATGACAGAAAAAGGTGAGATACATTTTATTATCTATCACAGTTTATTATTTATAATTACAGTCTTCTAGAGTCAGAACAAGTTGAGAATAAAATATATTAATCTGAGTACTGTTGTGTAAATGAATAAATTGAGTTTCACCTATAATAATGTTTCATTATTATTATTATTATTATTATTATTATTATTATTATTATTATTATTATTATTATTATTATTAAGGACTTCTTTTTCATTTTATTTATTTTATTTTATTATTATTATTTTTAATGAAACAAATCCCACAACAAACATCAAACACACACCTCAGTACTCATTCAAAATTTTTAATAATAACAATAACAGTCACATAATTACAGATAAACCTGAATTTAATCATATGTCATGTTAATAATAAAAATACTGACAGTGAATACAACGTAAATTCCGACGCGCAGTTTTTCTTCAGATATCTGTAGAAATGTAATTCTCAGTTTGTCAGAATAACCGTTGTGACTCTAAAAGCCTTCTCTCCAGCTGCAATCTTAATACATTATCCAGAGATACTCGTATTTTCCTGTAATATATAAAATAAATAAAAAAAAAAAAAAAAAAAAAAAAAAATAATAATTTAATAATAATAATAATAATAATAATAATTTATAATAATAATAATTTTATCTGAAATATTAACATTAATGTTTAGTTGTTATTAAAGTTTAAAAAAATGTTTATCACTTAACCTGTTCCATAATTCTCGATTTACACTGATTCTACATTCTGTCATATTAACTGCGCTCCTACTAAACATGTTTGTTTGGTTTTTTTTCATAAATAAAAATGAAATATTTACTTTATTTATACGGCGTTATTTGATTTTAATAACCTTTTCCCGCAATATCACCTTTCCTTTTTGTATTCTCTAATTGTTAAATACAAAATGTTTGACATTATACAGCGCCGTGTTTCACAATAATATGTGGGTAAGTAACAGAAAACAACATTGCGCCGTTTCTTAAACTAAATTTTGATAACCTTGACATAGTCGAAAAATAAAATGTTATTTTCAGTTACAGCACAGAAGATTTTGATATATTTTATTAAAAACGGCGTTAACTTGATAAGATGAATAATTTTCTGCAGATAACTCGTGCCTGTCTGACTTTTCCTATTGTTAAGAGAAAGTATATCAGTTAATTTTCTGAAAGGAAATATTTCTACTATAAAATAAGAATATAATTACCAAAATATTCAGTTTTGTACAGAAATAAGCCTGGGAAAAGGGAAACTTATTAATGTATTTTCACTCGGTCATTCTGTATTTTATCTATATTTATCTATTATTATTATTGTATTCAGAAGTGATTTAATACAATGAAATATTAATTTTCGAGGTAAACAACAAAACTTCTTGACATTTTAAGTTTGTTTTGATAATGACGTGTAAAAACATGTGTTAAACAGAGGTACAGTTATTATAAGATTCAGGTAATTTTCGCTCATTGTCTCAATTTATTCCTGTAAACTGCTGGTAGTAAAATAAAACGTAAATTCTGTCCAACGTTCTCAAATTATCTTCAGAAAACTACGCTCATAGAAACTAAATATGATATTTATGTCATTAATTCTGAAGTTATTAATATAAATTACTGTGATTCCATTAAGGTAGCAGCTAGGTTTTAAAGTTATACTATTCTGTTCTTGACAACATATTTTTAAAGTTTTGTAGAAGACTATGGATAGGCATCTCTTTTTTTGTATATAACTTACAAATTATAATATTAATACAGTAGACATCTCTTAGTAGAACAAAATGTAACTGTAATGAAATTATCAATATTGTTTATGATACAAAACAGTGATAAATCATAATAAAACATCACGTTATTTTCACTCAGTATCAATTTATGATATAAACGTCGCTGGTTTTATATATAAAACGTGAATTACGTCGCGTTTTACAAAACAGAAAACTTCGCTTATCTCTGTGAATTTTAATTTTAATGTCGTTTGCTTTGCAAAATCAAATTTTGTGATTCATGTAAAGAGCATATTCATTTTTAATTTGTTATTTTTATTTTTATTTTTTTTTTGAGAAGAAACTGTAACTCAGTTTAACAGAAAAATATTGTCACAATAGAGTAGCTTCCCCTGTATATCTAGTCATTAAGTTATTTATTTCTAAATTTACAAGTCGAGAGCTGTAAAATGCCACTATAAAATAAAAGCTCAGACTTAATAAGAATCCATTCATTTTTGTTGATACGTTGATAATAAATTTATGTTGTCAACATAAGCGCAGTTTTCACAGGTAATTTGAAACTGAACGGCGACATTTACTGTTATTAACTCTATCAAGATTATTCTTCAAAAGCCGATATCTTTAGCTGTATCCAAGATTATACTGACAGTTTTAAATATTTGTTATGAAGCAAAACAGAGGTGAACGTACTAAAATATCGAGGTAAGGAGTGGTTCTTTTACTAAGATGGAACGTAATTTCCACTCAGTCTCAGTTTAGTCGTATAAGCTGGTACCTAATAAAAACGTAAATTCTGTCGAGCAGTCTCAAATTATTTTCAGGAAGCAACGAAAATAAATATGAAATTATACATAGAAACTAATGATTAACTGGTATAATATTGGTTACCATATTTAAAAGTATGATTTATTTGAAAGGCCCTCTGTATTTCTCAACAATAACAAAATATATAAATAAATAAATAAATAAATAAATATATAGTTTTATA
Source organism: Chrysomallon squamiferum (assembly GCA_012295275.1). Taxonomy (NCBI): domain Eukaryota; kingdom Metazoa; phylum Mollusca; class Gastropoda; order Neomphalida; family Peltospiridae; genus Chrysomallon; species Chrysomallon squamiferum. Next base: position 11,489,471 of record CM022677.1, read on the forward strand.
AAATTTGTTTTAAAGAGACATGAAAAGATATGATCAGTATGGCTTTCTGTTAGTTATTACTGTGATAATGAAATTTTCTGAAACAATTGTACAGTCAACTTTGCAAAAGTAATTTAAAATAATTAAATTTAAAATGAACATGCAACACTGAAACAGTAGGAGATACACAGAAAGAATATACATTATTAGGGAGATGCATAAAGATATAGATAGAACAATACTAATAGTAACTAGTTTGGACTGTTCATAGAGAGAAGCAGGCGGCGACAGAAAAATTGTTAAAACTGACAGAGAAACACATGGACAGATGTGGGTATATGTGTTTGAATGTTAGAAAAACATATATACATACACACAAGTTGTATATGAGTGTATGTGTGTACTGAAGGAAATTATAATTTTTGTATGTGGTATCTGAGGCATGGATACCGAGCGATAGACAGACAGATGTGAATGTGAAAGGATGAGTTGGTACAGACAGGTTATCTGTGAGAAAGAGTTAATGTGTTTGTTGTCAAATAACTGCTGCATGTGAAAGACAGTGTCCTTGTTTATGTATAAATAAAGTTCTAAGTGTTTTGATTGTTGTTTTGTTTTTAAAAAATGAATAGAAAAATGATATACAATTAGATAAAAAAATACAATTAATAATTGGATTATTTTAATGATTTATTCTTATATCTTGATTTTGAATTGTTTATTAACATTAAAAGATATTTGAAAAAAGCTGAAATTAATCAGGCTAAAAGAGTAATTTTAGCTCTATTAAAACCAATATCTTTTTCAAAAACAGATTTGCAGTAATTTTTATTTTAAAGAAAATGAAAATGAAACGATGTAATAATAATAATAATAAATCAAATAAACCAACAAATAATGGAAACTCGTTGTTTAGAAACTGTTGTATTTAATATTGGAATATTTTGCTTGAATTTTTTTTTTTATTCAATTAGCTGAATTCATCTAAAAGTAGTAAATTGAATTTAGCTCAGTCTTTTTCTATTAATGGTCTAAGGGAAATAACTCTATTTAACGGGTTTGTAAATAGAGAGAGAGAGAGAGAGAGAGAGAGAGAGAGAGAGAGATGTACAGAATGCCATTTTTGTTGATTAGTGTTCATTCTAGTGCTTTGATTGTTTGTTTTTGTAAAATCGAACAAGATGTCTATATAAAAGATAATGATTAAATCAGATTATCTTTTCTGGTTGACAACAAATAACGAAGATATTGATCATTATAAATAATAAAACTAAAAACAGACAAAGACTAGTCTTTATTTATTTATTTTTGTTTTAAAATATTTGAATGTGCCTTAACATTTTTAATGTTAACAAACTGAAAAATGTTTAGCATGATTTTCCATTTTGATTATTGTTTTTAGATAAGATGCAATGGGTTTGATTTTGTAGATGTCAGGATTTAAAACAGTTAAGAACAAATAATGTTTTTGTATTAAAAATATTTGTACTGCCACTCATTTATGTAACATGTCCTGGTTATATTTTATTGTTTTTTATTTTTTATTATTTTATTTATTTATTTATTTATTTATTTATTTAATTTCATTTTTCCCCCAGCTTTTTAATTGAATTAATTCAATACAGATTATAAAATACTTGGAAGACATTTCCATTTGCACATATTTGAAATAATTTTTTGAATTTTTCCAACATGTGAAAGGCTAATTATAAAATACTGAGAAAAATTCCATTTATGTACATTTTTTCTCTTCTTTGATTTTTATCATTTTTAAATTATGATTTTCTATTTTTAATAATTCAATTATTCTTTCTAAAGTGTTGTGGTTTCTCTGGACAGGGAAGACTGTGATGTAAAAGCATTCTAGTGCTTTAGTTAACCTTTTCTGAAAATGGGTCTTACATCATTTTCAACTGAAGTGCTGGCTGAGGCAGCTTGAATCTGTTGTCGAGGATCCTACAACAAAATATAATATTCATTAATAAACAAAACATAAAACAAAGTGAAAGAAGTATTTGTTGTTGGCTCTAACTGCATTTCACTGTCTTAGCAAGAAAAATTTTAGTCCACATTTTTATTTTTTCCATAAAACTTTAATAATAACAATAATTTATTAAATGTTTTTATATTCTCAATTTAAATCAGTTTAAGATTTTTTTTTTAACTTTGATATAAAAGGATTAAAATAGCAATACATCAGTAAAAGTGATTATGAAAAAATATATTTTAATATATTTGAATAATTCTGTAACTTGATACAATTTGTTATTTACACTGTGCTTTAGTCCAGTTTAAGATGGCTGCAAGGAATATTAAGTAAATAAACATTTTAAACTATATAGCTATTCATTACACAATACAGATTCTATTTGAAATACTAACAAACTAACAAATTATTTAATTAATTAAAATATTTAATTATAACATTCTTTCCTGCCACTTTAATGTAATTTAATTGTTGCCATTAATGAAATATATTGTCTTATAAATAAACCAGAATTATTTTCTGCATTCAACCAATAGTTACAATAAAGAATCCTTTACATATAATTTAAAATGTATTTAAAACAAAGACAATATTACACATGCATGAGATAAAATAAGAAAATAAGCTAAATCTTTCAAGCCAATTTATGCATATTCCATCTGTCTACCAAATTTCAAAATATGGTAAATATCTTCAGCCCTACCACATAAAGTATTAAAATGTATGGATTTCAGATTACAGGGAGATATTAATAAAAGCAAATTTCAAATTTATACAAATGTTCTGTTCCCTACTCTATTAGGCTGGCATGCAAATTATTACAAGGTTTACACTGATTCTATACTACTAATGTTCAGTGCATCATTTTGCAAAAACACAAATGTATTATATTTTCATGTATGCTGCTTAAATCAGTATAACATTTTGTGTAGAATTTTGTGAAAGACTGAAGAAATATTTAAAACTGAAGTAAAATGGAAAGGTTTACAATGAATAATGTATTTAAATACCTGCTGGACAGCACCAAATACTTCAACTCTACTGGAGACTCAAGCTGCTCTTTGTTCCAAAATGTCAATTCGATTTTGAATTTATCAACAATTTCTTGAATAACAAGCTGATTTAACTTCTGAAAACATACAGTTTAAATCCACAGACTAGTATATTGTTTTTTTCTATTCCTATAAATATATGTGATACCAGATGAAAGATCATTCAGTAAGTACTCTCATTTCCTTGTTATAAAATGATTTAATAAATTAAGTCATATGAATCAATAAAATTAGAGTAAATTAAAAATTGAAATATAACCTTCTTAAAATCTTTTCTTTGTATTCTAATGAGATCTAATGATGCGGTTATCAATTCAAATTATTTACCGAAAGATAATTTAAAGTTAGATAACAAATATGTCTAAAATAAATTTGAATCACATAATTAAAGCTAAAGTAGAATTTTTCATTCAGAAAGACCTTCAAGAAAATTAACATAGATCTGTATTTCTTTATGAACTGATTTCACACATACCTCAACATCATTCCTTAAGCTATGCATTGTTATCATTATTCATTGTCAAAAATCCCACAATAAAGGGCAACTGATTATTTTTGATAACTGTTACTGAATCACAACAATTTGTATAAATGTTTAGAACCTGGCAGAAAAAACTATGTTATTACAGTCATTTTGATTACATATTGCATTACCTTTCTGGGACAGCACAGTACTGACTCTATACATCTAATTTTATATTTGATTAAAAATATAAGTTTATAATCTGGCTACAACAATAAACTTATCCAGAATAATAATATTTTAATCTGAAAAGATCATTTTAGAATGAGATGATATAATTATTGCAAACCACAAAAAAGTTGTTTATGCCTGCAGATCCGTTTCTTGAACAAGAAAGTGAACCAGCTGATAAAAAAAATTAAATTTTTTTTTAGACAAAAGTGGTTTCACTTTATTTGCTGAATGGAAAAGTTTTGTGCCATTTTAATTTTTATTTTAACTTAACCTTTGAATGTTGTTGTATTATTGCTTTATTTATTCTTTGCATTTTATTATTGTTTTGAATTTATTCTATTCAAAATCAATTAGCTTAATATAAAAAACAATATAGTTGCGAATGTGAAACTGTAGAAAAAGCTTTATCATTAAGTTGTGGTTTATATTTTGAATAAAATTATTAAAATTACATTGATCACATTATTATAGCAATTAAAGAAAATCAAAATTAATATTTCAAAGAAAACATTTTTGACAGTAGCTCTCTTAACAATACTTATTATAACACTTTTGTTATATTCAAAGAACTAAAAACTCAATATGTAAAATGATAGAAATAGTAGAAATAATCATATAAGTGTATAATTAAGTTGTGCAAGTCTCAGACAAGAATGTAACAAGATTTAATTTTTTTAATGGTATTTTTAGCATTTGTATGAAGTTGAAATGATCTGCAAATGGTTTATTTTATGAATTCAGTGGAATATAAACTTAATTTATAGGGGAGATAATAGAATGTCAGTTTCTACAGTTAATTAAGTATTAATCCATTTTGTTTTATAGAAGAGCATTGGATAATGAGAAATATAGCTTGCGCTTATTGATTAACGTCATTTGTTTATTGACTATATTAGAACATATAAAATAAAAAATAAAATGTCACATTATTATTACAGTTAAAACTAAATCTCTAAACTGTGAATTTAAAAAAAAAAAAATATGCTGCCGGGAAATAGAGAGTTAGGTACCCTTTTTTCAGCAGTAGCTGAAGAGTTGATACTTGGCACTAATAGAAGAAAATATCATTTTTATAATTCCAGGCAAAGCGTTGTATATATTTCAGAAATATACTTTTTCTAAGCAGGAGAATGATGATGGTGATTTTCATTACCACAGATTGTGTTCTTAATTAGTTTTCTGATAATTAATATTTAATCAGTATATTTTAATAAATGTGGTACTTGCTCGTCCTATACCACGGCGAGTGTTTTGTGAAGAAACGTTTGTGTGAAATTAGTTTATTTGAGGTAAACATCACATAGCAAGAAGAAAAAGAAAAATATTACTGCAATTCCAAAAAATGTACTTGTTTGTAATTTTTACTAATTTTAAACCTAATTAAGTAAAGTAGAAAAAGTAAAATAAAATAAAAATAAAATAAAAATAAAACTAATAATTACGGAATTGAACCCAACAGTGGTAAAAAGAAAAGTGAAATAGAAAAAACAAAACAATTATAAGAATGACCAAAATAATTTTAATTCTAAAATTGCAATATACATGTAATATATATACTTTTCCTTGAAACTTGAGCAAAAAAAAAAATCAATAAATAAAATGTATATGACATTAGATATGTGTATCGTTTAAAGTTTTAAATACAAAAAAAATCAATATTAATATTACTAAAAACTGATGTTTTTAATTTAATTTTTTTTATTTTCATCATCATTATTATTTTTTAAGAAGATAAAAACTCAAAATTATTTTAGAAATATTGGTGTCTTGTAAATACTCAAAGTAGTCTTCTGAAACTAACTGAATATCATGATCCATATTCTCTGACAGTATCATACCTGTGATTTCCACTGAAAATTAATAACAAGCATCAGAAATTATGGGAAAACAATTTCAATAAAAACATTGATAATAGACAAACATTCCACATTATTCAAATAATTGTAAATTCTGTAAATGAAACAGTGAAATAAATTCAAAATATTTGTTTATTGTTTAATTTTACACAGAGTTATATTATTCTATAATATAATAATAAGTGTGTATATAACCCACAAAAATAACCCCCAAGACAAAATATATACCATAATCTTAGATATATCAGGCATGGATCATCAGCTAGATTGTTAAATAACCTTCTACCAGTCTGTGTAGCAGATCCACATGTTGCAGACCAGGCACCATAAACATAAGCACTAACAAAAATAGTTTTGTATAAATGGAATATAAAATATACATTATAACTTTAGAAATATGCTGTTTAATGGTTCAGTAAACCTAATGTAATTCAATGGCCTTAAAGTTCCACCAAATCATTAACAACTGGATTATAGAGAAATCATTAAATAAATATTTTTTTATTTGTCATTCTTCACTTCTTAGGCAGAGAAGTAATTTTATTCCTCAGATTATTTAGTGACAACATCTTTCCTCACAATCTAGAGAGTGTTATTTATTGTCATCTTAGAATAGATGCATAAATGCCTCACAGTAAACAAGATGCCCACCTGTCTGTACATAATTTGTTTAAACGAAAATATATGAATATATTTGATTTAATTATTGCCTGTTACTTGGACATAAAACATTTGTTTCACATGTTTCTTGAAGATTCCTGTGTCATCTGTTCCTCAGTCTTTGCCTCCATTCTTAGGATTTGTGCAGGTTCTTATCTCAAATCTTCTTCTGGTGCCTCTACCACATGTTTCACTACAACTACCCAGTCTCTGAAGTGACCATGCAGTCCAGGCACCGTCAACTGTAAGAGTAAAATTAAAGAATAAATAAATAAATAAATAAATTAATTAATTAATTAAAACTGAGAATTAAATAGTTTTTAACAATGTCGTAGATAAAAGCTAAAAACATAATTTTGTATTTCAGACATTAGACAGAAAATGCAGACAGTTTCACCAAATTTAACACATATTCAATTCACCTAATTATAAAAATAGTTTAAGAAGCTCTTTATTGATATGACCAGATTTATAATTTTGATGAAAGCAGACACAGGAATTAATTCTTGGTCATTTTAAAATTCTTCCTGCTATATAAAATAATCACCTCTGTTACATGATCCTCCAGTACAGGCTTCTGTGGTTGTGCATGCACCACCTTGAATACACCCTGACAATTCAGATCTGTGCAAGAAACATATGTCATAGGCCTCAGATATTCTTATCCAAGGGGGACCACACTGAATATTAAATATTTAAATATTTCTTATAATGGTTTTGCTTTTAATCAATAAAAACTAGAATGTCAATTGTTTCAGTACACTTTTGATATTAAACATTTGTGTGTGTTTATGTATGTATGTGTGTGTGTGTGTTATCGTGTTTCTGTGAGTCTGTGTGTGTGTGTGTGTGTCAGAGAGAGACATATGAAAAGTTTTATATGGTAGAGGAGTAAGAGAACATTTGGGGTATTTTCTCATCACACAAATATGTTAACACACCACACCCTAGATCTGTACCTGCTGTCTTCTGTACAGATAAATTTCTATTTAACTTACACTTGTTGTTTAGATGTTATAATTAATAATGTTGATATCTTTTAAAATAAATATAATTTTTTCATTTTCTGTTATTGCCTTGTTTTTCGTTATTAATGCCGCTTTAAGATAAATTTGAATGAACTTTTACGAATGCAATAAACATCTCTACCAAAACCCAGTAACAGTAATCTAAATAATCCATTGAAGAAATCTGTGAATATTATTAATAATGTTCATTACGCTTTACTAATCTTGACTTCAGAAAAACAGTTGATTAAAGACGTGCACATTTCATCATCTCTGAAAATATATCCTTAGAACATGGTTATTGTAAACACTCATGTGACAAGAACCGTGATTTCTTCTAGTGAAATTCCATATCTATACAATAATATAACCGATAATCTCTAACAATCAATACAATAAAACTGCTTCTTATTTTGTTATCAGTGGGTAAAATTATCAGTGCAAATAGCGATATTCTTTAGTTAAAAATCAATGTTAAAAGTTCACGCTTTATCATTTAAATAAATCAATCTATAAATAATCAGATAAATATATGTTTATATGGTTAAATATATTTTGATATAATTAAGTATTTCTGACTTAATTAAATATATTTTGATATGATTACATAATTTCTCATTGAATTATATCATAAATAAATCATTTATAAACTGATTTATTTATAATATATTTTTTGCTTGTTTTTAAAAAGAAGTATTTGGTTTTTAACTCGACGGAAAAGATATACTAAGAATAAATCTGATTTCTCTGATAACTTTATGCGGCCTAATAAAAAATTCGAAGTAATTTTGATACCCGCACTCAGAACAGTTCTAATGAAACTAAGAGCATAGAGTCAAATATATATAGGAAGCTTCCGATTTTACAGAAAAATAAAAACAAAATAAAAAATAAAGATATTACTATTGTTGTTATTGTTCTGCTGTCGACAAAAAAAGAGGACAAATATGCTTCATTGTTATATAGATTATTACTGGTGGAGCGGTTATAGTAATATCTAAAGTAATAACATGTTCACCTTCTTTGTTCGCAGCTAATCATCGTGATTCCAGGGAATTAACTCTGATATTTTTCAATATAACCTGATATAAATATCCGATATTAATAAAATATGAAATTAACTTTTCTCAACATACTTAATCTACAAACTAAATATCATTGTTCAACCAGCAATTAATTCTCACCTTTTTCTTTTTACAGGTAATTAAACCGCTTATTTTCATAACGCCATGTAGAATTATCATTTATAACTGTCAGTAATATCTAATAGATATAGTTATCAATATTTTCTGTAGTAATATTCAAGTTCAACGTTATAGTAAAATTACAACTTTTTATTATACGATTTAGAATTAGCAAAGTAAAATATTCTGCCTGACATAAGATTTTAAAATCAAACCATGAAAGAAACGGAATCCAAGACGATCTCTCTCTCTCTCTCTCTCTCTCTCTCTCTCTCTCTCTCTCTCTCTCTCTCTCTCTCACACACACACACACACACACACTCACACTCTCACTCACTCACTCAGACACACTCACTCACAAATACACACACACACACACTTTCACTCACTAATACACAGGCACGCGCACACCCACATCCAATAAAAATAAAATAGGAGAAACAACCGCACGAACAAAAAGTGCAAATATAAAAATATAAATACAAAGAAAAAACGTTTTAAAAACATGATTAAATATGAAACTGTATACTGGAGATCTAAAGACATGTTTTAAATCCGAGTGTTTTAAATAGGGGTCATGTTTCGTCTTTATTTACCGAGTACGTTCAAGTTAGGTTTACATGTTAAACATTATTATACTGTTTCTATTAATGACGCAATCGTTGCCTTCGTAACGGCGTTGTTCCTAGTTTTATTCGAGTACGTCTCATTAGTCTTCAGCGCTTTTTATTAATTATTCCTCATATTTTCTGAGCGCGCGGCTCACATATTAAAATATATTATTGTAATGTCGTTGCCGTCGTACTAGGCGTTGCCCCTAACGTTATTGGTGTACACTTCACTATTCTTATTAAAATATATTATTATCTCCGTTAATGTCGCCGTCGTTGTCATCGTAAAGCGGTTATTCGTAATGTTTTTGGAGTACTTATCATTATTCTTTTAAAAAACATCACAAAAACATTATTAAAAATATGTAGAAATTTCACTGTGCACAATGACAACAGTCACAGACTTTCACTGGAACTGTCTCATTTATGTATGAGAATGGTTTTTATTTTTACTATGACAGATGAGAAAACATTAATGAAATATACATATTTATATACTTTGTTTTTTCTTTGAGTGTCTGAATGAAAATAAAATATCTTATTCAGCTGTCTCTCTCTTTCACTTAGCTCCGTCTTTGTCACTGTCTCGTTGTCTCTAAATTGTCTCAATCTAATTATCTGCCTCATTCACGTGTTTTATAATTATTTTTATAATGATCTCTTTTTATAATTATTTCATTTATTTGTTGTATTTATTATTATTAATTATTGCTTGGATATAGTCAGAAATTAAAGTGAAGAAGAGAGCTAGAAGTGACATCACTGTATTTCAAACTCAATGTGCAGCCAGTTAACTAAATTTTCAGCAGAATCAAAACAGTCTTAAATTCCACCACAACGTTAGACAAAATTGGACTTTGACATCTAGTTTTTTAATGAAATAGTTGTTTAAATTAGCAACAATAAATGTAACTTATTTTTCTTTACTATCAGATTTTGTAAAAAAACATATTGTTACTTCACTTAGTATTTTATCAAGAGAGAATAAAAATAACAAACTCACATTAGCTATTTCTGAATAACGAGAATTAATTTGAATTATTTTATTATTTTTTTTAATTATTATTACTATTATTATATTTATTTTTATTACCCTTACTGTTGTTATTACTATTACTATTATTATAATTATCATTATTATTATTATAATTACTACTGTGTTATTATTATAATTATTATTATTATAAATAATTCTGCCTATTCACTGGGTTCCTTCATTAGGAAATAAAACTAAACAACTTTCTTAGCTGAAATGGATGGTTTTTTTATTGCATACAAATTAACATTAAACATGATAACGACCATTTCCCATCGTGATGTTTGCTTTATAATGAAGTAACTATTCACACCAGCCCACAAAACACATTTGCATATTATTTCAGATTCAGCTTGTGCCTTTACAATGTTTTTGTGTACGTTTTTACTGATCTAGGTTTACATATAATTAAATTTGAATAGATTATAGGCCATCAAATGAGAAATTTATATCATTTAAAATTTATTTTAAATGTTTTGATACAATCTATTTTTAATTAATTTTTGTTTTAGACAGGAGCTGACAAAATGGAAATTTACATATATTTAAAACATTTTTAAATTAAACTGTCATGAAATCTATTCATGAATTTTTTTATCATATTGGCAAAAAATACAAAATCTACATACTTGCATATTTAAGGTTAACAAAACATATATATATATATATATATATATCTATTTAATATTTTTAATAGATAATTGGGCCAATTAAAGGGAAATTATCTGATTTTTAAAGGTTTTTTTGTTTACAAACACAAAGCCCACTGATATGAAACTCTTTCCAGATGTAATCAGTTGCAGAAACTGGTACATCTAAACATTCTTTAAATTTCTACACACATATTATACATTGTATTTCTTTTTATTCTTTAACATCAAGACCATACTCTTACACTGTAAAAGAGAACATTTTGTTTTATAAAGCAAGAATCATCTCTCAGTTAGCAAAACAGCACTTTTGAAAAACTATTTATAAAAAATTTCATAAGGAATGAAACTGGAAAAATGAAGACATTATTAATAATAATAATTTTCATAACAGTAGTAATAGTAGTGGTAGTAATAATAGTAGTAATAATAATAATAATAATAATAATAATAATAATAATAAACTAGTAATAATAATAATAATACATTTTTTACATTTACCATTTGATATGAGACATTAACTTGAAAGAGTCTATTTTCTGTCATTATCCATACAGAAATATATATATATATGTATTATAGAGATATATATATATATATATAAAAACTGAGAAGTATGCCATGTGTATGATTTTTCAGTGAATGACATAGATTAATAGAGATAATTATATATCTATATATAGATACAGAGATAGAGATAGATAAGATTGACAGATGAGAGATAGATATGTGAGATAGGTGCATATATATATACCGTATATACTTGTGTACAAGGCGACCTTATGTATAAGTCGACTGTAGATTCCAGGCACCGTCACTAGTTTTAGACCAGTGTGACAGTGCCATGAAGGCCTACATTGTACGCCTACTGTAACATAACTTGCACGAGCTGTAACTTGCACGTGCAATTCAAAGTAAGATAATTTCGGAACCTCAGCAATTTTTTTTCTATCGAAACTCTGCTACAAGACACGCCCCCGATCCTATTCCTAGCGCGCTAATTGGCCGAGGCTTTGCGCACTTGGCAACCGACTAGAATAACAAATATGGCGAGAAGTTGAACTGATTTTTGTTGCAGAACGTTTATAGAAATTTAGTTTGTTTTCGATTTGTCGGTAGTGGATATTAATGACGATTGCAATATTATTTCACCAAATTCTTTACAATTACACAAGTGAGTTTTGTTTATGAAATTTAGTGCAATTTGGCAGAGAAGTCTGCATTCCTAGATCATTGCAAGACGCCGTAAGGCATAACACCGTACTGACGGTTTTCTCGCTTTAAAATGTATTTTTATGTCATTAAACGGAAGAATATCATGTTTTACATTCATATTTGGTTTTGTTATTTAATTTTTCCAAATTTTTTATATGATAAAATTATATTTTTGAAAAGCTGAAAGACCACGATTATTTTAGATGCATCCCGTAGCAAAAAATAGTCAAAATGGCGACTCTTCAGCAACAGCTACAAAAGCATTACCTATGTATAAGTCGACCCCCAAAATATTACCTTAATATAGTCTCCCAAAAATTTGACTTATACACAAGTATATACGGTATATATATATATCTTTATTAAACAGAAAGAATATGTAAGAAAAAGTGAGTATTTCTTCTTGTGAGCAAGATAGAGAATACATGCATGTTCAAAAAGGAGTGTTCTTTGTATAAAACACCCATTCTTTCTAAAAATAAACAAATGTTTTTCAAAAATACTCTGAAATACATACACTTCTGTGTATACTCTGTTCTCCTGTCTTTCTGTCTATATATAGAAAGGGCTTTGAAATTAATGCCACTGTATTCAAAATTGGAAAAAGTAGCAGTACCCTATTATCCACAATCTCTCTAACACACAGACACGTAATATTACAAAGCCATACATGTTTACACACTACATCTTTTACATTGACATATATCTTTCTATCTTTCTGTCTCTCTGTCTGCCTATGTATCTATCTACAATACATATGCACTCTCAAAAACAGGGAGAAAACACACACAAAACCATATGTGATATAGCCATTCTTTCTATCTATCTCATAACCACATATTCCTACAGTTTCTTGCTCAAATACTCGAATCAACCTGTCAGACATGTTCATCATTTCATATCCACTCTGTAAAAAATATCTAACACCACATATATAGTCACACTTTATAATATACCCCACATTACCATTGTACAGTTGCTTACATCTATCATGTCTCTTAATCTGTTTGTCTTGGTATTTCTATATCTATGAGTATGCTGCTCTGTGGCTTTCTATTTATCTTTGTTCCTTTCTATCAGTCTATTTATCTGTCTACAAATAATCTGTCAGTCTGTCTAAGTTTGTATCTGTATCAAACTCTCTCTACCTCTGAGTCTCTCTGTCTCACTCCTCTCCTGCGTGCATAACAACTTTCAAAATCCATATGTATATTTCTGTTTGTCTGTTCATTTATAACCCATACAAAAGTACATCCTCTCTCTCTCTCTCTCTCTCTCTCTCTCTCTCTCTCTCTCTCTCTCTCTCTCTCTCTCTCTCTCTCTCTCTCTCTCTCTCTCTCTCTCTCTCTCTCTCTCCATATCAAATACGACCTACCTACATAACTACCTATCTTATCTATTTTTCTTGTATATATAAATTATATTTCATTTTACAATCCTATCAATCATCTATCCATCTCCTTGCTTACCTGTCTACATAACCTTCCTTCAAATCTCCCTCATTTTTCTATTTCTGTATATCTATTTTTTTTCTGTGAAAAAAGCATGTTTTTTAATGTTCATTTTACATTATAAGATTTCAGTTTATTGTGAATGAAACTGGATTTTAGAAGAAAATTTGCAGATTGTTCAGGTTTAATTTTCACAATCATTATACGTTTTATCTTACCCTTTTAATACATATTTCAGTTAACGTCACCGTCATTGCTTTCTTAGTGTGCACATCCTATATTGAAATGTGTTACTCTTATTAGAATTAATGTAATTTTTTTTATTATTTTGAGCATTTTAATAACTATTATTCTTACTTTCTTTGTGTCTGCATTAAAGTATAATATTACTATTTCTGTTAATGTCACTGTCGTTGCTGTTGTATCTCTGTTTTTCTTAAGGTTCACTTTTCATTATTCTTTTGTGCTTGTTATTACTATTATTCTTGCATTCTTAGTGTGCACCTGCTATTTCAAAATATGTTATTCTATTTCTGTTAACGTCACCATCATTGCCTTCGCATCTGTGTTCTCCTTGATGTTATTTGTGTACTTTTATTTATTCTCTTTCTATTAATTCTTAGACTCACTTTCAGTGATAATTAAAATATATTATTAGTATTTCTATTAGTGAAAATTCCAGAAAGGTTTCCTTATAGACTCAGTCTTTGATACTTTTCACAATGAGACATGCAGTTTATTACCATCATTTTAATTTCACATTTTACTGTCAGGATTTGATTTATGATATTTTGACAGACACATATATTTGTTGTTATTATTATTATTATTATTATTATTCTAAATCTTAATTTCAGGATTGATTTATGGTGTTCTAGAGATCAGAAAGTGCAGAAGGCCCTATTGAGGTTAACATGTAATATCAATTTATTCAACAAGGTAATGTGAAGTTATATTGGTTTAATTATCCAAATTAAATAAAAATAAAATAAATAATTTCTTCATGAATAATTGTTTAAAATGAAATTATAATAGTAATTTTAATCGTTATTTTGATCTCAGACTTTTTACATTATTAAACAATGTGATATGATTAATTAATCATGCTAAACATCATAAGTTTAAATCTTTGTAATAGTTTAAATTAATGATTCTGTATTTTATAATATCAGTGTCTATAGATTTTCCTGACAATGTATCAAGAAAAAACATTTAGTTAAATTATGTTTTATTTAGGAATCTGGAAATGTACACATATCTTAATGTTATTTCTGTATATTTTAGTAAAAAAAAAATAAAATAAAATAAAGATAAAAATATTTTTATTAATAATTTAGAAATACTGATGTCAGCTTGCCATCACATCATTTTACATCAAGAACAAAATAACTGTAATATTTACTATTACAGAATTCTCAGTATCCAAGATTTTACAATGGTGTTGTTGTGTGATGCTGATGTCAACACTCCTACCTATATCAGCAAATACTACTGGGTAAAGTTATTATAACAATTTTACTATTTGAATTAGTTTGAACATTTAAATAAAGAATATTTTATTACCAGTATCAGGAATTTGAAATTTACTTAAACCAGTGTCGTAAAATATTCTTAACAGAAGTGTCCCAATAGATTGTTCTGTATTATTTATTAAATACAAAATATAAACAGTTAATAACGCTATAGTATTACACTTCATTATCAACATATTAAGTTATTAAGTACAGAGATAGAGCTAGTTAATAACTTTATTAACATGTTTGTTTATAACAAAATTTAAGATGACAATCAAGGACTTGCTCATGTGAAAATATTTAAATAATTTTTGTTTCCTGGTTTTACAGGGATCTTTGGATTTTTAGTTTTTCAGCTAAAATAATGTGGAAGATTCTAGAAAGTCACCCAGATGTCAGTCTCAAAAACCAGGTGAGCCTCTCATTACACAGTAGACTGTGACAAAAACGAAACTATGAATTAATCTAACTACTGTTTAACTTGATAGTGAACTTGGTTATCAAGTCTTTTAGGTTTGTGCTGTAAAATAGGGTCTACAGCTATTTGGTTGAAACCAAGAACTAGGGTGGGTGTTTTGTCATCAGTGGTAGAAGTAGAAGAGCTTCAGTCAATAAACAACATGGAGGTAAAATTCAGAAAGACAGGAAAAGGAGAAGAGATTTGCATGGAGCAGATTACAGTTAGTATACACAGAATTTGACAGATTTCAAGTTGATATCTCAAACTGTGATTATTCCAATGAGCAGAAGAAAAAGTTAGAAAGAATACTTAACAAATACTCTGATGTTAAAGTGAATACTTAACTGTATTTGCTAAAGATGACGTTGATTTGGGGTTTACTGTAAAATATCATATATGCACAATTGATAACATACTAGTGTCACCCATACAGAAGAATTTCACACAGTCAGTATCAGAAAGTCAAGGAGTGATCAAGAAACTTATAACAAGATGCAATTTGACCCAGCCACAGCCCATATTCATCTCCTATTGTTATAGTGAGAAAAACAGACAACACAATTCATCTGTGTGTGGACTACAGGTGGCTGAATGCTAAAACTAGGAAAGACTGCTTTCCACTACCCACAATAGAAGAGTCATTAGATGCTTTGCACAGAGCAAATTGGTTCACTACACGGATATGGCCAGTGAATACAACCAAATTGCAGTTGAGGATAAAAACAAAGACAAAATTGCATTCATCACGCCAATGGATTTGTTTGAATACAATCGAATGCAGTTTGGTTTATCAGGAGCACCAGCCACATTTCAAAGACTTTAGAGAGCAGATATTTCAGTTCTGTTTTTTTATGTGTGCATAGATTAACTAGAAGAAGTTTTAAACATTTTGAAACAGCATGGGCTCAGACAAAAACCAAGCTAAGGCTGTTTCCTTAAGAAAAGTGAAATATCTAGGACGTGATGTCTAGAGATGGGGTAGTTACAGATCCAGACAAAATAAAGGCTGTTCTTGAATGGGAAGTTCCAAAGACACCAAAGGACCTGATGTCATTTTTGCAGTTTGCCTGATACTTCAGATGATATGTTAAAGGATTCTCAGTTACTGCTCAACCTTTGCATTCTTTGGTGAACAGGTTCCGAGATAAGAAAAATCAAGCATTGTTAAAGGGTGCTTGGGATGAGAGTTGTCAAAAAGCTTTCAATACTTTAAAAGAGAAGTTAACTTCAGCTCCAATATGAGGATACACTGATTTCAGTGAACTTTTCATTGTGGAAACTGCTGACAGTTTTCATTGAGTGGGAATAGTTCTGTCACAGGAGCAAAATGGGCAAAGGTAAGAACTTACATATGTTAGGCAGAACTTGAGACCCACTGAGAGAAACATGAATAATAACAGTTCCAGGAAATTAGAGTTTGTTGGTCTGAAATGGGCTGTGACCGAAAAGATTGAAAATTATCTTCTCAAACATCAATTTACCATATATACAGACAACAGTCCACTAAGTCATCTTGATAACATAAAACTACACGCAGTGGAATAAACATGGGGGTCTCAGCTGGTAGAATTTGATTTTTATGTGAAATATCATTCAACCCAATAAGAATGCCGATGGTCTGTCCAGGAAGAAATTTCACAGAACAACATCTACTTCAGTGGAAGCTGCTGTGAGAGATACTGCTAGTAGTACAGAAGTTCCTCAAACAATGAGACAAGTTATAAAGCGTGGTGGGAGAAAAGTCGCACAATAAATGGTAACAGTGGAACAGTTTCATGAAACTATGGAAGCCACAACATCATTTCCAAGCTTTAGAAGAACTAGCAGTGATGAAGGCAAAAGACAAGTTAATAAGGAGATTGCTGTATTACATGGCTACCACGCAGAGCTGAGAGAAGATTAGAAGAATCAGGTTTCTTCATGCTAATCTGGCAATGGGAAAGATTATTTCTTGAAAACAAAGTACTTTACAGAAAAGTAAAGGACCCCAACTTGGCAAGTTTGCTGTTCATCTTATCTAGAAGAAATATCATCAAATACCTTCCTCTCTACAAACATAAATACAATTATAATTAATAAATATTGTCTTAAAATGACTTAGAAAATATCCTTTTGACCTGAAAAACAGAAGTATTTGCTGATTGTGTTGAATGGTTTAATTATCTAAATCTGTTGTATTATCTACATTCAAGGATCTTCTGTCTGAAATGTTTAATTACGTGTGCACACATGGACAGGAAGACACATTTCAGTTTCTTTTATAATGGCGCCAGAAACAGTCTGGTGTAAGCACTAATGTGATTTGATTCTGTGCCTACCCACACTTCATACCACTGACTTACACATTAACTAGTGAGAAGTGTTTGATAATCATACAGAAAACACAGCAGTCAGTTTAATTCATAGTTTACAGTTTTCTCTCTCACTTTATTCCAGTGATTAACCCCTGTGAAATAAAATACTTGATAACCAATTTGACTAGAAAATAAAATAAAATAAAATAAGGAAAGAAAATAATTAGGAAAAGCAGCTAAAAAAAATTCATAAATCGTGTTTCTCCTCGATATAATAGCTATTGAAACAGACCTATTATTTTACTAATTATTTATTTATTATTATTTTTATTATATGTAAATTAACAGAATTTAACTTTAAACACAGTAAATGTTTAAAAAAAGATAAAAAATTAAAACCTGATATCACATAATTCTAATTTTCATTTAGAATTTAACAATTTATAAAACTGTTTATTTCTTTAAAACATTATTCCAAAATCTGTAGAAATTAATGGTGGTTTAAGGCCCAGCACAGACACAATACAAGATACATTATTAATGGAGCTCAGTGTGGAATGGGAAATGCTAATGTTTCAAGGATAGAGTGAGCTCTGGGATCATTTCAGATTCTTATCTATTAAAACTAGTTGTAATTAAAACATTTATCAATTTAAATACTGATAAATTAAAAATTTAATTAACTATTAATCATATATATGTATGTTATAAGTTTTAATAATTCATGTACTTCTGTGTTATATTTAAGATGACTGAACTTCCACTGCAGTCCATGTTGTCCACAATGTTGATCATGTCAGTTCACGTGACAGAATTCTCACATTGTCTCCACGTTGTCTGGGCAGAATGTTCTCTACAGATCAAAGGTTTGAAACTGCTGGGTTTTATAGGTTTCAAAGATATAATTAAACTAATACTATATAAGAAAATAAGTAAAACAGAAAAGTTATTATTAACAAAGATCTTATATACAACATCCTATGTTTTTGAAATTAAAAAATAAATAAATAAAAAAGATAAAAGCAAAGTGAACTCTTTATTATTAAAATCCAAGAAAAAAAGACATCCAAAATATTATTTTGTTTATTTATTGTGAACAATCTTGTTAATTATAAAGTTTGACACAAAACTGAAGAAACTTGCTGATTATGAACACTAAAAATTATAAACTTCTGTATTTTTAAAAAAATAACAGACAAGCAGATAATTTTCAAGAGATATCTTAATAATGATATAAGATGTAAAATGTATTTATTATGACTAAATCATTTGTAATTTTTAATACTTCAGGTAACTTTTAAATAATAATTTGCTACCTTTCCAATGATAAATGTTATAGTTAATGTTTTAAGTAAATCAATTTTATTTATCAGTGATAAGTTTTGTTTATTATTTTTACAGGATAAACAAGCCCTTGCTGACCAGAAAAAGTTCTATCAGGCCAAGGATGACCACTTGACCAGGCTTGTAGTACAATTCAGTGAAGAACAATCACTTCTCCGGTTTGTGGTGTTAAAAGAAATTTGTACAAACTCAGAAACTCAGATGAGTTCAATTGTTTGAAATCTGATGCTGAGTATAATGGACAGGTAATTCAGTTTACAACTAAATTTTATAAACTGTAAAATATAAATCATTTAATGCCATATGAGAATATTTTAATATTATTATTATATATAATTTTCTTTTTTTAACTAATGGTATCTGTAGATGCAAAGAAAATGACAAAACGTGACATTGATACAGCAGTTGGGAGAAAAGGACTGTACTTTAGAAAATGTATCTTCAAAAATTAAAACATAAATATTACTGATCTTACTTGTTGTCAATTTTTATAAAATATATTAATTTATGTACTTAATTAAAAGTAAAATGGAAGTTACTGCTTTAAGAACGAAAATATATATACAATGAAAAATAGACTGTTTAAATAAATATAACTAAACTTTATTTTATTTCAGTTAAATTAACTGTACTTATTATTGGTTGAAAACATTACTTCAGATTCAAATGATAAAATATAAAATTATAGTGGGTCTTGTTAAAATGTTTGAATGTAATATTTTTTATTTCAGTCATCACAGAAAGCTATTTACAAGAACTGATGTCCACTGAATCTAAATGACTTGACAAGTTTGCCTCCAAGTTCTTCAGGTTTTCTGACTGTACTGAACTAAGTAAACAGAAGACAAAACATCTCCACGGTAAATATAAAGAACTGAATAACTGGATAAAATAACATTTTAAAAACATTACTTGTGTGAATCATGGACTGTTCTTATTGAAGAATTTATAATATTGTGATACTGAATTTAGATTCAAAGTTACAATGTTGTTCATGAAAGATGTGATCAGATATATTCAGTATACTGAACGTTTGGACCAGACACAGCACCAAGTACAGGCAAGTCTGTGATAAAACAAGTTACTTTTTAAAAATGATTTAATATCAGAAATCCTTGATTACTTAAAAAGTACACACTTCATATTAAAAAAAAAATGTTTGGTTGAAGGGAGATCATTTTTTTTTAAATTTAATTTATATTTTTAAATAATTTTGTTTTGAAAGAATACTGTACTTAATAATCTAATCAAAACTTAAATAAATACCAAGAGTTCTGGTAAAAATGTACCCTATAAAACATCGTTAAAACATAAAATGGAATCAGTTGACCTATTTAAATAACAGAGTTGAACAGACTGGCTTTTGGCTTTTTGACCAAATGTACTTTAACACCCGAAGGTGCATAGTCACGTGACATAACGTCATCTCAAAATAAAATAAAAAGTATATAGGGTAGGGTGGAGTGAAAGACAAGACGTGATATATAGTCAACCTAACTCTTGTGATTTGTAAAAAAAAACAAAGATCTTCATTACTGGCTTTTGGCTTTTTGACCAAATGTACTTTTAACCCGAAGGTGCTTAGGCTTCGCCCGAAGGAGCATAAGTTAAAGTACATTTGGTCAAAAAGCCAAAAGCCAAAAGCCAATCATGGGGAACTTTTTTTTTTTTTTACAATAACAAGAGTTTAGTTGAAATTGTAAAAAAAACAAAGTTCCTCACTACATGGCTTTTTAGCTTTTTGGCTTTTTGACCATAATGTACTTTTAACCCGAAGGTGATAACGTTCCTTCGGGCGTAGCCAGAACCCGAAGGATCATAAGTTAAAAGTACATTATGGTCAAAAAGCCAAAAAGCTAAAAAGCCATGTAGTGAGGAACTTTGTTTTTTTTACAATAACAAGAGTAGAGTTGATAATCTATCATATCTTGCATTTTCACCCCCACCCCTATTTTTTATTTTGAAGAGAGTATATCATTTAAACGGATATGACGTCATATCCGTTTTTTTAAATGACGTTATTTTATATGACGTCATTTCCGTTATATTGCAGACGATAATAATAGTTTATTTAAATAATTAACTGAACGAAGGTAATTAATTTTAATAAATAATTTTATTTCAAGAAATAACTTTTAATGAACATTAATATCAACGTAACAACAATAAATCAGCACTGATTTCTTTTAATGTTTATTATTACGTTTATTTTTATTGTTTATAACGTTTAAATATGTCTATTTGTGTCTCTTGAATTGTTTCTGTGAAGTCGTCGTAGAACGGTTGAGATTCCGGTATGTAGATCTTTAATGTTTTGTTATTTGAAGGCGGTGAGGGACACACCACTTCATCCTCTTCTTCTAATTTACGTTTACTACCTTTGTTTTCATCAGATTCACCTTTGAATCGTTTCTGACTCTGTATGAAGAGATCCTGCGAAGCACAATAATTATTTTCCTGTTCTGGTTCGTCATCGTCTGACGATATCTCGATATATTTTCTTTTGTTAGGTGATGAATTGCAAAGTATACGTTGACTGTCTGACTGTCATCAAAGTTATCTCTGAAATAACTATTCCTGCCGTCGACTGTATTGTCATTTATATTGTTATTATGTTTTAGTCTAAAATATTCCCTGTCATTTTCCAAAGCTATCATCATTTCGACCTCTGTAGGTTCGAAACCCATTTTGAATAATCCTGGATGTATTAGATTATAGGCTTGCTTCAATGTATCACTTTTCTTTAAATCATGTAGAAAATAGAGTCGGGTTTTCATTATACTGATCTGACTAGAGGTCAGTCCGTCTCCAAACGGGTTGTTAGAGTTGATCATGCATAGATTAGCTCGACAGTAGGTAGGTGCAGTTCCTTTACGCTCACAAGTGGCTTTGCTTCCGCTTAGTAGATCTTTGTACTTGTCTATATTACTTTGCATGATACAAATCTCTTCACCTAGCACAATCTTCTTGTTACCTAGCATCTGCCAGGGGAAATTATCCTTGGCTATTTTTCCGGCGCAGTTAAGACATTCGAACATACTGCTCGATATCATTGTTTTACCGGAATCGGATTCTCCTTGTAAGTACAATCCTACTTTCTTTTTTCCTTTTCCTTTCAAAAGAGAAACAATTAACACATACAACCATCGTTCTGGAATGCATTGTTCTACACACCAGGTGTTGAACACTTTTAAACTGTCATCTGGTGTCATGTAATTATCGATGTTATCCGATAATGACAGAATCTGGTCGTATGCGTTCTTGTCTGCTTCCTCTTCCATGTATTTCGATCTAGCAGCCTTGAATAGCTTTTCTCCTGATGTGTTAGCTACTGCATTACATATGGCTTTAAACTCGTTACTGTTACTTCATATTTGCCGATTAACAAATTCAGTTTAACTGGATGTTTAACTATTAGTTTATACAAGAAGTCAAATGTATCAGCTGATTTGTTCGTTATCAGATGAGATGGAACTAGTTGATCCTGTTTGTTAGTATTACATACAGCAACATTGTTTTCGTCTTCAGGTATAGTTTCTAACATCACTTCCTCCATCTTAGCTGCTGCGGAAGATGTTCCTTTGCCGTGATTCACGACAGGAGATGATGTTGTACTCTTATTGGAATTGACGTCTTCCTTTCTCACAGGCTCTTTGATATCGGAAATAATTGTACTGTTACCTTTTATTGGTTGATCGTCAAAAAAATCTAACAGAACGTTCATTAAGTTTTCTTCCTCCTCTTTGGAACGTTTTTCTGTTTCGTTCCAAATGTGTAGCATCTTTTCGTCATTTGTTCCTAAATACATCTTCTCCGAATCGTTCATCAAATACACCATGTAGTTTTCTACAGATGTACATTGTGGATCCTTCAATTTTCACTAGTGAATGTTCGTTTAAATGTTTTTTTAATGGTAATATACCTCGGATTAGCTCCAGACGTTGTACCTCCAAATCCTTGGTATAAAACGTTATTTCCTGTAGCAGAGGCCATAGGAGCACCTTCTACAGCTTCACTTCCACCTGTATCAGTTACTTCTTCGTTCATAATAGAATCAGGTTCCATTACGGACTCTTGATGTTGAAGATACGTTCCGTTTGAATTAGATTGTGATATCCTCGTAGATAGTTGATTATTATTAGGAACTTTGGAGCTAGATCCTCCTCCAGGTTCGATGTTTTGTCGTTTCATGCCTTGTCGTGTTGTTGATTGATGTTCGTTTTGTTCTGATGTTTTTCCTGTTTGTTCGTCTTCTGGGTATATAGGCGTATTAAAAGGGTCCTCTTCGTCCGAATCCTCAATATGGTTATAGTCTTCCCGAATATTTTGTATTGCCGAATAGAAATCTTGATTAGGAATTTGTAAATTTGGATATTGACGTCGTATCTGTAGCCATCTATTTTGACGCTGATCCACCGGCACGTTTATCTCTGATAATATAGCCAACGCTTTAGCTTTGGCTATGGCCCAAAGTCTAGTAACTTCCTTCTTGTTCAATATACGTTTCCATTTATTCATGAAATTGGACTAGTAGTACGCATATAATACACGTATTCGTCCTCTTGTGCTTCTAATTCTTGTCTCTCTGTAGGTGAAACGTCGTTATCTATTGATTTATCTTCTGGTTTCACTAAATCCGTAAATTGATGCACAGCCTCTTGTATTTGACTTAGTATAGTTGGCAATACCTTCTACAGAAGACTCCACTATACTTTGTCCAATAGCAGTCGCTTGGTTTATATATATACTATCAGCTCCAACAATTTCAGCTATAGCTGGGGCAGTCGAATCTATTATGGCTGTCGTAGCAAGTTCCACGGATGTATCAAATGCAAATTCTATGAGTTCAGCAGCTATTATACCCAAAGCTGTGAACATCCTAATCCATCAAACGATACCAAACAAATGAAGCATTTACAGGTAAAACATATACATATATATAATTTCAATCACGTGATATATCATGTGACGTACGTATTAGGTCACATGATATACTCTCTTCAAAATAAAAAATAGGGGTGGGGGGTGAAAATGCAAGATATGATAGATTATCAACTCTACTCTTGTTATTGTAAAAAAAAAAAGAGTTCCTCATGAATGGCTTTTAGCTTTCTGGCTTTTTGACCATAATGTACTTTTAACCCGAAGGTGATAACGTTCCTTCTGGCGTAGCCAGAACCCGAAGGATCATAAGTTAAAAGTACATTATGGTCAAAAAGCCAAAAAGCTAAAAAGCCATGTAGTGAGGAACTTTTTTTTTTTTACAATAACAAGAGTTAGGTTGAAATCTATCAGGTCATTTTATTCTTCACCCCCACCCTAATTTTTTTATTTTGAAGAGTATGACGTCATATCCTATATTGACATAATATCCTGTATTAACGTCATTTCCTTTATATTTTAGCTGACGATATTTTTATTAATAATATAGTTTATTAAATTATATAATATTTTTAATAAACAAATAACAAAAATAATTAATGTTTAATTATATTTTATTAACAGTAATTAACAATAACGTAATCATTTATTTTATTATAATATTTTAATAATATTTTAAAGAGTAAATAAATGTTTATTTAATTAATTAATTAGCAGATTTATATTTTTTCAAAATGTCCATTTGAGTTTCCTGTATTGTTTCTGTAAACTGATCATAAAATGACGGAGTTTCAGGTATGTAGAATTTGTATTTCTTCTGTTCAGGTTGTTCAGGTTCGGATCCTACAGTTATGTATTGTCCGTCTATCTGTTCGTCCAAATTTCGTTTGATTCCTTTTTGCTCTTGTTTTTCTACATTATTTTCCTGTTGGCTGGTTATGAACAAATCTTGAGAAGGATTATATTTTTCTACTTCCTCTTTTTCTTCATCTTTACTTGATATTTCAATATACTCTATTTTATCTTCTGATTGCTTATCATTGGATTATTTGGTGCAATGATGGATTGACTGTCATCGAAATTGTCTCTGAAGTAACTATTACGTCCTTCGAAAGTGTTGTCTTCAACGTTATTGTTATGTTTCATAGAGAAATATTCCCTGTCGTTTTCTAATGCAATTGTCATTTCGTCGTCTGTCGGTTCAAATCCTATGGTGAATAATTTAGGATGAATTAAATTGTAAGCATGTTTAAGAACATCACTTTTTTTCAAGTCCCGAAGAAAGTAAAGTCTAGTCTTCATAATGCTTATTTGGCTTGTTGTTAATCCATCTCCAAAACGATTATTCGAATTAATCATGCAAAGATTAGCTCTGCAGTAACAAGGAGTAGTACCTTTTCTTTCGCAAGTAGCTTTACTGCCACTGAGTAAATCCTTGTATTTGTCTATATTTGTCTGATTAATCGATATTTCTTCACCTAAAACGATTCGAAAAATGTTCCCTAACATCTGCACAACTTAAACACTCAAACATACTGCTTGAGATCATAGTCTTACCGGAGTCAGACTCTCCTTGCAAATATACACCTACTTTCTTTTTACCTTTACCTTTTAGTAAAGCTACATCAAAACATATAACCATCTTTCGGGAATTTGTTGTTCTACACACCAGCTGTTAAATATTTTAAGACTGTCCTCGGGTGTCATATAATGTTCTATATCATTGTTCAAATCGGTTATTTGATCATAAGCATTCTTATCTGATTGTTCTTCCAAAAATTTAGATCTGGCCGCTTTAAATAACTTCTCTCCTGAAGTATTAGCAACAGCATTGCATATCGCTTTGAATTCATTGGAGGTACTGTCATATTTGCTAATAAGCATGTTAAGCTTATTAACTTCCGGATTTTTTACAATTAGCTTGTAAAAAAAAGTCAAACGTGTCAGCTGATTTATTGGTTATCAAGTGAGATGGAACGGTTTCATCCTTATTATTATTGTCTGTTGTTTTATTATCTTCCATCATTATTTCTAACACCTGTTCTTCTATTTTTGCATCGGCTGAGGTTGTACCTGTTCCATGTTTAATTGTCTTGTTGCTAGTTGTTGGCTGTGGTGTAGCTTTAACATCATCTTTTCGAACAGGTTCCTTAATGGCAGGTACAATAGAATCGTTGTTTGCAACATCTTGATTGTCAAAGAAGTCTAACAGTACGTTCATTAGTTCTTCCTCATTACTTCTGATACGTTTATCTGTATCATTCCATAATTTCAGCATCCGGTCGTCGTTTGTACCCAGATACATTTTTTCTTTGTCATTCATTAGGTAAGTCATGTAGTTCTCCAATGATGTAGTTTGAGGTTCTTTGATCTGTCTGATTTTAATGTATCCTTTTTCATTCAATATAGCTGTGTGCAGTCTCCTGTATTGACGGTCCTGTGATGGCGTTTTCATATTATTTTTCCAAATAACATGTACATGTGATCCATATGTAGGATAATTTTTATCCAATGTACAGTCTTTTTGATGATAAACTACAAGATTTTTCCAATTTTTGTTCCTTAAGAAGGCTTTCAATTCAGTTATGACGCGATCTTGACCTTTAGACAGGAACTCGTAATTTGGTGTCGCCCAGTGATCTACTGTCTTATCCAAAATGTCTTGTGGGTCTATCTGATAACTCTTGATGTAATTTTTTCCCTGTGTGAAAACATACTTTCCATCTTTATCTTTTACTAAACTTCTTGGAACCAGAAACTTTGGATGAACCATGTCGTAGTTTGTATGTCCAATAATAGTTCTCTTCTGCGAGTTCCATATATCGATCCATTGTTTCTTTTGTTTTAATATATATATTTTATATGTACCATGCACAGGCCATACTAATCGACGTCTAGCTTTACGTTTATTCCAGTTGTCCCATACAGGACAATATACTCTCATTTTCCATTGTTTTTCAATTCTGTCTTTATATTGTTTACCAGTTTCATCTAAAAACTGATCTTGTTCAGTATGTTTTACATTGTCTTTATTTCCTGTTGGTACAGTGTCGTTACCTTTAAATATAAGGCCTTGCATAGGACCAGGACATCCACCTAATCCTATAGGTATATATTTCGGACACATACCGGTTCTGACTAGAAATTCAACCTCACTATAATAAGTTATTTGTATATTAGCATGATAGTTAAAGAATAACGTGGCCCCACTAGTAGTTTTTTCCGACATCTGGATATAGACCAATTAAGAATATCGGAGGTCTATTACACTGAAAAGTCCTTCGATGTGATCCATCCATACATGTATTAACGTTCGGATCATCCATATCGTTGGACGCTACACCATTTTTAGATAGTTTGGTACCTCCGTCATCTACCAAAGATGGAGCACCTAGATCTTTAGATGCTTTGTTCTGGTAACATCCTTTATAATTTACATTTCTATATTGGTGATTAAAATATGTAGTAATTGCAGTTCCCATAGGATGTGTTGATGTATTAGTTACCGTAATTTCATGTGTAGGCCACACTTCTAAATTTGCTTTATTTTCATTGCTGCATTGATATCTATCTTTTTTAATATTTGCTGTCATTTGAGTAAAATTTAAAGTCTGACTGCTTTCTCCCGGAAATATAACCAATGGAGAGTCTTTACAAGTATAATCTAATCCAAACCCACCTGCACTAATAACTGTTTCCCGATAACCATCATGCTTTTTCATGTCATATATATAATTTGGTGTTTCAGCTGTAAAATGCATATTATCTCCTGTCTGATCCCAAGCGCTATTCAATAATTGCATAGCTACATCACTTGGAAGATATAATTTACGATCTGGTTGTACTGGTATAGCTCTTTGAGAGGTTACATCCATGCATTCCTCGTCTTGGAATAGATTATTATGTGACAAGTTTAAATTTTTTTTCTGGTAATCCATAATCATTATAGATATCTGTAAACGTCCAAATTCTTGCATTTGGTGGTGCCATAACTGGTACTTCGTTGGGATCGGATTTGGTATTATTTAAAACATGTATCATCATATTATTAATATTAAATCCAATTTTTTTTATCTTATACCCAACAAATTTATCTGGTAAATTCCAATCATCAGCTTTCGTACTGGCTTGTTTGTACCAATATGGTATAATGTGTCCTCCATGATTAAATACCAATTCACAAACATTAGGATCACCTATTGCTTTTTTCCAATTAGTGGAATCTGATCCGTTATCTAATATATTCATTTTAGCTTTTCTAGCTTTAGTAAAATGTATAACACTAGTAAATGTTCGTTTGAATGTCTTTTTAATAGTTATATATCTAGGATTAGCTCCTTTAGTGGTTCCTCCAAATCCTTGATACAAAACGTTGTTACCTGTAGCTGAAGCCATGGGAGCACCTTCAACAGCTTCGCTTCCCCCTGTATCGGTAACTTCTTCATTCATAATAGAATCAGGTTCCATTACAGACTCTTGTGGTTGAAGGTATGTTCCTTTAGAATTAGATTGATCTAGTACATCTTGTGATATTCTATTAGATAATTGATTGTTATTAGGCAGTTTAGAATTGGAACCTCCTGCTGGTTCATTTGTTTGTCGCTTCATTGCTTGTTTTGTTTCGGTTGTTGTTGATCCTTGTCTTGACTCTTCTTCTGAGTATATAGGCGTATTAAAAGGGTCTTCTTCGTCCGAATCCTCAATATGGTTATTGTTTTCCCGAAGACCTTGTATTGCCGTATAGAAATTTTGATTAGGAATTTGTAAATTTGGATACTGACGTCGTATCTGTAACCACCTCTTTTGACGCTGATCCACCGGCACATTTAAATCTGATAATATAGCAAATGCTTTAGCTTTAGCTATCGCCCAAAGTCTTGTCACTTCTTTCTTGTTTAACACACGTTTTCCTTTATTCATGAAATAGGACTGGTTATACGCATATAATTCACGTATTCGTCCTCTTCTTGTTCTAATTCTTCTCTCTCAGATATAGAAATGTTATTATCCAATTTTTTGTCGTCTGGTTGCAAGAAATCACTGAATTGATGTACGGCTTCTTCTATTTGACTTTTAGTATATGTAGCAATACCTTCAACAGAAGATTCAACAATACTTTGTCCAATAGCTGTAGTGGCTCTAAATATATACTATCTGCTCCAACAATTTCAGCAATAGCTGGTACTGTAGAATCTATTATAGCTGATGTCGCTAATTCAACAGATGTATCAAAAGCAAATTCTATTATTTCAGTAGCTATAATTCCCAAAGCTGTAAACATCCTAACACATCATCAACAAACATAAAAATGAAAAATATATATATATATAGTTATATTATATATTATATATTATTACGGATATGGCGTCATACTCTTCAAAATAAAAAAAATTAGGGTGGGGGGTGAAGAATAAAATGACCTGATAGATTTCAACCTAACTCTTGTTATTGTAAAAAAAACAAAGTTCCTCATGATCTGGCTTTTTGGCTTTTTGGCTTTTTGGCCATAAGGTACTTTTAGCCCGAAGGTGATAACGTTCCTTCGGGCGTAGCCAGAACCCGAATGATCATAAGTTAAAAGTACATTATGGTCAAAAAGCCAAAAAGCTAAAAAGCCATGTAGTGAGGAACTTTGTTTTTTTTAAAATAACAAGAGTAGAGTTGATAATACTTTTAACTTAAGCTCCTTCGGGCGAAGCCTAAGCTCCTTCGGCTTAAAAGTACATTTGGTCAAAAAGCCAAAAAGCTAAAAGCCATTCATGAGGAACTTTGTTTGTTTTACAATAACAAGAGTAGAGTTGATAATCTATCATATCTTGCATTTTCACACCCCCACCCCATTTTTGTTTGAAGAGAAAATACAAACAAATTATAACTTTTAAACATATTATTTATTAATTATAAATACTTTATATTTAAACATATTTTTATTAACTCTGAACGTTGTATATTTAAACATATTTTTATTAACTATGAACAATTTATATGTGTCATATATTTGTATTTTTTTAAAATGTCAAATACTTCTTTACTTTCGTCGTTATCGTCGTTGTCTTGAGTTTCTTCAATTGTCATTATCATCTTTATTGCACTTTATTTAGTTTCTGGTATGCAAATTTTTTTTTTTTTATTACAAGGTGAAGGACATATTACTTCATCATCCGAACAGTCATCATCTTCAAATTTACGTTTCTTGCTATTGTCATATTCTTGATCACTTTGAATAGTTTTCAAGCTCTTTTGACTTTGTGTAAATAAAACTTGTGATGGATTATAACTGCTGTTTTGTTGATCTTCATCATCATCTGATATTTCAATGTAGAACCGTTTTCTAGATATGGAGTTGGATAATTCTGGTTGTAATGTTTGTGAAATATCATCAAAATTATCTCTGAAATAACTCATTTTGCCATCTATTGTATTATCAGACACATTGTTGTTTGTTTTCAATCTGAAATAATCTCTATCGTTCTCTAACGCAATCATCATCTCATCCTCAGATGGTTCAAATCCAAGTTTAAACAAGTCAGGATGTAACAAATTATAACATTGTTTCAAAACATCATTTCTTTTCAAATCTTGGATAAAATATAGTCTTGTTTTCATTATGCTTATTTGGCTGGATGTTAAGCCGTCTCCAAATCTATTGTTGGAATTAAGCATACATAAGTTTGCTCTGCAATACGTTGGTGTAGTGTCTTTCCGTTCGCAGGTAGCCTTGCTACCGCTAAGCAAGTCTTTATATTTGTCAATGTTACTTTGAGTGATGGAAATCTCCTCTCCTAATACTATTTTTTTATTTCCTAACATTTGCCAAGGAAAATTATCCTTGGCAATTTTTCCAGAACAATTTAAACATTCAAACATATGCTGGATATCATAGTTTTTCCGGAGTCTGATTCCCCCTGAATATATAATCCAACTTTTTTCTTCCCATTGCCTTTTAACAGAGAAATGAGGAGAACATATAACCATCTTTCCGGAATTGCTTGCTCTACACACCAACTATTAAATATTTTCAAACTGTCTTCGGGTGTCATATAGTTATCTATTACGTTCTGGTAGATTTATGATCTGTTCGTATGCATTTTTTTCAGACTCTTCATTCATATACTTAGCTCTCGCTGCTTTGAATAATTTCTCACCGGATGTGTTGGCTACGGCACTGCAAATGGCTTTGAATTCATTACTGGTTGTATCATATTTACTTATCAGTAAATTTAATTTATTAACGTCTGGATGTTTCAGAATCAATTTGTAAAAAAAATCAAATGTCTCTGCTGATTTGTTAGCAATAAGATGTGAAGGCACTGGTTTATTTGTATCAATGTCATTTTCATTTTCGTTCATGTCAATATTTGTTGTTCTATTTTTGATGCAGCCGACGTTTCACCTTGTCCATGTTTAATGTTATTTAATGTGAGATCGGTTTCCTTACTTGCATCTTCTTTTCTTATCGGCTCTTTAAGCTGACAAATTATGGTATCTTTCTCTGTAATGTCTTTATCATCGAAAAAGTCAAGAAGAACATTCATAAGTTCTTCTTGATCTTTTGCAGTATTAATCAGTTGGTTCCATTGATATAACGTCTTTTCATCATTAGTTCCTAAGAACATTTTTTCTTTATCATTCATGAGATACATCATGTAATTATTGAGTGATTTATCTACTGGAGACTTTAGTTTTCTTATCTTAATATACCCCTTCTCTGTCAATACAGCTCTGTGAAGACGTCTATACTGCCTGTCTTGAGAAGGTGTCTTCATGTTTGTTTTCCATATGAGATGTATATGGGATCCATACGTCGGATAATTGCTTTCTATATTGCAGTCTTTCTGATGGTATACCACTAACATTTTCCAATTTTTATTTCGTAGAAATGACTTTAATTCTGTTATTACACGATCTTGTCCTTTTGCTAAATACTCATATTATGGTGTAGCCCAGTGATCAACTGTTTTATCCAAAATATCCTGAACATCCATTTGGTAACTTTTAATGTAGTTCTTTCCTTGCGCATATTCATATTTGCCATCCTTGTCTTTTACTAGTGAACGTGGTACTAGGTACTTTGGGTGGATCATATCATATCCAACATGTCCAATGACAACACTGTAATAGTTGTCATCTATCGTTTGTATAAATCTATCCATTCTTTTATCGTTTTTTAATTCTTTTCAGATAATATTGAATTAAATATTAATGAATTCAACCTGAAATGATAACAAGCAACTGAAATATTTTTGAACGTCTCTTTTATTTATAACGATATTAACATGACGTCATATTAATGACGTAATAATGTACTACGTGACAAACTGAACATAATATTATTAAAGACTGTTTACTGTATTCATACGCTAATTAATTAAATAGTTCCAAATTAAATTATATCGGATATGACCAATCTACTGTGTTGTCTGCAATAGGTACAGTTCTATCACCGTATGCACCGTGTATAGGCCAAATAAATCGTCTTCTTGGTTTACACGTATTCCAATTATCCCAGATAGGAGCATATATTCTCATTTTCCATGTTTTTTCGCAAGGGCTCTTGCTGTAAGATACTGTGGATGGACGAGATCATAGTCCTTGGGACCTATGATTACTGAGTAGTAATTCATCGTTTCGTTGTTGATCTCTGTAT
Source organism: Chrysomallon squamiferum (assembly GCA_012295275.1). Lineage (NCBI taxonomy): Eukaryota > Metazoa > Mollusca > Gastropoda > Neomphalida > Peltospiridae > Chrysomallon > Chrysomallon squamiferum. The sequence continues at coordinate 11,521,996 of CM022677.1, forward strand.
GTTGATCCATTATTCAATTAGTGCTTTTATATAAAGTATTTTAGTATTCGGAAGATCTTTACATTTCAATTAATGACGAACGACTGAGAACGTTTGAAAGTCAGCTTTATTTATAGCAAATTAATAGTACGTCATCAAAGTGACGTAAAAACACGTGACGTTAAGTATAACATAAAATACTTTTAACTGTATTAATACGCAGCGTAACAATAAATAGTTTATTAAATAATTAATTTATTTATTTTTTAAATTTAATTATTCTATATTATTATTTAATTTTAAATTATTAGTTAACAATAAATACATAAATACAGCTGTTGATAACTATATATTTAACAAGTAACTAAATAGGATATGACCAATCAGTTGTATTTGCAGTGATAGGTACACTTCTATCACCATAGGCACCATGTATAGGCCAAATAATTCGTCTTCTAGGTTTTCGTCTAACCCATTTATCCCATATTGGTGCATATATTGTTAATTGCCATGCTTTCTTTATTCTATCATAATACTGTATAGCCGTTTCATCTAAAAATTGATCTTGTTCGGTATGTTTAACATTATCTTTTTTACCCTTTACGGTATTACTCAGCGTGAAAATTCCTCTCATAATGGCATTCGTAATTTTCTTATCTTGATGTACCCTTTTTCTGTTAATACTGCTATGTAGCCTTCTGTATTGTCGATCTTGGATAGGTGTCTTCATACATGTTTTCCATAATATATGTATATGACTGCCATACGTTGGAATGTTCGTTTCCATATCACATGATTTGTCGTGATACACAACTAACACTTTCCAGTTTTTGTTTCGGAGCAACGCCTTCACTTCAGTGACTATTCTATCTTGTTCTTTTTGCAAAAATTCTGTTTGTGGTGAGCTCCAATGATCGACGGTACGATCAAGTAGATCTTGATGATCCGTTGCCAAGGAATTTATATAATTTTTGCCACTGGCATAAACATACTTTGCCATCTTTGTCCTTTGCTAAAGCTCTTGCAGGTATATAGTTCGGATGTCACTTCATTCCCTGATACTGAATCGGGATTCATCACACTTTCTTCTAGTTGTAATTATGCTCCTTTCCCACCAGTATTTTCTACAACAGCTTCAGATACAGTTGTAGATAACTGTTGATTTTCTTTACGTTTCTTATTTGGTGGTGGATTAATTGGTTCTTCTTTGTGTCTTTTCATTGTTTCTTTTGTTTGTCTTTCGTGGTCTTCTGAGAATAAAGGCGAATAAAAAGGGTCCTGTTCTTTCGAATCTTCAGTATTGTTATATTCTTGCCAAAGATCATGTATTGCCGAATACAAATCTGAATTCGGTATTTGCAAATTTCGATATCTACGTCGAATCTATAACCAGTTTTCTTGAGCTTGATCCTTAGACACATTTAACTGTTGTAATATATTTAATACTTTAGATTATGCTATTGCCCAAAGACGAGTAACTTCCTTTTTATCCAATATACGTTTTCCTTTGTGCATTAAAACGATTAATATATAAGTAACGTTCTCTTCTTCCTCTTCTTCTTTCTGCTGTTCGTTATCTTTGCTTATAATATTTTTGTCAGATAAACTAGTTCCTTGCACAGCGTAAGGAAATTCTTCAACTGCTTTTTTTATCTGAGACTTAGTATAATCTGCAATAGATTCTGTTGAATATTCAACAACCGTTTGTGCTAATCCAGTTGCTTCGTCGAGAAATATATTATCAGCGCCAATGATTTCTGCTACTGCTGGTGCTGTTGATTCTAATATTGCTTGTGGTGTAAAAAAAACAAAGTTACACATACTGGCTTTTGGCTTTTTGACCAAATGCACTTTAACACCCGAAGGAGCATTTGGGATATTTCCTCATCACACAAATACGTTAACACACCACAGCCTAGATCTCTACCTGCTGTGTCTTCTGTTTATCTTACATTTATTGTTTAGATGTTATAATTAATAATTGATATTTATTAAAATAAATATAATTGTTTTCATTTTCTTTTGTTGCCTTGTTTTTCATTATTAATGCATTTTCAAGATAAATTTGAATGAACTGTTACGAATGCAATAAATATCTCTACCAAAAACTTTGAACATGTTTCTGTAACAGTAATCTAAATATTCCAGTGAAGAAATTTGTGAATGTTGTTTATAATTTTCATTATTAGTTTATTAATCTTGAACTCGGTCGTCCCAGAAAAACATGCTGTGTTGGTTAAACAAGTGCACATTTCAGCATCAAACCTATCTCTGAAAATATATCCTTTTTCACAGAACATGATTATTGTAAACACTCGTGTGAAACAACTGTGATTTCTTCAAGTGAGGATAATGTAAATTCTCTTAACCCACTTGATCGCTGACTGTAAATCATAAAACAAAAGACCTGAATTGATATAAGGAACATGTTTTTATTACTTTGCGTACATTTCAATAAAAATATTGAGTCCTTTTTTCACATTCGCAGTTTACAAAAGGCACTTTACTTACACATTCCTATTCACAAAATAGATTTAAATACAAAATAATATTAAAAAGAACCCTTGCTTTTAGAATTAATGTTTGGTCTTTATTCCGAAACCTGAAAAACGCCTTCAGCTAACATTACGGCCGTTTATACGACAAATCTGAAATTTACCAGTCCTCTGATCAAAAACAAATCAAGGCCTCAGAAGAAGGAACTATTTTATTATAAACGACAATAAATATTAATATTATTATGTTTTCCCCCAAATTAATGTCCTCCTTATATATTGAAAAATTATGGTCTTTAATAATAAGTTATTTTATTATTAACAATAATAAGACTATACAGAAACGCGTGAAGTGCCAGATGAATATTATATTTATTATTGTGTTGATATTACTGAAAATTAATTGTGCACCTTTCAGTGTCACAATGTGATGCTTTGTTTTATGACCACAGTAAAATGACATTCCGCGACACAATTTACATCTCTCTACATGAAATTACATGATTAATCTAAAATTCAAAATTATCAAATTATGTAATTAAGAATATATCAGATTATTTTTTTAAAACTGAGAAATGTAAGTTAATCTAGAATGAAATTCCATGTTTATTCAATTATATAACTGATAATCTCTAATTAATGTAATTTTAATTTCTCATATTGCGTTTTATTTTGTTATCGATGAGTAACATTATCAATGTAAACAGCGATATTCTTTAGTTAAATGTGGTTTTATAAAAGTTCAATTTATTATTATTATTATTATTATTATCATTATTATATACTTTTTTAAAAAGAAATATTTAGATTTTATCTCGACAGAAACAATACACTAAGAATAAATCTGATTTCTCTGATAACTTTACGAGGCCTAATAAAAAATTCGAAGTAATTTTTATATCCGCACTCAGAACAGTTCTAATGAAACTAATAGATAGCGTCAGACATATATAGGAAGCTTCCGTTTTTACAGAAAAATGAAAACAAAATAAAAAATAAAAATATTAAGATGTTATTATTGTTGTTGTTGTTGTTATTTAGCTGTTGACAAAGGCAGGACCTGTGACAAATATGGTGTCTGCTTCACTGACTCATTGATACTTACTGGTGGAGTGGTTATTTTAATATCTAATAATAATAAGGTATAATAAGAAATGTAAAATATATTACACTATACAACTTGCGCTGATGTACACCTTGTAATGAAAAAAATAAACTTCGCATAATAAAATGACATGTTCACCTTCTTTTTCTCATCTAATCAGTACAAACTGTCGTGATTCCAGGGAATTAACTCAGATATTTTTCAATATAACCTGATATAAATATATACGATCATTAATAAAATATGAGATTAATATTTCTCAACATAATTAACCTTCAAACTGTAAATATCACTGCTCATAATTAATTTTCATCTTTTTTTTTATAAGTAATTAAACCGCTTATTTTCATAACGCCATGTAGAATTATTATTTATAACTGTTAGTAATGTCTACTATATTAACTGTGGTTATTTTCTGTAGTGTACATAATATTTAAGTTCCACGTACAGTAAAATTACACCTTTCTATTATATGATTTCGAATTAGCAAAATAAAATATCACGTTACTTTTACTAAAACGGACATTTCGAAGCGGTATCTGAATTTAGTTGCAGAATGTTCTCGATATATTTTGACGTCACATACAAAGTTACTGTTATTTTAAAAAATTACAACACGGAAGTTCCATCTATATTTTTGAATGTTCACAGTGAAATCATACCTGTAATTTTCAGTGTTTTGTAGTATAACTAACTGAATATCATCTCATTCACGAAGGATAGTTGAGAAATTTAGAAATAAAGAGGGTTTCCAAATTCCTAATTGCTCTGTTACTATCAAAATCAGCATTGGTTTTTAGTTGCACCTCAAATGGTATTGATAATTAAATATTGATTTTCTTTTTGTAGACAGGTGTGTATTGAAAAGCTGAGGTTTCTCTGTTAAATATTAGCAAATAATTTATTATATATGAAGTGATATTCATCTTGATATTTCTAGTTGAGAAGTATAGTGAATATTCAGGAATAAAATATCGCAACCAGATAAAAATGTTATTTCATTAGCAACTGTGATATTAATGTGATATTTCTCAACGTAATTTATGTTGTGTTTACTATATCATGTCAGAATAATTATTTACTCAGCAAAAGTAACGTAGTGTTTTTGTTAAGACAATGTTATTATTTTTTTAAAGACATATCTAAAATAAAAATAAAAACTCTCAGTTGAAGTCTGTCAAATTTGCTTAATAAAAGTTAATATCATCAAATTTAAATGGACGTTTTATTTGATTAATCTGAAATTCATCAACATTTTGAGGTTTATTAAACTACTTTTATTAGGATATATTTGTTTCACAGGCATTATTAAAATTAGAAATACTTTTATTACCATAGATTTATATAGGTTTCGTCGGAAATTAATATATATATATATATATATATTTATTATAGCACAAAACATACTGATAATTATACTTGTAGTGCAGATACTTACCTTTTTTTCTAAACTAAGAAAAAATGTAGCTAGTCTGGAAGGATATTCATAGGTATTCAAGATATCGGCGGACTTCTCTTACAATTTACACGGTTGGTGTCACCGCTACTCTCTAACTTTGAATGTTCTGTGTAACACAATGCAACGAAAATCCCGCCTAAATTTCTACACTAATAGTGCAAACGTTTTTAAAATTTATTTTTATAACTCAGTGGTAAAATGAACAGTGCAAGTAGCGTTATCCTTAAGTAAAATTGACACCTCATTTTTACTTGTTTATAATTATGAAATGTTTGTATAATTTATTAGTGAAAATATCGGTGTCCTTAATCAAAAAAGTCTTGCTTGTTTATAATTACGGGATGTTTTATGATTTATAGTGTGAACTGCTCTCGTTATACAAAATACACGTGATAGCTTTCTATTCATAATGGAATATCATTTAAGTTTTCTTCTATTTTCTTATAAATAATAATAATAATAATAATAATAATAATAATAATAATAATAATAATAAAATTAAAATAAACTGAAAGTACGCTCTATATTTCCCAAAATACAGGTATTCTCTATAATCTATGTTCTTACTAGAAATTATCATTTTAATCTGTAGTGTAATATAATTTATGAAATTAATGTTGCACCTGATAACGTTTTCTGCTTTTAGTAGAAGGTAAGAATATACAGAAAGGTACAGATCAATAATGTTGTCTAAAACTGTTTGAGATGTAAAGGAAAAGTTGAGTGGGCGCGAGGTTAGACTGATACATTTTTTATTAATTGAATACAAACTGTGACACGGTCATATCAACATTTTTATTCTATATCTATCTATCTATCTATCTATCTATCCACATACATATCTATCTTTCTATTAATCTATAATCTCTTGTTGGTTTATCTATCCGTTGAACAAAAATGCATCAAATCATCTCTGATTCCTTTCCCTGCATCCAGCATGTCCGTCAGTTTAGAGCTAAATGTAATTCATCCTGGTCTCTGTATCTGTGTGTGTCTCTGAGTGTGATGAACATCAGGTGTAACTTTCACCACCTTCTTTTGTACAGTGTAATAAAATTAAGAAGTAATTTCAATACTCATCCCCAGCACGATTTGTAGACGTAAGAGATTATTGTAAAGGGACGGACAGGACGTCTCTCGGTGGCCTTGAACAACGTAGACCTTCCCGTTGTAATTAAACATAGATTACTGGTGACAAATAAAAACAGCCACTGAAAGAATTCAGTTAAAATTAACTGATCATTTTTCCATTTCTCAACCGTTTGTTAGCTTTCTTTACATTTGTTGTTAAACATTTAAACTTCTGTTCATGTTATAGCATAATAATAATAATAATAATAATAATAATAATAATAATAATAATGAAGATGATGATGTTGATAAATGAATACATTAATTAATTAATAATGTTCATCTATATTGCCTATATTACCACTAGTATATATAATAAAACTAAAAAAACTGCACTTTCGCGAAAGGGGACAACTGTAACAGAACATTCGATCGATACAACATCATTCAATGATGCGAACTTTTTGATAGAAAAAAAGCAGATTTTAATAAGGATATTGTTATATCTGGCGACATACATTCTTGTTTATACAAAATATGATACAAAATATGATGGTGTAGCAGCCAGTGCGGTAGTGTTTTTGTAAAATAATGTTTTGAGAGGTTACAGATAGAGATTTATAGATTAAAAAAAAAAAGGATACTATGTAAACAGTTTTTGAAATGTTTTAAAAACATTTATAAATGCAGTGTTCTAGAAGTTTATTTCTGTACAATCCCGAATGCTTCTGTATTCAGTTTTAAAAAGTTGTATGCAGATGAATAAATGTTTAGTAAAAAACTGGAAAACTAGCGAATTGGATTTAAAGTTCAACCGAAGCAGATTAAATAAATGCGAATGGAATTAGAAAATGATTATTTTTGACAATAAAATAAAATTCCTAAGCCAAAGCGTTTTCTAATTCTAAGTATATTCATAAACACATATAAAAACAATCACATATATAAATAATGTGTGTGTGTGTCATGTATGTGTGCGTGTGTGTGTGTGTGTGTGTGTGTGTGGATATTTTGACGTAGATAACAACTGCTGAAATCTCTACGTCTACAGCCCATTCTGCATTCACTATTTCCCATTCTTTTTCTAAGGCTGATTACTTTTTTATTTGACGTTTGAAGAATCTTATACAGAATTGGTGTAATTGCAACAAAAAAGTTGCTTAAAGTATTTCATTTTGTGAAGCAGACAGGTAGTACTATTAATTATTATAGTTGTTAATGAGTTTGGATTTTTTTTTTTTTTTTTAAGTATAATTTAAACATCACAGCCACCTGATGGCAGCCATCATATTCGGAAATAATATTTATTTATTATTTATTTTATAATTATATATATATTTTTTTTTCTTTAAATAACGACACTCGATTAATAACAAAATTCGCCAGTGTTTGTACTAATGTGAACAGCATATACAAGAATTGTTTTACCAATCACTGTGGCCAGCAATTAAATTTGTTTTAAAAGAAATTGACTTGTGTAGCACACACCAAAGTAAACACCATACAACAACTATGTGTCAACTCACAATTTTTATTATTTATTTATTTATTTATTTTATTATTATTATTTTTTAATATACTAATAAAACTATTTTAACCATATTAAAGTATATAATGGGTGGGGCCCTACATTCTTTCATATTATTAAAGCTAAATACCTGTATAGCTCTATGTTAACGATAAAAACCTATAAAGATGAATACAAATTTAAGAAAAATATGACCACGTTATTTCAGATGTAGACACTGTAAAACATTAATACAATTATTTGTTATAATAATATTTAACACACACACACACACACACACACACACACACACACACACACTTTGTAATCATAATCACAAAAGATATTAATACACTATACAGTCTCCATGCACAAAACATTACTAAGATGATTCTTTTCTGAAGTAGGTGTCTTATTGTTTGACTGATGTATAAGATACAACGTGAACTAAAACAGGATACAACTGAAATCTGTCATGTTGACGTATGTCTTCAACACAGTGAGATCTCCTAAAAATGAAAAAAGATAAACATTCTATTATGAAATTAAGTGGAGGCATTGTAATAGTTTATGCATCATGTCATTATTTTTAAGTTATATACTTTAAAAGATAATTATATTTTTGAAACTACTATTACATATCTGCTAAATATAATTACATAATAACTTAAATGAAAAGCAAAATATAAGTGATTACTCTGTCGATTGATCAATAAAAATTCAGCTAAATTACTCAAAAAAATAAAAATTACACTTGAGTCTTGTGACAAGATTCTACATTGTATTGTTTAATAATTCATTTTCGATTATCTGCTCTTGAGAACGTTTCAAAAAGCAGACGACGAACATTTTACAAACTAAATTACAAACATGTACTTCAAAGTATATAAAGAATACAAAAAAAAAAAAAAAAAAACATTTCAAGAAAGTAATATTCTACCATTATATAAAGGTATACCAGTATATATAAAAAAATCAACTGAAACGAATATAGCTGTATAATGAGTAACAAACGTAAATGTATAGGTATCTTCCAGGAATATCAATTAACAATAAACAATATACGAATCTATTATTGATAAATAACTAAAATATAAACAATAAAGATAAATACAGTGGACGCTGTCAAAACCGGATGATTCATTGAGACCAACGTGATATACCGTTTTAGACAGAGTGCAGATTTCTAAAGATTAAAATAACATAAAACTGGAATATTTTTTTTTTATTACAAATGTTAATGGTCTATCAGTTTTCAAAGGATAAAACAGTCTGTCATTGATCGACTGCGTTTTTTTTTGGGGGGGGTTGTGCTTTTTTTAGTTAGGTTTTTTTTTTTCGTATTTCTTTGTCTGTCATGGCCTCCAAGTTTAACATTAATTGCAGAATCTCTTCTTTAGCAGGCTTAAGAATTAGAAGCGGATTTTTGATATTGTTATGGTAGCGACATATCAAACGATGTCGCTGTCGTACTTTAATAACGTCTTCACCACGACAGAGAGCATCGAAAGTTGTTTTTTCTTTAACTCTGCCGTTTTTTCTCTTTTCTTTCCTAAGTTTTGATATACTTGAATACTTTTTTCTTCTGTTCGGAGCACATTCTAGTCCACGAGCTAACGTTAACTGTTCATTTGTCAAATTTAAAACTTGCTCTATCTGTCCCGCTAATTCTCTACTGTGTATGTCATAGTCATGAAGTTCTAACCGAGATACGTTCTGAATTTTTTCTGTTCTTACTTTCTCGAGACTTATCGTCCTCCAGATATGCACATATTTGTATTTTTTCAGTTTGTATGCAAGGCAACCTAATTGATAACAGTCTTCTGCTGATAATCTCTGTATATATCGTTCATATATAAAACCGTCTGTTAATCTTGTAGCATTTAATTTGTACGTGTCTTGAAGTCGAAACAGAGCTGCAGCGACCCCTTCTAAATCTTCGTAACTTGGAAGATGTTCACGGATTTCTTATATTAATAATTTGTTTATGTCAGAATAAAGTAACATACAGACAAAAAAGAAAAACAAAAACACTCCTCAAGAAAAAAAAAAAAAAAAAAAAACAGATTAAAATGTGCATTACAGCTGTCATTTAGAAGTGGCGCACTTCTTAAGTTATGAAGATTCTGAAGTGTTGTCTGCAGTTGTTCTGTTTCTTCTTCAAAACACATACAAATTAGATGTCACTACTTCTTAATCGTTTATGCAAACTCGCCATGTTAAGACATTTTATGACATTTCTATTTTTTATTATGTTATTCCACATTTTTTATTTTTTTATTTTATTTTATGAAGATGTTTGAATATATGTCAGTTTTAACTGATTACAAAATGTTTTTATCCAGAATCATTACACTTTATTTCATTTCTATTTTTCTTTTTCGTTTTCATTCTTTCTCTGTAGCGGACCTTATTCTGTGAAATATGAAGAATCTCCTCTTATTGTGATATTAGCAGTATTAAGTAAATAAATACTGAACCGTAACGTAATAGTAGCAGAAATTAAGCAAAATAAATATGTACAGTAACGCGATATTAAGTAAATAAAAACTGTGACGTGATATTAGTAGTATTAAGTAAAGAAATACTGTACAGTGACGTGTGATATTAACCAAGACGTTAATACTGGAACGACGGCGACATTACTAGAAATCACAATAATGTATTTGAAGAGGTGATTCGCCCGCTAAAGAATAATGAGAAGGACTCTAGAAAGCTAGAAACAACGCCGTTACGACGGCAACGATGGTGATATTGATAGAAATGGTATAATACATTTTAGAATAGGATATCAAACATTGGTAAATTCCTGCACAATAATAAGCAACTTGTAGTGTGAGTTGTAAGTTTTGTGATTTTATTTGGTTTATTTTATTTTATTTTATTTTATTAATATAAATAAGAAGAAGAAAGAAAAAGTAGGGGAAAAAAAAAAAAAAACACCGTTTATTTGAAGTTAACGGTCAACGATTGGCTAATAATAAGATAAAAAAATATAAATAAATAAATAAAATAAATATATTTTAATAAAGTTTGTGATGTTCCTTTATTTTATTTATTTGTTTTGAACATTATTTTAATTTTTTTTTTTTTTTTTTTTTTTTTTTTGTGCGGGATTGTATATGCAGAAAAATGCGGGATGATCGTCGGACTTTAAGGATTTACTTTTTTTATTTAATGTTCGAAGAATTTTCTACAGAATTGGTGTAATCGCATTAAAACAGTTGTTTAAAGTATTTCATTTTGTGAAGGAGACAGGTATTACTATTTATTATTATAAATGTTAATATGTTTGGATTTTTTTCGTTTTATTTAATTATAATTTAAAAGTAACAGACAACTGATGGCAGCCATATTATTTGAGAACAATATTTATTTATTTATTTATTTATAATTTTTTCAAATAACGACACTCGATTAATAATAACATTCACCAGTGGTTGTACTAATGTGAACAACATAAACAACGTCATGATGTATCAGCAAATTTTGAGTGGCCAGTAATTAAATTTGTTTTAAAATAAATTGACTTATGTAGCACCAAAGAAACACCACACAACAAGTCACAGAGAATTTAAAATTATTATTATTATTATTTTATTGTTATTGTTATTATTTATTTTTCTAATCTTTTTTTTTTTATTTATTATTATTTTTGTTTTGTTGTTGTTGTTGAAATAAACTAATAAAACTATTAAAAGAAAATATGCTAATTTTGTTTGACAGGTTGTTTTCAGTCAGTTTATTTATGATTTATTATTTTTAAAGATTTAGGTTAAATTGCTGACTTGCTCTATAATTATTAAACATATTAAACTTTATAATGGGTGGGTCCCTAAATGCTTTCATATTATTTAAGCTAAATACCTGTATCGCTCTATGTTAACACTAAAAACAAATAAAGATGAATACAAATTTAAGAAATACATGACCAGGTTATTTTATATGTAGATGATGCTATAAAATATTAATAAAATTATTTATAAAAAAAAATATTTAAAACACAAATAAACACTCAAATAATTTGTTATCCTGTTCTTTGTTTCTCTTCTTTTCTTAATGGTCAATTTTAATTTATTTATTTACACTTTGTTTTCTTTTGTTGAATTCCTTCTTTTTCATCTTCTTCTTCTCTTATTATTATTACTACTTTTTATTATTATTATTATGTTTTATTTTTATTATTATTATTTTTTGTGATCTTTATTATTATTATCCATTTTATTTTTCATTACTAATATTTTTTATTTTTTATGTTTTCTAGGTCATGTGGAGAAAATGTTCCAAATGAATTTAAAGAATGGTTCTGTAAAAAATCAGATGTGAGTGAAATATTTTATAAATTTTTCATCTAGCTACACAATCATTGATCAGTATCATACTGTAGAGTGCAAGTGCTGCTGGAATACTATAATATGATATACCGATGGTTTACATGTATCAACAGGAACAAGAAGAAAAGGGCAGAGCACCATTGAAGTCTGCTTTTTTGTGAAATCAAGCTGATGCTGGTAAAAACACTGCATCTGCTACGCTGCGAAACACAAAACTAGGCAGACGACTGCGATGGCAAAAATAACAGCCAGAAAGTTGAGCAGCAGGTAAAATCTGAGCTTGCCTCTCTGAGAATGAAGCTGGATGAGAAGATAAAGAAAACAAAGACTGTAGCTGCAGCAGAACAAGATGAGGCTCAGGAAGGCAGCGTTCACGAGAGTGATGTCTCACCACATTGACAGTTCGAAGGACTGAGCTAGTCCTGTACCTGATTCAGACAACACAATTCCAAGTTGCAAGTTTTTTATGTTATTTTTATTTCTTAGCAAATAAAATAAGTTTTATAGTAACAACTCTTTACTGATTGTAAATTAGCATAATAATAATCATTTGTTTTGTTAATTATTTAAATTATTATCATTATTATCATTATCATTATAATGATTATACAAAGTATATCAAAAATATCCCACATCCCTTTGTGTCTGAATAATCCAGTAACTGATAA
>CM022677.1:11534813-11591040 GCA_012295275.1 Chrysomallon squamiferum
ACCACTGCTGAATCAATACAACAGTCTGAAACTTCAAAATGTGACTTAGCAGAACCATCACGTGGAGAAAGACCAAGGACATCAACATCAGCATCAACCACCACTGCTAAATCAATACAACAGTCTGAAACTACAACATGTGACTGAGGAGAAACATCACGTGGAGAAAGACCAGGGTCATCAACATCTAGGAAACGGAAAACAGAAGATGATGAATGCCCGGAGAAGACTCCAAAAGTTCGAAAATCTTCCGAAAGTGACTCTAGAGAGACATCACAAGGAGAAATACCAGGGCCATCAACATTAGCATCACTCACCATTGCTGAATCAAGTTTACTGCAATAAAAAATAAAATAAAAATAGAAATAGTTCAAACAACAAAAAATTTAATTTCAGAAAGTTACTCTGGAGAAACATCATGTGGAGGACCAGAGACATCAACATCTAGGAAACGGAAAGCAGAGGATGATGAATGCCCGGAGAAGACTCCAAAAGTTCGAAAGTCTTCCAAAAGTGACTCTGGAGAAACATCACAGAGCAGAAAGACCGGTGACATCAACATCAGCATCACCTACCACTGCTGAATCAATACAACAGTCTGAAACTTCAAAATGTGACTCAGGAGAAACATCACGTGGAGAAAGACCAAGGACATCAACATCAGCATTAATCACCACTGCTAAATCAATACAACAGTCTGAAACTTCAAAATGTGACTCCGGTGAAACATCACGTGGAGAAAGACCAGGGTCATCAACATCAGCATCAACCACCACTGCTAAATCAATACAACAGTCTGAAACTTCAAAATGTTTCTCTGGAGAAACATCACGTGGAGAAAGACCAAGAAGTCAACATCAGCATCAACCACCACTGCTGAATCAATACAAAGCCTGAATTAGATAAGTCAGAATAATTTCAGAAGACCTTTTAGATAAATGTCACGGAGACTCGTGTTTACATGAGGGTTTTTTTCAGCTGTTTTTTGAGGTGGTCTAGAAGCAGAATAAATTGTCCAGTTTGCTCTGAAAGATTCACCATCTTCGTGCACACCACAAGAAATGGAAATTGCCACGTCTCAGAGTCAGGAAAGTCGGGCGAAATTTTCCAGCTGGACACATTAACAGTCAGTCTGTTATCAGTCGTTTATTTACTTCTCTATTTTGGAAAAACTTCTTTGCTAATAGAATTTTGTCTTCTACTAGGATATGAACAATATTTGAAGCCTTACAACATCACTCTATGTGTATTAGTTTTCCTTCAGCTGGTATGCATGTGTTATTTTTTTTTATTCTACTGATCAAAAATAGAAATATTTATTCATCTATATATTCTACTATATATTTTACTATTCTATTATATATTTTATTCTGCTGCTATGGCTGAACTTAACTGTTTCAAAAGTTCTTATTCTTATGTTCATAGTAATAATAATAATGGTGATGATGATGACGATGTTGATGTAGAAAATGGCAGTGATGATGATGATGATGTAAAATATGCCATGATGATGATGATGATGATAATGTAGAAGACAGCAGTGATGATGATGTAAAAGAGGCAATGATGATGACGGTGATGATAGTAATAGAATGCAGATATTTACTTGTAAAATATTTAAATGAAGTTGGAAATATCTGTCCTGGACAACCAAACCCTAGGATATCTACCCCTTGGACAAGTAACACCAATAATAATAATAATAATAATAATAATAATATATTTATTTTATTTGTTATCTTTGTACACCACAAACCCCGAATCATTTGAAGATTACAGATTTTGGATTAGCTAAACTTCTTGATTAAAATGAGGAAGAGTGAGTGGAACAGTAGTAATTCACATTTCTTACTAATAAAAAAACACTGATAAATTGGTTCAAATTCTGATTTTAAATATTGAAGTTTAAATTCTGTTTTCTTATTAATAGGGAATATTGAAGAACTGAAATTCTGAATGGTTGAAATTCAATTTTCTTATTAATAGGGAACTTACAAACTGAAACTTGGAACAGTCTTAATTCAGTTTTTTTTTTATTATCTGGGAACGTCGAGGTGCTGAAATTTCGAAAAGATTAAATTTGAGATGTTATGCTATAAACTGGAAAATATATGAGAAACGAGATTTTATTCTTTTTCACTGTTTCAGATGCCAATCAATAATAAAATTACTTTAAAAAAAAAGACGAATGAATGTGTATTGTTTTATAGTCTCAATTTTAACAAACATATCAAATTTCGCTATGATTGTTTTGAATGCCAGTCTTTAATTTTCTATGAGGTACTGCATATAGGGAAAATGTTCATCACAAAAATCTGCATGAACATTTTCCCATTCCCTTTTTTATTATCATATCACCTTTTTCCACTAAATATGTTTTCACAGGGCTACTTCTCACAAGAAATGACTGAAAACAATTCTAGCTCTGAAATTCACCTAGGAAAGCCACTACATCAGGTAAGAGATAAAATAAAACAGTATAAAAAATTTTGTTAATGATATATTAATATGTATATCACTGGTTTCAATATGATCAGATAGAAAAAACAAATGACTAAAATTATTGTTAAAATAATTATCAAATATGTCCACTTTATGAAATGTCAGGGATAAAGTAGAACACCACATCTTTAGAGTTATCAGTGGAAGGAGAAGAATTTTATGAAAGACAACAGGAATGATTTACATCAATTAACGATTTTGACAAACAAGATTTTTCTGGCTCTCATTTCATCAAAGAGAAAATAACATCCTCAAATAGTAAGAAAATACCAATACTATGTTTGTGGACAGTAAGAAAAGAAAGTAATAATAATAATAATAATAATAATAATAATAATAATAATGAATTACATACAGAAGTGCATGTTAAAATTATCAGATATATGAGACAGAGAGAAGCAACATACTGACAGAAGACTCAAAACATTCTCCAGTTCATGATGTAATTGTATTAA
Source organism: Chrysomallon squamiferum (assembly GCA_012295275.1). NCBI lineage: Eukaryota > Metazoa > Mollusca > Gastropoda > Neomphalida > Peltospiridae > Chrysomallon > Chrysomallon squamiferum. The sequence continues at coordinate 11,537,771 of CM022677.1, forward strand.
GAGATGTCGAAGTTGGCAGAACCATCTGATCAGTGATTAAACAAAGAATGGATATTTACAGGATGTACAAAATGTGCATTTATGAATCTTCTGGACATGATTCTGGGATCATTGATTAGAACTGTACAGTTTTTCAGAAGAGTCATTTTTCAATGTTAGATTTAAGTTGACATAAATAAATTGTTTTATTAAAGGTCTACCTTGTTTCTAATCTTTGCTTTTAAGGCGTATTAAATAATTATCCTGTATTTTTGTTGCTTTCACTTCAATAAAAACATATTTGTTTAAAGTTATACAATGCAAAGTGAAAGTTAAATATAATATTTACATTTTACCTAAACTAATTCTTTAAATTAAAAGCCTCTGACTGAAGTAGAAGCCACTGTTCAGTGGTGAACAAGAAACATCAGGAGCCAAAAAATCGGCACCTTTCTTTGGATACGGCTACAAAACAAGACCAAGTGGAACAGCACAGACAAGAAAGTTAAATTACACAGCCTTGCCAAGAACAACAGTTATCATGACAACAATTTCAGACATCTACCACCAAGCATACAAATTCAGCAACCTTGTTCTACAACAAAAGTTTCAGAATTCTCAAAGAGCACTTGGGTTCTGGAAACTTTTCACCTATTCTTATACTGGATTACATTATTCATCAGACAATGGTAATCATAATTTTAATACCAACAGCCATGAACCTGAAAACTGTATGGCACTTGTGATAGTATTTGGCTATACAAATATTGTCTTTTCATCTAACAACCATCAACAATAGATATTCACAGGTTGCACACTTCCTGCCCTTATGTGACTCAAAAATATCAGCACTGGGCAGACAACGGGTGCAAGCAATGAAAAATTTCCAGTGGGTTTAATAATCATTATAAATGATTACATTTCATATTTTTGTAATTTTATCATTTGACCATTTAATAAAAATTATTTGAAATTGCAGATACTCAAAGATTAAGGAGACAAGGATCCTCTATGCAACATACATGATGAAACTCTTACCTTATTAAATTACCACTCTCAGCAGATGAAGTGACATTGAACGGTTTTTAGAATGCATTAGAAACATTTTGTGAAGAATTTTAAAAATAAAAATAAAATTAGAATGTCATATTTAACAATGCTGAAAGCTTTTCAAATTGTGGATTTTTTTGAAATATTATATTGTTTTGATTGTCAGTGTTGTACTAACTGGCTGAAGATTTAGAAATATAAAAAGGAACACTTATATAAAACACTACTTTCAGAGATGAATTAGCTAGTGTGAACATTTTGAAAATACTTAACTTTCGCAGAAAATAAAGAGAAAGAGATTAAGATGTCTGAAAGTGTTTTGATATTTTAATTTTGGTACCTGCAACACGACAGTTACATTTTCTATCTTGCATATTCTCTTTGCACCTATGTACAAAACAAAAATAATAAAAATAAAAAGTTATATAAAGCATAGGGGCTGACAGTTTCAAATATTTCCATAACCAGAACAAAACAGCATCATCATCAACAACAACAAGCTGTTACTACTAGTACAGACTTTGTTCCCTTTTGTTGGCACCTGTCATCAAAGAGATGTTTTTGTTGTCATCCAGAACTGGTTCTGAAAGAAAAAACAGGCAGTGTATAATATTAAATATCTATATTACAGTTTCAATGTACAAAATTACACTAAACATCCAAATGTAGTTCTCTCTCATTCCTCTCAGTAAAAAAATGAATGTAATTTAATTTTTAAACAACTGCTACATTTAATAACTATACAAAGACAATAAGAAAGACAATGCTCTAAGAATGTTTTATGCATCACTTAATTTTCTTTTTTCAAATAGAAGTAGAGAAAGACATCACATGAAATCCAAGCCATCATTATAACCACATGTTCATCTTGTGCATTTTTTATGACGTATTTTTGAAAATGTTTTATTTTTTTCTTTGTTATTTTTCCTTATTCAAATTCTACAGTTTTCTATTTCTTTCTTTTTATTATTTTTTGTTTTGTTTCACTTTTTGATTGCTTAAAAGTTTTATTATTATTATTATTATTATTATTATTATTATTATTATTATTATTAATTTTAAATATATATTTATCACCTGCCTTTTTTCTGAATCAAAATGGAACATGGCTGCCAATCTGGTAATGGAGTCAGGCTTCATGAAAAATTTTCTCATCTACATCACCAGTAGTACTCTGAAACACTTGTATGTGAAACCCATTAATTAAAATTACTTAACTACACACATTTGTTATAATTACCAATTAAAAGATTGTTTCTTTTTCATTTTTAAAAACATTATTTGTCATGTAATTCTGATTTATTTTTCAGTTACAATTAGAAATGTGTATTAATTCTAGCATGTGTAAAAACTATTTTTAATATTCTGTTTTTTGTGTGAAATTGTATCCCGATTTTTTGCAAAAGTTCAAATGTAAACCTTGAGTTAAGAGAATTTCAATAAAAAATACTGAAAAACAAAGAAAGATTATAATTAAAATAATTAATTGCCCCAAATCTTTCTCATTCAAAAGACAAATTAAGAAAAGAACTCACCTCACTGCTACTGACACCATGACAGAACAGCTGAAACAAAAAAGTTGATAAATGAAGGTTCTGGAGAAAATAAAATACTGTAAAATGCAGCTGATAATAACTAAAACAGCAACTGCCTAGTTTATTTCCCATTATTATTATTATTATTATTATTTAATCATTATTTTTCTGTAAGTAAAATTAAAGATGACAAGAATGTGTAGTTACTAACAAAGTGAATAACAGAGTGTCTAATCAAGCACTGACAATATTACGATTAGTGAATTTTCCAAAACTGTTCTAGCATTGTTGCACGAACGCTTGATACTCCAAGAATAGGGCTACAAGAATCTGATATTTCTTACATGGTGAAGAAACTCTTACCTTATTAAATTATCAGTTTCAGCAGATGAAGTGACTTTAAAAGATTATAAGAATACGAGTTTCCTTTACGAATGTTTACGAAACTTTCAGCTACTTTGTGTAGGGACGCCAATAACACTTCCTTCACAGCGCATAATTGACGTCACAAACCCAACAAAAACTGAAATTTTGTTTTTAAATATTGGTTAAGAAGTTTAGTAATTCATAATTAATTCTGAATATAAGCTGAGGCCTATCAGTTTAAAGATTAATCATGTATGTTTGTGTGTGTGTTCTTTTATCGAATATTTCACTCGGATTTCATTTTATTTTAATTTCTTAATATTAATTTTCATTATTTTTATTTTTTAATGAACGTCTTCATACTCTGACAGGAAAGGAAGTAATATTTTGGATGTGGCAGGTCAAAAAAACAACAACGAAAATTGAGCTTTTCTTTAAAAATATATTAAAAGAGATTGTTTTTGTACCTTTTCGGTTTCACTTTTATTTATTTCTCTTTGATCATCTTCCTTATTTTTTGTTTTTCTCTCTCTCTCATTATATTTTTCTCGCTGTCTTCAATATTGATACGATTAAATATAAAAATTTCCATTTGAATCAAAGAACATCTTTAAAGTACTCATCTATTTATTTTGGGACATTTTCCTCCTGTATTTTTCGGGGATAATATTAAGATGAACCCTTGCTTTTAAAATTAAAGTTTGGTTTTTACTCAGAAAACTGATTTAAAAAAAAAAAAAAAAAAAATAATGCGAGCCCCCTTTACAATCTTTTGTTGACTAAACTTTTTTATTTCTTTCTCTTTGATCCTCTTCCTTATTTTTTTTCTCTGTCTCATTGTATCTTTCTCGCTGTCTTCATCGTTGTCTCTCTCTTTTTCGTTCTTTAAAAATACCATAAAATTCTCTGACTATCTGTTTGAAAAATTTTACTTGGTAACTGTTTATTTTTGATTTCAGGCAGTGTGTGTGAGAGAAAAAAATAAATGGAAAGTTTTATATGGTAGAGGAGCAAGAGAAAATTTGTGATATTTTCTCATCACACAAATATGTTAACACACCACACCCTAGATCTGTACCTGCTGTCTTCTGTACAGAGAAATATGAATTTAACTTACACTTGTTACAATTAATAATGTTGATATTTATTAAAATAAATATAATTATTTTCATTTTCTGTTGTTCCCTTGTTTTTCATTATTAATGCATTTTAAGATAAATTTGAATGAACTGTTACGAATGCAATAAACATCTCTACCAAAACCTTTGAACACATTTCTGTAACAGTAATCTAAATTTTCCAGAAAAGAAATTTGTGAATGTTGATTATAATTTTCATTACAGTTTATTAATCTTGAACTGGGTAGTCTCAGAAAATCAGTGCTCTGTTGGTTAAACAAGAGCACACTTCAGCATCAAACTCTGAAAATGTATCATCTTTTTCATAGAACATATGAAAATAACTGTGATTTCTTCAAGTGAGGATAATGTAAATTCTCTTAATCCACTTGATCGCTGACTGTAAATCATAAAACAAAACACCTGAATTGATATAAGGAAAATGTTTTTATTAGTTTGCGTACATTTCAATAAAAATATTGAGTCCTTTTTTCACATTCGCAGTTTACAAAAGGCATTTTTCTTACACTTTCATATTCACAAAATTAATTTAAATAGGATAATTTTACATTTTTATACAAATACATTATGGACACACACACACACACACACACACACACACACACACACACACATTCAGATTGCGTATATACATTTTCCTCCTATATTTTTCGGTGATAATATTAAAATGAACCCTTTTAGAATTAATGTTTGGTCTTTATTCAGAAACCTGAAAAACGGCTTCAGCTAACATCACGGCCGTTTTTACGACGAAACCGAGATTGAGAGAAATATTTTAACGTTTGTTATGAATTTACCAGTCCTCTGATCAAAAACAATTCTAGGCCTCAGAAAAAGTAAATATTTTATTATAACCGACATTAAAGTTGTATTTTGATAAATTCATACTTTGAATAATTTTAGAAACTTAATAAGTCCGCTTCGCATCGAAATATAAAAATCTTCTTTCAACATTAATATTAATATGATTTCTCCCCCCTAAAAAAAATTAATGTCCTTCTTATATCCTGAAAAATTTGTGTATTAACATTAATAATAAATTACTTTAACAATAATAAGAACATACAGAAACGCGTGAAGTGCTAGTAGATGAATATTGTATTTATTATTGTATTGATATTACTGAAAATTAACTGTGCACCTTTCAGTGTCACAATGTGATACTTTGTTTTATGACAGCAGTAACATGACATTCCGCGACACAATTTACATCTCTCCCTACCATGAAATTACATGATTAATCTAAAATTCAAATTTATCAAATTATGTAATCAAGAATATATCAGATTATTTCTTTTTTAAACACTGAGAGAAGTAAGTTAATCTAGAATGAAATTTCATGTTTATTCAATAATATAACTGATAATCTCTAATTAATGTAATTTTAATTTCTCATATAAATAATACAGACGTTAAAAAACTTGCGTCTTATTTTGTTATCGATGGGTAACATTATCAGTGTAAACAGCGATATTCTTTAGTTAAATGTGGTTTTATAAAAGTTCACGATTTCCCATTTAATTTATATATAAATAAATCAATTTATTATTATTATTATCATTATTATATACTTTAAAAAAAAAAAAAAAAAGTATTTAGATTTTATCTCGACAGAAACAATACACTAAGAATAAATCTGATTTCTCTGATAACTTTACGAGGCCTAATAAAAACTTCGAAGTAATTTTTATATCCGCACTCAGAACAGTTCTAATGAAACTAAGAGAATAGCGTCAAACATATATAGGAAGCTTCCGTTTTTACAAAAAAAAATAAAAACAAAAATATTATTATTGTTGTTATTGTTCTGCTGTTGACAATAAATCAGGACAATTATGGTGTCTGCTTCATTGTTATATAGATTATTACTGGTGGAGCGGTTATATTAATATCTAATGTAATAAGAGAACTTCAGGTATAATAAGAAATGTAAAGTATATTACACTATACAACTTGTGCTGATGTACCCCTTTTAATGAATATAATGACAAAATAAATTTCGCATAGTAAAATAACGTGTTAAACTCGTTTGTTCTCAGCTAATGTGATATCAGGGAATTATCTCTGATATTTTTTAATATAACCTGATATAAATATACGATATTAATAAAATATGATATTAACCTTTCTCAACATACTTAATCTAGAAACTGTAAATATCATTGTTCAACCAGCAATTAATTCTCACCTTTTTCTTTTTACAGGTAATTAAACCGCTTATTTTCATAACGCCATGTAGAATTACCGTTTATAGCTGTCAGTAATATTTAATCTTTTTATTATACGATTTAGAATTAGCAAAGTAAAATATCACGTTACGTTTACTAAAACGAACACTTAGAAGCTGTATCTGAAGTTAGTTGCACAAAATTCTGCTGTATATATATATATATATATATATATATATATATATATATATACACATATATATATATATATGCTGCATATATGTAATTAAAATAAAACTGAAATAAATATTTATATGATAAAAATAAAATTCTTCTGTCATTATTTCATTGAAATTTTAAAACTATTTTACATTGTTTCTTAATGTTCCCCTATCTATATATCTGTCTGTGTGTAAAATATAATTAACGTGTATAATATCATGAATTACAAAGTTGTTCTCTTGTTATAAATTTATTATTAACAGCTAATACACATTATTGTTGTGTTTTTGGGTGGGGGTTCCAAGCGTACTCAAATATTCTACTTCATTTTCTTCTTTTTTTTCTGCCTGATATAAGATTTTAAAATCAAAACATGAAAGAAACGGATTCGAAGAAAGAAAACACACACACACACACACACACACACACACACACACATCCAATTAAAATAAAATAGGGGAAACAACCGCACGAACAAAAAATGCAAATATAAAAATATAAATTAAAAAAGAACGATGTTTTAAAAACATGACTAAATATGAAACTGGATACCTCACTGGAGATCTACAGACATGTTTTAAATCCGAGTTTTAAATAGGGGTCATGTTTCGTCTTTATTTACTGAGTACGTTCAAGTTAGTTTTACATGTTAAAAACTATTCTATTAATGACGCCGTCGTTGCCTTCGTAACGACGTTGTTCCTAGTTTTATTCGAGTACTTCTCATTAGTCTTCAGCGCTTTTCATTAATTATTACTCAAACTTTCTGAGCGCGCGCATCACCTATTAAAATATATTATTGTAATTTCTGTTAATGTCGCCGTCGTTCCCGTTGTACGGGGATTGTTCCTGACGTTACTGGTGTACTCCTTTTCGTATTCTATTCGCTGTTATTCTTATTGTCTACCGTGCCCGTCCTATATTAAAAAATATTATTATCTCCGTTAATGTCGCCGTCGTTGCCATCGTAAAGCGGTTATTCGTAATGTTTTTTGAGTGCTTATCATTATTCTTTAAAAAAAATCATAAAAACATTATTAAAAAAAATATGTAGAAATTTCACTATGCACAATGACAAGTGACAGACTTTCACTGGAATTGTCTCATTTATCTATGAGAATGATTTTTTATTTTTATGACAGATGAGGAAAACTTTAAAGAAATATATATATTTATATATTCTTTATTCTTTGAGTAAAACGTTAATGAAATATATATATTTATATATTCTGTTTATTCTTTGAGTAAAACGTTAATGAAATATATATATTTATATATTCTTTATTCTTTGAGTAAAACGTTAATGAAATATATATATTTATATATATATTCTTTATTCTTTGAGTAAAACATTAATGAAATATATATATTTATATATTCTGTTTATTCTTTGAGTAAAACGTTAATGAAATATATATATTTATATATTCTGTTTATTCTTTGTCCGCCTTTGTCACTGTCTCGTTGTCTCTAAATTGTCTCAGTCTAATTCTCTGCCTCATTCACGTGTTTCTATCTCTTTTCATAATTATTTTATTTATTTGTTGTATTTATTATTATTAATTATTATTTATTAATTTTTTTTATTTTACTTATTTATTTTAAATTTTTGGCTTGGATATAGTCAGAAATTAAAGTGAAAAACAGAGCTAGAAGTGACATCACTGTATTTCAAACTCAATGTGCAGCCAAGTTAACTAAATTTTCAGCAGAATCAAAACAGTCTTAAATTCCACCACAACGTTAGACAAATTTGGACTTTGACATCTAGTTTTTGAATGAAATAGTTGTTAGAATTAGCAACAATAAATGTAACTTATTTTTCTCTACTATCAGATTTTTTAAAAAAACATATTGTTACTTCATTTAGTATTTTATCAAGAGAGAATAAAAATAACAAACTCACATTAGCTATTTCTGAATAAAGAGAATTAATTTGAATTATTTTATTATTTTTTTTATCATTATTACTATTATTATTTTTATTTTTATTACCCTTACAGTTGTTATTACTATTACTATTATTATAATTACCATTATTATTATTATAATTACTACTGTGTTATTATTATTATTATTATTATTATAAATAATTCTGCCTATTCACTGGGTTCCTTCATTAGGAAATAAAACTAAACAACATTCTTAGCTGAAATAGATCAGTTTTTTATTGCATACAAATTAACATTAAACATGATAACGCCCATTTCCCATCGTGATGTTTGCTTTATAATGAAGTAACTATTCACTCCAGCCCACAAAACAGATTTACATATTATTTCAGATTCAGCATGTGCCTTTACAATGTCTTTGTGTTCGTTTTTACTGATCTAGGTTTCCAAAGGGCACGTTTGCATATAATTAAATTTGAATAGATTATAGGCCATCAAATGAGAAATTTATATCATTTAAAATTTATTTTAAATGTTTTGATACAATCTATTTTTAATTAATTTTTGTTTTAGACAGGAGCTGACAAAAGGGAAATTTACATATATTTAAAACATTTTTAAATTAAACTGTCATGACAATCTATTCATGAATTTTTTTTATCATATTGGCAAAAAATACAAAATCTACATACTTGCATATTTAAGGTTAACAAAAAATATATATATATATATATTTAATATTTTTAACAGATAATTGGGCCAACTAAAGGGAAATTATCTGATTTTTAAAGGTTTTGTTTTGTTTACAAACACAAAGCCCACTGATATGAAACTCTTTCCAGATGTAATCAGTTGTAGAAACTGGTACATCTAAACATTCTTTAAATTTCTACATACATATTATACATTTTATTTCTTTTTATTCTTTCACATCAAGACCATACTCTTACACTGTAAAAGAGAACATTTTGTTTTATAAAGCAAGAATCATCTCTCACTTAGCAAAACAGCCCTTTTGAAAAACTATTTATAAAAAATTTCAATCACTTTTCATGATGTTACAGTGCCACAAACAATTCAGTGTGATTCTAATTATGCATAATGAAGACAAAAATAGGTTTTGCGTTTAATCAGCTAATAACAAATATTTTCAACACTTGTGAATTAAAAACAGCCGTTGTAATACCATCATGAAACAATTACAGCATTATTCCTTTTAGTTAAATCATTAGGAATGAAACTGGAAAAATGAAGACAGGTGAATTTTAATAATAATAATTTTGATAACAGTAGTAATAGTAGTGGTAGTAATAATAGTAGTGATAATAGTAATAATAATAATAATAATAATAATAATAATAATAATAATAATAATAATAATAATAATAATAATAATAATAATAATAATAAACTAGTAATAATAATAATAATACATTTTTTACATTTACCATTTGATATGAGACATTAACTTGAAAGACTCTGTCATTATCCATACAGAAATAACTAAAATAATGTTCTTAAACACTTAATAAAAATATTCATACTGTATAATTAACCAATCCATTGAAAATATTATAATATATGATGGTTATAAATATAAAATTACAGTAAGATTTATTTTTCATGGTCACTATGAGTGAATTACAAAGTCAATAGTTTAAAAAAGCTAAAATAGATACATCTGTTATGAATGATCAATACAGATAGTAAACTACTTTTGATTGGCTAATATGTCTGAGAAAATCATTTTGATTGGTTTAAAAACAGTTGGTCACATATATTTTTGTAAATAATATATAAATATCAAATGTGATATAAAACTGTTTTATTTTTATGTGAATATTTTTCTTTGGCTGATGTGTAGCTGGTAATTGATTAGGAACTAGATTTAAAGTCAGACTGGAAAATAAACAAAAATATCATAAAATGAAACATCTCTTGATTTTTTTACCAATTTTATTCTTGAAAACAGATGGTAGTTCTAAATACTGTGTTGTATTCAAAATTAAGAAAACAGATTCATGTGGGTTGTTGTTAACAGATTTTTTAATAATATTTATATTATATGTATAATCAACATACTTTTGCTGTTTTAACCTGTCAGGACATCTAACCTTTGACCATGGACAGTGACTGGCCGATGCAATGTTTTAACGCAATAAGTGAACTGGAAATATGGTCACATTGCATGCTTTATCTTCTCTGTGACTTCTGATGTTCCATGCAAGGTGTGTCAGCCAAAGGGATGCAACTTGAGGTTTGTCTGCTTCAGCTTTTCGTTTCAGTTTTGATTCACTGTTATTTGAGTTTTGGCTGCAGCTTGTAATAAACAACTTTTTCAGTCTTCACAGTTTATGTTAAAAGTGAGGAACAAAACAATAATAAAGAACACAACAAATTTAAAACACACTTTTGATATTTTTGTTTACATAACTGCCTGTTCACAGCAACAAGGTAAGGCTATCAGTGTCACAGCCAATATTCAAGTATAAAAAGCAAATACAAGAATTTGTGAGAAAAAAATTACAAAAAAAAAAGAAAAAAGAATATGCCTAGTGTTACTTGCTTATAGATAACACCCTATGAATTATATTTGAGAAACAACTAAAAAAAAAAAAAAAATAATAAAAAATATGAAATTTTGTTAAATGATTATAAAAATATGTAACACACATTTCAAAATCATTGGTGATAAATAATAATGAAATAGTGAAATATATGTACAATCTGTGTCATGTGACAGCATCACCAGGCAGGTTAATACTGTGATACTGTCACATGACACAGATTGTATAAGTTGTACTGTTTATTATTACTTTACCTGGAGATGGTGGTCTTCTCCCCCTGTCTGCCTATTTTTTGTAAGTACAATGCAGGAAACTAACAGAAAAACAAAAACAAAATAATCAATTTAAAAACATTGTATTATATTATTTGGATTTACAAAAATTATTTTGTGACATAATAAATAAATAAATTTATATTAAAAAAAGAATTAAAAAAAAAAAAAAGAAGAAAACAGAAAAATCTAAATATTAATTATAGAACAATGAGAACAAAATATGTAGATGAAAACTGATACTTTTCAAATTTAATTTACTACTACTACTAATAATAATAATAATAATAATAATAATTTAAGAAAGAAAATCAAAATCAAAATTAGAATATTACATTACCAAAATTCTCCAGATCCATTTCTCCCAGGTTTATATTTTACATTATTAAATACTAACTCTAACCCTAATAATCCTAATAATGATTTATAGCATCCTTTAATTTATTGTAACAATTAACCACTTATTAAGTTTAGTAACAAATTTTCCCTGAAAATTAATTAAATGCTCTAGATAGTGTTTTGATTGTACATGTATGTAATAATACATGTGAATAATGCTTAAACACATAAATCTGAGAATAACAGATTTCAATATTTCTGGTCCATTAAATTTAGCAATGGCTTAATTTAGATTAATAATAATAATTAGCAGGGCTTTAAAAATAAGAAAATTAATAAACAAGTAGCAAGCTAATTTAACCTGCAAATAAAGATTTAAAATAAAATTTACCAGAAAAGATAATTTATGATATAACTACATTATTAATATCATTATTTTGATGCATGTTTCAATATGGTATACATTCTGAAAATTCTGCTTACATTCATGTGTGCACTATGTTAGAAAATTCAGTGTGTTTCTATAACACCTAAAAACTGAAATATTTTAGAATTATATTTTATATTATAATTATTTAAAACAATAAATTACTAATCTGACATATTAAAAGAATAACTTTAATTCATGGATTTCAAAAAAGCTTTATTTTTATTTTTATTTTATTATTATGATTTGTTTTGTTTTTTAAAGTTCTACAGTCACTATTTTTGATAAGTGATGAAAATTCTGTAAATAAGCAAAGTGAGAATTAAGTGAAAAGCAAAAAGGTTTTTAGATAATAATAAAGATAATAATGCTACATATTTTTTTTTAAAACCTCCAAGAACTGATTAAATTTAAAAAAGTAAAGTTAATACAGATGACAGGATGATGAAAACAAGTGTGGATGACTAAATGAAGAAATGATAAATATGTTTTAAACTAATGGATGATAAAATTAGTTAATTTTACTTATAAAAATTGAACTTAATAAATATGTGTGATGCTGTAATTTATATATTCCATGTTGACTGGTACCAGCATTTCCTAATAATAAAGAATAACAATATTTTAACAGGCTTGTATATAAAGGATGACTTACCCAATATTTTATTTTATTTTTTATTTTAATTTATCCATATATCACAAAATATAAGAAATGTAAACAAAACCTCACAGACTGAGTAAATTAGTGTATAATGCTGACATACTCAGTCTCTTAAAGTCTTTTGTATTGAGGAATGATGTTAATGGAAAAATAAATATAGAGATTAAAAGAATAACAAATAAATAAATAAAATAATAATAAAAATATAAGAAGAATTAAAAAAATCATAAGAAGAAGAATATATAATGATTGTTGACACCAGAAACAAGAATAAAACCATGATAATGGAAATATGGAAATAATGAAGTATTCTAAGTTATCATGCACTCTAACCACTGAGCCAGTCTATCCATCACTATAAGATTAACACAGTTGATTAAGTGAATACTCTCGGAGTAGAGTTTGATTTGTTTAGTTCTGAATCTCGACTCAGTTTTGTGAAAGCTAATGAGTACTTGGTGTTCCATGACATTTGACTTCCATTACCATAGCAAGATGCTGAATTAACATTAATAAAAATAATAATAAACCCTGCAATGTAAGCTATCTGATGAAATAAATCTTCATAAGATTTAACTGAGGAGCACTCATTTAAAATTAACTTTCTTTATTGACAGCTTCTGAAATACTGACATTATTAAAGCCTGAAAGCATCCATTTTAAATAATACAAATATATTTACATAGGAAAAAGCATTGATCAGTCTGTATACTAAAACTGAATATTACAAATATCAATTTTTCCAGTACAATAACAAATTTCATAAATTCATATAATAAAAGATATAATACAATTTTTTGGCTTGCAATGTACATTTTTTTAAAGTAAAATTCTGAACCATAACTAAAAATTCTCACAAAACTTACTTTCTGTTTCCTGACCATTCAGAAGATGTCAGTTTTATCAAGTGGAAAAAGTAGATGGTAAGATTCTGTTAACAGAATGTTTTGATGAGGTATAGATTACATAAAGAATTAGCTGTTTCTAACACATCTTTCAAACATATCTCTGAAAAATAAATAAATAACAATGAGGCAATACATATTTAATAACAGCTACTGCTGAAAAAAGGGTACATAACTCTCTATTTCGCTGCAGAAAATTATGTTCTGTTTTTAATAGTTTTAGGATTTAGTTTTATCTGTAATAATAAAGTGATTTTGTTTCTTGTATAATCTCTAATACAGTCAATAAAAAAGGACGTTAATCCACAAGCGCGCGCAGTAATTCTGATTATCCACTGATCTTCTATAAAACAAAATATTTATCTTGCATATTCTGCGTTAGTAAATGTAAGTAATGTGTCAAGTTATAAAATGTCATCAAAATTTAATCTATCCTCTTCTCACCTTTAGAAGTATAATCCTACATTGGTGATTAAAAATAATAAAAAAATCCAGAAGCCCATTTAATATGTTCAATATACACCTCTCACCTACATACTAAATTATAAAAAATGATTTTTATTATGCGATGTAAATATTTAGTTATTTATTTATTTATTATTATTATTATTCTCAAATAATTGTCTCGCTCATTATCTTTTTTTTTCCTTTTTTTTAATGTTCTTTTTCTCAGTCAAGAGGATTGAAAAGTGGATATCTCCAGTGTACTTGTCTGTGTGAAGCTATAGCTACGTCATAAAAAATACTGACATCCAGACTGGAGCGATGATGTTAACTTTTCAAGTGTTATGGATATTGAGAAGTAAAGAAATCAAATAAAGATTAGAATTGTATTTTCTTTATATTACTATTGCTGTTATCGTTGTCTTTGTTGTTGTTGTTTTATGTTTATACTGTAGCATTATAGTAAACATTACAGGTCTGATTGTACTGTGAAAACACTGTGTACATTCAGAAATGTAGATTAGGCTTCCAGGCTAACGTGTTTTTATAAACAACAGTAGAATTATATGTGAATATCGAGAACGCTTCCATACTAATGTGACATTTTATTAACAGAACTTGTTTCACAGAACAGCTAAGTAGGAGTAATTTTACACGGCGTTATCAAAATAAGATGCAACTTCAGTACCGCCATCACTATTTATGTTACATGTTTTATGTTGTAAACAGAGGCGTAGCGGTAATATTATGTATTGAAAACACAGTGTATGAAAAACAGAGGTATTGGTTATTAATTAACAACATCAGATCATTTTATTTTTCATAATAAATTAATAAATAAATAAATAAATAAATAAATAATAAGCTTATTTTTTCTTTAACAGGTATAACGTGTCTAACAAGTTGAATAATGAATCAACGTTTAATAATGCGTATTATTCTCTTTTTTATTAAGATATTAGAATTGCAGTTGAGAGTTGAGAGGCTAGATTAAGATGAATTAACTTCACCCTTTTATTGATATTTGCAAGTGCAGCTTTCTTAAATCCTAGAAAAGTCTAAAATACAGAGAAACATTAATAGACGTTTTTATTATTAAAAGTAAAGTGAAAAGGCGAGGATGCGAGAGATGAATCTTGTTTATTATAACACAAGTTCTGTAAATATACTGCGCTGTTACAGATTAATTCTTAATTAACTGTAGAAAGTGATATTCTATTATCTCCCCTAAAAATTAAATTGATAATTAGACAATTCATATTCAAGTAGATATAATCTAGAGAGCTATATATAAATGTAAAATATTACGGTTCTTTCGCTGAATTTAAATGTATTAGTATAAACAGGTCTGGTTGAAGCAAATAAATATAAATGTTGTCGTTCAGTTCCATTATATGTGGTAAACAGCGTTTTTCATAATAACAAGAACATGTTTTTTTGTTCATTACTGCAATACAAAGAACATTTTAGTTGCCGTTTACAGGGACAGATAAATAAATAAATAAATTAATTAATATTAATATTAATATCTAAGATCCTTCAGTATTTTAGGCATACACAGAACCTCTCCCAGTGAGATAAAATATCATCGCTGCTTTATTATCAATGTTTTCTGCAGTGTTTATCATTTCTTTTACTGAAGTTTTAATTACAGCGACACCTGCATTTATCACTGTAATCTGAGAGGTAGATAGGTAGGTGGATAGACAGATAGACAGACAGATAGATGGAGAGTGAGACAGACAGACATATATAGAGATAAATCCATAGACCGTCATACAGACACACAGACGGATAGAAAAACCCAGAACTGAATAATTAAAATGACCAATAAAAGAAAAGTTGTGAAAAGCTAGGTTAATGTGATATTATATAATAATGCATGTACAAACATTTTCTTACTAGCTCATTTGCCTATGAAATGTAAAATGTCTATCTATCTCTATGTCCATCAATGTCTATTATTTAACTATATACATAAACACCCTCTCACTGATATGAACTTACGTATATAACTATCCTCTAAGGCAAACACATATACCAAACTATTTCTTTTCGATATGTGTGTATGTCTGTGTTTGTGTATGTGTCTATCTCTCTATCTGTTTATTTGTTGATAATTGTTTCTTTCTTTATAATGACGACTGTAATACTGACATTACGACATTAACGATAAAAACAACAACACCAATTGCAATAATACTACTTAAAATGATAAATAAAATAATAATTATGAAAGAATTCTGAAACAAGATTAAGAAAGAAAATAAAATGATTAATTCAAGCACATATTTATTATAAAGAAACAGTTACAGTAAAAAGAAATAAACAAATACTATAGGGTAATTTGTTGTACTGATTTTTGCTATATAATCCTTGTTTATGATAATAATAATAAGTCCTAATCATAATAAAAGTCAATAAACTAAACTCCTTGAGAAATGTCACATTAATAATGTAATGTCTTTAAAGTCTGCACCAGCTGGGATTTCAAGATTTGCGCAAGAATCAAGACAATACCAATTTGGGCACCCGTCACATCCTATGAAGTCGTCAGAATTCATTCCATCATCAACGCTGCCACAGAGTTCACATTTTTCTTGTGTATCTACTACATCTCTGTCTTCTAGTTCAGGCTCCTCGCCATCAACGGTTTCTTTGGCTGCATCCACCGGTTCTGCTGTAGCATTCAAACTGAACTGCCGTTTTGACTTTGGTATATTCTAATTTTTGTTATTGTAATTTTATCTCTAAAATATTTGCTTTCTTTGCCTTTTCTTCCTCCTTCTTCTTCTTCTCTGCCAACTCTTCTTCATTCCTCTTGACACTTTCTTCTTCTGTCAGTGCCTCGGCATACCTCATCCTCTTGATTTTATTTGAAGTTTGACAACGTGCCCGCCAGATGGACCGTGGACTTTCAACTGTTTCAAAAAACTTAAATAAAACTGAATAGACTATATCGATGCCAAAACTATTGATGTCACCACCAAATATGGAGGCCAAGAAATGTCTATAATATTTTCCGTTAAAGAGCACATTAATCACAGAACCTATAATACTTAATTATCACATAATATCTGGTAAAATAAAATAATCCATCTAATTAGAGTAATCCGGAGAGTGAGAGAGAGAGTAAGAAAGCTAGAGGTAGATATTTATATGTCATAAGTACATACACTTCTGTTGGCCTGTCTGTGTATAGAAAGGCCTTTCAAATTAATGGCACTGTATTCGAAATTAGAAAAAAGTAGCAATACCCTATGTATCCATCTGTTCATCTATCTTCAGTAACTATCTCTGTATGTACGTGTACCTATCATAATCTATCTATCTATCTATATATCTATATATCTATCTAACCAATTAATATAATATTAATGTACTAATTAGCCATTCCCTTTGGAAATGTTGCCACATCTACACCACGGTGAGGTTCAGTACACGTAGGGGATGTTTGTAATGGTTAGTATTTGTTAAATGTTAGTATTTGGTTAACGGTCTCTCTCTCTCTCTCTCTCTCTCTCTCTCTCTCTCTCTCTCTCTCTCTCTCTCTCTCTCTCTCTCTCTCTCTCCTTTTAGTGATATGTGTTCACAAACATAGATTAGAGTTATGTCTCTTATTTGAAACATTTAATAATAATTAAAAAATTGAATAATAAAATCTGTGACATGTCTCTGTCTCCCACACACACACACACACGCAGAACATGTTACTGTCCTCAGTAATGAACTGCCTCTGTTAACCTGCAGCAGCAACTGAGCTAAAAGTACTTGAGCGAAATCTCAAACAGTTTGAGGAGAGTTTTTACAAACAGTTTCTGACTTACTTTTCATAACAACTGCAGAGAGGTGTAGGTTACAATGCTGACCAGCTCGTACCTAGATGAGCGTCTTACAGGAGCAGCATTTACATCTTGTGATGATGTCTCTTATCAGCTGTCATATTCACATCTCGCTCGGTCTCAATAAAAGGACAAGTAAGTGGAAGGAGAGAAGTGATCACGCGATCAACATTCTCACTTACGGTTTACAAAACTGGTTCTCATTGTCGGGGAGATGTTCAGGAAGATTTACGGCTACTACAGTGGGGTCTATGCTATATGTCGCTTGTGTTACATGTAGTGGATCTGTAGTGCTATATCTTTTGAATCCAATATCTGTGGATATTTTTCGCCAGGTCACCAAATGTGACCAAAGTTCCGTTTAGGCGACTGGGATGTTAAAAACACTAAGAATTAGCCGTGAAAAAAAAAAAAAATAAAATAAAATAAAATGTTTGACCATATTTATTCTATAAGTTTATTTATTCTATTATTTAAGTTATAACAAAAGAGCCACTGTTAATAATTTTATTTCAAATATTTATTTCACATAAAAGGATTGTTCATAGTTCCATAAGTTCGACGTATCGGCTTACCGTATTTGCCAACATCTATTTATACACATTAATATTAAAGTGAGGCCAGCTAACATTTCCAAACTTTACGTTATAGAGTTATCGGTTGCTTAACAAAACAGTTTATCACAGGCGATAACTCTATCAGCAAGAGTTTGCTATTGTTTTTCCTTATTAATTCAAGTATTAGTTCGCTAAAGTGAAGACCACGAACAAATCTAGCGAACATATACACCGTCAGGTTAAAGAATTATCGGTTGGTTAACGAAACAAGTTATCATGGGAGATAACTCTATAACCTTGTATTTGCTATGTTTTTTCCTTCTCAATTCCAGTAGGGTTACTATCCTGTCAGTGACTGTTTGTTCAAGACATTGCCTCGTGCATAGTATATTACACACTGTGTTATGTCCTACCCTGTCACTGAGTCTGTTTCTTCAAGTCTGTGGAACGTGTCTAGTATATTACTGACTGTGGTATGTACTATCCTGTCAATGAATCTGTTCCTTCAAGGCAGTGCAATGTTTCTAGTATTACAGATTGTGGTATGTACTACCCTGTCATTGAGTCTGTTTGTTCAAGGCAGAGCACCGTGTCTAGTATATTACAGACTGTGGTATGCACTACCCTGTCAGTGAGTCTGTTTCTTCAAGTCAGTGCAAGGTGTCTACTATATTACAGACTGTGGTATGTACTATCCTGTCAGTGACTATTTGTTCAACGCAGTGCCTCGTGCATAGTATATTACAGACTGTGTTATGTACTACCCTGTCACTAAGTCTGTTTCTTCAAGTCTGTGGAACGTGTCTAGTATATTACAGACTGTGGTATGTACTACCCTGTCACTAAGTCTGTTTCTTCAAGTCTGTGGAACGTGTCTAGTATATTACAGACTGTGGTATGTACTACCCTGTCACTAAGTCTGTTTCTTCAAGTCTGTGGAACGTGTCTAGTATATTACATACTGTGTTATGTACTACCCTGTCACTAAGTCTGTTTCTTCAAGTCTGTGGAACGTGTCTAATATATTACAGACTGTGGTATGTACTATCCAGTCAGTGTCTCTGTTTCTTCAAGTATGCGGAACGTGTCTAGTATATTACAGACTCTGGTATGTACTATCCAGTCATTGAGTATGTGTCTTCAAAGCAATGCATCTTCTATTGTATACTACAGACTGTGGTATGTACTATCCAGTCAGTGTCTCTGTTTCTTCAAGGCTGTGAGTCCTGCCTAGTATATTACAGACTGTGGTATGTACTACCCTGTCAGTGACTCTGCTTGTTCAAGGCAGTGCCTCGTGCCTAGTATATTACAGACTGTGGTATGTACTATCCTGTGAGTCTTTTTGTTCAAGGCAGTGCACTGTATCTAGTATTACAGACTGTGGTATGTAATACCCTGTCAGTGAGTCTTTTTCTTCAAGGCAGTGCATCGTGTCTACTATATTACAGACTGTGGTATGTACTATCCTGTCAGTGAGTGTGATCAAGGTAGTTTACCGTGTCTAGTATTACAGACTGTGGTATGTACTACCATGTCAGTGAGTCTGTTTCTTCAAGTAAGTGCAACGTGTCTACTATATTACAGACTGTGGTGTGTACTACCCTGTCACTGACTCTGTTTCTTCAAAGCAATGCATCTTCTCTTATATATTACAGACTGTGGTATGTACTATCCTGTCAGTGACTCTGTTTGTTCAAGACAGTGCCTCGTGCCTAGTATTACAGACTGTGGTATGTACTACACTGTCACCTAGTCTGTTTCTTCAAGTCTGTGGAACGTGTCTATTGTATTAGAGACTGTGGTATGTACTATCCTGTCAATGAGTCTGTTTTTTCAAGGCAGTGCACTGTATCTAGTATTACAGACTGTTGTATGTACTACCCTGTCAGTGAGTCTGTTTTTTCAAGGCAGTGCACCGTGTCTACTATATTCCAGACTGTGGTATGTACTATCCTGTCAGTGAGTCTGTTTCTTAAGAGCAGTGCATCCTATCTAGTATATTACAGACTCTGGTATGTACTATCTTGTCATTGAGTATGTTTCTTCAAAACAATGCATCTTCTCTTGTATATTACAGACTGTGGTATGTGCTATCCTGTGAGTGAGTATTTTTGTCCAAGGCAGTGCACTGTATCTAGAAATACAGACTGTGGTATGTACTACCCTGTCAGTGTGTCTGATCAAGGCAATGCATCGTGTTTAGTATGATACAGACTGTGGTATGTACTATCCTGTCAGTGTCTCTGTTTGTTCAAGGCAGTGCGTCTAGTATATTACAGACTGTGGTATGTACTACCCTGTCTGGGAGTCTGTTTTTTCAAGGCAGTGCACCGTGTCTACTATATTCCAGACTGTGGTATGTACTATCCTGTCAGTGAGTCTGTTTCTTAAGAGCAGTGCATCCTATCTAGTATATTACAGACTCTGGTATGTACTATCTTGTCATTGAGTATGTTTCTTCAAAACAATGCATCTTCTCTTGTATATTACAGACTGTGGTATGTGCTATCCTGTGAGTGAGTATTTTTGTCCAAGGCAGTGCACTGTATCTAGTAATACAGACTGTGGTATGTACTACCCTGTCAGTGTGTCTGATCAAGGCAATGCATCGTGTTTAGTATGATACAGACTGTGGTATGTACTATCCTGTCAGTGACTCTGTTTGTTCTAGGAAGTGCATCGTGTCTAATATATTACAGACTGTGGTATGTACTACCCTGTCTGTGAGTCTGTTTCTTCAAGGCAGTGCTTCGTGTCTACTATATTACAGACTGTGGTATGTACTATCCTGTCAGTGACTATTTGTTCAACGCAGTGCCTCGTGTTTAGTATGATACAGACTGTGGTATGTACTACCCTGTCAGTGAGTCTGTTTTTTCAAAGCAATGCATCGTGTTTAGTATGTTACAGACTTTGGTATGTATACCCTCTCAGTGAGTCTGTTTTTTACTAAATTAAAAGGTGGTGTTGTTTTTCTCTTTCATGCAAAAACGTTGAGCACAGATTTTGATTTTAAAATCTACATTATTACACCATTAAGTATAGTTTATACATTTTAATTAAGTATATTAAGTATAGGGTATTGCTACTTTTTTCTAATTTCGAATACATGTGCCATTACTTTGAAAGCTCTTTCTATATACAGATTGACAGACAGGCCAACAGAGTAGAGACAGGAGTGTATGTACTTAAGGATGTTATGACATATAAATATTTCTCTCTGGCTTTCTTACACTCTCTGTCACTCTCCAGATTACTCTAATTAGATGGATTATTTTATTTTACCAGATGTTTAAGTATAATTATGTATTATAGATTATGGGTTTAATGTGCTATTTAACAGAACATATTATAGACACTTCTTATCTTATCATATTTACCTTCTAATCAGCAGATGAAGACTATGCTTTCAGTGTAGATAAACACAGACTAGATTTCCAGATTAATGTTCTCTTCATAAACAATACCAGAAATCTCTAATCTCTCATTAACAATTTATTGGTACTTCCAATCATGCCTCCCTCCTAACTCCACATATTCCTCATCACACAGTTTATATATTAAGCTAAATTCCATTGATACATCACTCAGTCCACAATGAGGACCTTATTTGTTAAGAATGTGATAATGTTTGAAAAGTAATTGCTTATATAATTGAAAACCTTTCAGTCCATCATTCCCTCTTTTTATCCTTTTATTATTTTCCCAATTCTTCTTTGCACCAAAACTTTCATCCATCTAATACTCCATCCATCCTTACTTACCTGCGTGTTTCTATCTATCTATGAGTCTATCTATACATTTGTTTTATTTCATCATCAATTTCTCTGACTATTTGTCTATCTATCTGTCTCTTTATTGGTCAACCTGTGGTGTAGCTTAATCTCGCACCTGCTCACCTCTTTCTAACATAGAAACAGACTTTAATGAAGAAATCATGATTTGTTTACTCATATACATGTGCCCATTACCTGTCTACCTAACCATTTATTCATCACTCTCGTCTCTCTGTCTGTCTGTCTCTATCTATATTTATTTATATAATTATCTGTCATTCTCTGAAAAATCATTCACACATGACATACTCCTCTGTTTCATACTGAGGTCAATATCTGTTCTCTCTCTCTAACACACAAACACATATAACCACACCTACATGTCAGTCTCTCTCAGTCTAGCCATTTATCTATAATCTATCTAACACACAAACAAATATAACAACACCTACATATCAGACTCTCTCAGTCTAGCTATCTAACTGCTATCTAACACCCATATAAACATACTCTTATTCATACATTCAGTTATATACCAGTCCTCTAACATAAATACAAATACTCATGATTATGAACATATGTATCTATGTATCTATGTATCTATTTACGTTGTATATAACTAATACTGTGAATGTGTTTGTGTGTGTGTCCATCCATACATCTATATCTACCCTCTGTAATACACACATATATATACACACATAAATATATTCGCTCATGTATTTATTTATATTTAATCTCTCTATCAATCAATCTCACCTTCTCAGTTATACATAGCCACAGTCTGTCTTGCACTCACACGCATACACACAGACACAGTACGTATACACTCTCTCTATTTATATACTTTTTAAGTATTTAAATACATTCTTTCTATCTAGTTATCTATCTATATATTTATTTATCTATCTATTTAAGCCATATACATAAGCAACAGAGTCAGTCTTTCTTACAGATGTGCAGGTATATACTCATGTCTCCTTGCATCTATCTATCGTTCTAGTAATCTATCTACCTTTCTTCTGTCTATCAATTTACGTGTCGTTTATCATCAACCATCTATCCACCCTTTTTTACACATATACACACACACACGTAGTTACTTATCCTCTTATATACATATACGTGCTAATCAACTTCTAAACATATAAATACATTATTATTCCTATACACGTGTGTGTGTATGTATATATGTATGTATATATGTGTGTGTATATATCTATATGGATAGATCCATACCTCCAACCAGCGTCAGTGAAAATTATTTATTTCACTTTAATTTATTTTATTTCAATTATTTTATTTTACTTTTATTTATTTACTTATTTTTTAAATTTTGTTATTTATTTTTTCTTGGCTGACGATATCGTAATAAAAAGTGAAAAAAAAAAAAATAGTACCAAATGGGTGCGTAGTGATATATTACGTCAACGTCAGAAAAAAAAAAAAAGAATAAAAAAAGAAATGTTACCACATTTTCAGTAATTGCTACAGAGTATTAGCCATCTATGTATAAAAGACATTGGTTATATGACATACTTCTCCAAATTACTTTTAATGATCCATGTAGAATTATTGCGTTATAAAGGTCTACATGTTTAAACGTGTGTAAATATTGATCAGCGTTCGATGCTGCCATCTTGAATTTCGATCGGCAGGTTCCGTGAGGTCACGGACATTTTTATACTTCCAAATACAATTATTTAACGTCTACTTTCTGAACTTTTTATGATTTAAAAGATAAAGATGGTTGTTCATATTACAAAACTGTGATCTCTTGTGCCTTTCCTAACTACTTTTACAACTAACATAAATGAAATAAATAAATAAAATAAATAAATAAAATTAAATAAAATAGCAATTTTACAATAATTCATCAAATAATAATATCCCGTTAAATAAAGCAAAAATACAGGAATCTGGTTAGTTAAAAGAAAAAGAAATTACAGGGAATGTTAATAAGCTGATTCTGTCTGCTACAAAACATTATACAGAATCGGTTATTTTCATCTAAAAGCAACAAATCTAATTTACCGTCACCTCGCATATGCGAGGAGTAATCTATTTCATAAGTTCGTGGTCTAAGAGAAACAACTCTATTTAAAACGCACGTTGGTAAATATACAAAAAAGACTGAGTGTTGAGTAAAACAAAAAAACAAAAATAAAAATAAAATAAAATTATTATTCAAGTCGCCTGAATATAGATCATTCACTGAATTTACTAAATTCACTCGAATTATTTTATTTAAAACTTAGTTGGGGTAATTTTGATCTCATGGCAATTCTGGCCTCCGAGGTATATTATGACTTGCAGCCGCTATACTGCATTTTGAGGTTTCAAAGTCCTATAGATATAAGGTTAGTGATAAATTATAACATGTAAATATAATCGGTTTTTAAGTTCAACAGAAGAAACTTGATTAATATGTGATAATTAGGCAAGAAATATGCTTTTTATTTTACTCCATTACTTGGGGCAATAAAATCAAAAGGATGAGGTATGCCGACGAATTGACAGAAGAAGAAAGTGTCAAGAGGTATGAAGAAGAATTGGCAGAGAAGAAGAAAAAAGTGGAAAAAAAGGCAAAGAAAGCAAATGTTCTAGAGGCAAAATTACAACAACAAAAAAGAAGATACCAAAGTCAAAACGGCAGTTCAATTTGAATGCTACAGCAGAACCGGTGGATGCAGCCACAGAAACCGTTGATGGTGATGAGCCTGAACTAGAAGACAGAGATGTAGTAGATACAAATTGGTATTTTAAAAGCTTCAGGTAAGATTGTATTTTTTATGATGCAAAATAGAGGTAAAACATAACAAAACATTACGTTATTTTCACTAAGTATGAATAAACGTCGCAGGTTTTATATATAAAATGTGAATCACGTCGCGTTTTACAAAACAGAAAACTTCACTTATCTCTGTGAATTTTAATTTTAATGTCGTTTGCTTTGCAAAATCAAATTTTGTGATTCAACTAAAGTGTAACTTCTCACGTGTTCAGTATTAATTTTTTATTTTTATTTTTATTTTTTTTGTTGAGAAGAAATTCTAACTCAGTTTAACAGAAAAATATTTCACAACAGAGGCCTTCCCCTGTATATCTAATCATTAAGTTATTTATTTCTAAATTTAGAAGTCCAGCCCTGAATTCCATTATAAAATAAAAGGTCAGATCCATATAAATGTGATATTTGATTAACAGCAGAACAGATTACATTACTTCACGTTAATACATAAAACCAGCGACGGTTATATTATAAATTGATACTCAGTGAAAATAACGTGATGTTTTATTATATGTTCCTCTATTTTGCATCATAAAAAATATTGATAATTTCACGTACATTTTATTTCATCCTACTAAAACATAAAAATAATGTCTTTACTGTCGAGTAAATAATAATGTTTCTCCTCCAGTTATCAGTAAAATCTGACCTGAAGTTTTTAAAATATCAGATTAAACTGGCGCCTTCTCATCTCCATAATACCAATCTCCATTATTTAAATTTAAGTCTAAAAATTAGGTATTAAAATTAAAATCATATTTGTTTATTTATTTCTTTATTTTTTATTTTTTTTTCTTGTAAGCACGACTACAATAATACTACTTAAAATGATAAATAAAATAATAATTAAGAAAGATTACTTAAACCAGGATAAAAAGAAAAAAGTAAGAAAAGAAATAAAATGATTCTTCCAGGCATATATTCTTTATACTAGATCATGCTATGTTTGGCTGAATCTCAGTTTATTCATATAAAACTGAAATCTTATTTGTTTATAGAACGTAAACTCTGTCCAGCGTCACAAATTACGTCTAGAAAACTACACTATACGTCAAAGTTTAGTGTTTTAGTAAACACTCAAATACAAGTTTTATCATGACTCGATACTGATTTTGGAAGAACAAAACTGGCCAGCAGATTTTTTTTAATGAAACACGTGTTATCCAGACAGTCAGCTACACGTCTGCACAGTCCGACTTGTCTTCACAAGTTTCACCCAAACATGTTTTCACAAAACACTCGCCTTTGTTTAGGACGAACAAGTATCACATTTCTGAAAGTTTACTCGTAAAATATTAATTACCAAAAAATTAAAAACACAATCTGTGGTGTAATTCATGAGAATCACCTTCATCTTTCTCCATCTCACTGACTCCAGCTTAGGAAAAGTATATTTCTAAAATATACCCAGCGCATTTCCTGGAATTTAAAAGTGATATTTTCTTCTGTACATATCTGGATTGAGACAAGTCTTGACAAAGTAAGAACAGAAAAAATTGAGAACGTATCTCGGTTAGAACTTCATGACTATGACATACACGGTAGAGAATTAGCGGGACAGATAGAACACGTTTTATATTTGACAAATGAACAGTTAATGTTAGCACCGAACAGAAGGAAAAAGTATTCAAGTATATCAAAACGTAGGAAAGAAAAGAGAAAAGAAAATGCCAGAGTTAAAGAAAAAACAACTTTCGATGCTCTCTGTCGTGGTGAAGACGTTATTAAAGTAAAACAGTTTCAATGACACTTTCACAGAGAAAGAAATACAAAAAAAACAAAACAAAAACGCAATCATCAGTGTCATACTGTTTATCTTCTGAAAACTGATAGACCATTAACATGTGTAATAAAACAAATATTCCAGTTTTATGTTATTTTAATCTTTAGAAATCTGCACTCTTTCTAAAACGGTATATCACGTTGGTCTCAATGAATCATCCGGTTTTGACAGCGTCCACTGTATTTAGTTTTATTGTTTATATTTTAGTTATTTATCACATATTAATAGATACGGTATATTGTTTACAGTACGTAAACTGATATTCCTGGAACGTACCTACACATTTACATTTATTACTCATTATACAGCTATATACGACGTTTCGTTATCAGCGATTTTCTGTGGTGTGCAATGACGTACACCGAGAACCCACAAACAGAAGAAAGAAACAAACTATAGCTGAAGGGAGAGGAGATTACTCTGATATAATTTGTTTTGTTTTTGGATTTCTACTTTTATTTGCGGTATTTGTTATTTATGGTAACATTTCTTTTGATTATTAATATTATGTGTGTGCGTGTCTGGTTAAAACTGTATTAAAGAGTGATTAAAGTGAATCAACTTAAAAGTGACACAATGTAATGAAATAATGAGTCAAGACAAACACATTTATGTTGTTAGGATATGAAATGACTAAATACATGAAGATTAACAATGATAAACGATGTTATTACAGCATATTTCTATTGTGTTAGGTCCGTAAAGATAAAAAGGAGTAAAGGAGGTGAACAAAGAGCAGCCAAGTCTCCAGTAGAGTTGAAGTATTTGGTGCTGTCCAGCAGGTATTTAAATACATTATTCATTTTATTTCAGTTTTAAATATTTCTTCAGACTTTCACAAAATTCTATGCAAAATAGTTTTTTTTTGCACTGAATTAAGCAACTTACATAAAAATGTAATATATTTGTTTTTGTAAAATAATATCTCATTTATTGAAAGATTCCATAGAATCACTAAGGACTAATTATTTGTTCAGTTATAAAGACACCTGCCATGAAATGGCAGTCTGATTTTAAGATTCTTTTTACTTTACTCTAACTTTTTTACTTTATTCTATATTTTTTTTTTTTTTTTTTTTTTTTTTTTTTTTTTTTTTTTTATTTATTTTTTTTTTTTTTTTATTTATTTATTTATTTATAAAAGGAGCAATAATTAATAACCAGAGAATTCTACAAGTAAAATCAGTACAAATATAATTGTGTGTGTTTTTGTAGGAGATGAGACTCAGTTGTACAATGGAGGTAATGGTTACTCATGTTGGGAACAATCACACAAAAAATATCAAACAGAACTTGAAGAGAACAAGTGAGTTGACACTGTCTTTTCTTATCCATTCATATGTGTTATCTCTTTAATTGACAAAGATGATAATGATATTTGTATAAAAATTAAGGTGAAAAGTAATTAGAATGTAATATTTTTGTCAGAAGCTAATGTTAATTGCTTGCATTTTTTATTTTTTTTATTTTATTAGCCCTAATCAGATATACATTGATGAAAAAGACTGTTAATTCAGATATTTGTAAGAAAAAATAATGTAAATTATTTGTTGCTGAATTGAAAGCTCTTAAGAATTAAAGATGGCATTGTGTTGGCTTTTTTTTGTTCTTGTTTTTATTATTATTATTATTATTATTATTCACAAAATAATGATTTAATTTCAGGAAACAGTTAATGGCAGTGAGAATTATTATTTTGGCAGCAATTTTACAGAAATAGGTAATGTCATTAGTCAATCCTTAGTCAACAATCTATGAATTTTACAAATTTTATTAATTATTAAATATGATTGGGAAATAAAATGCATCTTTATGTTAGTGTTTCAACACTAAAGAAGACAATTTATAACGTGAAAGTTTGATTGTTTTTTGTTTTTGTTGTTTGTGGAGGGGATCTTGTTTTTTTAGTTAAAAATATGATCTATATAGCTGTTGTTATATTTTATTTATTTTTATTAATTAAGAATGAGTTTAATTTGTTTTGCTCCAGGTTCTAAAAGATCCATGTCTATGTGTGGATTGAATGCTGCTCTAAAGGTATGTTTTATTCATTCACTTTTGTGTTTCATTAAGAATGAATTTGATTAAAAGTAGCATGCAGGCAATTTATTTTTAATTACAGAATAGTATTGATAATTTTATATAAATTGTTCATAAAGCATGGCTATTTGCTTGATATTTTAAATATTTAGTTTAAATGGTACAGAATCAATGTAATAATGATTTATGCACCACCAACAAACCTTGTAATAATTTACATGTCAGCCTAATAGAGTAGTGAACAGAACACTTGTATAAATTTGTAATTTACTGTTATTAATACTTCACTCTAATATAAAATACATACATTTAATACTTTATGTGGTAGGGCTAAAGATATTTACAATATTTTGTAATTTAGTATATGGATGGAATTGGCTTGAAAGATTTTGCTTATTTTGTTATTTTTATCACCTGCAAGTGTAATGTTGTCTTTGTTTTAAATACATTTTAAAATATACATAATGGATTCATTATTGTAACTATTAGCTGAATTAGGTTAATTGTGGTTTATATATTTCATTAGTGGCAAAAATTAAATTATAAATTAAATATTTTAATTATTCAAATAATTTGTTGTTAATGATGTAACTATAACGATTGTTAAAGGTTTAAGTTTGTCCGAATAATCTCAAATATATTTTCATCATGCTAGTCTGTTAGTATTTCAAAAGAATCAGAATTAGAAGAACATTTTCTTACTGTCTAATGTAAGTTTAAAATGTTTATTTACTTAATGTTCCTGGCAGTCATCTTAAACTGGAAATATTGTTTATACTCTCTTTTACTGGTGTATTGCTATTTTAATCCTTTTATACGAAAGATAAAAAATATGATTCACATAAAGAATAAAAAAAACTTTTAATAAATTATTTTTATTATTAAAATTGTATTATGGAAAAAAATAAAAATGTGGACTACAAGTCTTCTTGCTAAGACAGTGAAATACAGTTAGAGCAGACATCAAAAATACTGCTTGCACTTTATTTTATGTTTAGTTTATTAATGAATATTATATTTTGTTGTAGGATCCTAGACAACAGATTCAAGCTGCCTCATCCAGCACTTCAGTTGAAAATGTTGTAAGACACATTTTCAGAAAAGGTTCACTAGAGCACCAAAATGCTATTACATCACAGTCTTCCCTGTCCAGAGAAAGCTCAACACTTTCAAGAGAAAATATGTCTGAAATTTAAGACAGTAAAATCAGTCTAATTTGAATTTATAAATATTGAGAAAAAAATAGAAATCTGAAGGGAAATAATTTTGAAAACTCAGTGATCTCCAAGAGACTGCATTGTCAATGTGATCAGAACATCCAGTGTACACATTGTACTTCATAGCAGCTTCCATTGTTTTTATCTTTGATGTGTGCTTGGTTATTCTAATGTTTCTCACTGGAAGAGGAATGGATATGCATCATTGCTATGGAATGTCATTTTTCTAAATAAGCTAAAATTAATGTGACAACCAATTTTTTCTTTATCTTATTTAAATCAGGGCAGTTTGCTGGGGGTAATGTAAATATAACTGAAGATTGTACATTTTACTTTCCATCCAAAGACAATTATTTCTGGTTTTTCTTATTATTTTTCAAGTTACAAACTTGCTTTGATACCTCGTATCTTAGCGGGATTGTCGTTGTTATTATTACTCCCCCTAGACCCGCAATCAAAGAATTTCAGGATTTCGATGTCACATTATTTTGTAGAATACGTGTTTCATTTTTATTTGTTGAAATTAATGTTGATTAGCGTATATGGAGGCTATAATGTACAAAAAAAAAAAAAAAAAAAAAAAAAAAAAATTTAATAAATAAAAAATAAACAATTACCTGAATTTGTCCTTACATTGTTATTTCAGTCGGGCAGCATCATTTTCTGTTTTCACTAATTAAACTGTATTTCACGACTGGCGTATGAGACTTAGTAAAACCTAAGTACAGGGTTTCAAGTTATGAACATGTAGACTATACAATTAAGTCTATTTTATATCCTCAGCACCCATCAGAGGCGTAGCCAGGTTTGAAAGTTAAAGAGAGAAAACACGCACCGAATATTTATAATAACAATAATAATAAATAAATTAAAATATATGACTGTTAGAGATATTCATTTATGCATGTAACGGTTAAAAATCTGTATGAACAGTAGAGTTGCCGTCGTTGCCGTCGGAAAGGGGTTGTTCCTAATGTTTAAGGAAAATTATTATTTAGTACTAACACTGAATAACATAATATTTGGTGATTTTATGATTATGATTATTATTATTGTTGTTGTTGTTATTATTATTATTATTATTTGTCAAATATTTTAATTTTTGTAGCTCGAAACAATTATTTCAGTGTTGTACCCTTGATAAGTCCGTACGATGCAAACATTTTATTTATGAGATATTTATATATATTGAAATACATAATTAGTATTACGAAAGAATAAAAGCGCAGAGTCTTGCTGTTTAAGATAATTCTTGATTCTGTTCGGTTGCTGAGTAGACTTTTCACGTTCCACTCGCTGACCTTCAGATGATGATCAGATACGATGGAGTGTGCCTCCGTGTTTGCCGTATTTCACTTAATTCTCACAATCTGTTTTTTTTATTTTTATTAACTATTATTCATATTTCTCATTATTCTTTAACGCTTTTCAGTGTAATTATCAGTGTAAATAGTGTATTTTCTTAACAAAAACACTATGTTAGTTTTGATGATTACAAATTATTCTGCCTTAGTGTAATAAACAACACAGATTCCGTTGAGAAATATCACATTAATACAGCTGCTAAAGAAATATTGTTTTATCTGGTAGGATATTACAGGTATGATTTCACTTGTTAATATTCAGAAATATAGTTTTTTTTTTTTTTTAAATAACAATAACTTTATATGTGACATCAAAAATATAAGGAGAAATAAAGAGGGCGCATCTAATGTGACAAATTACAAACACCAGAACATGTTTCACTGAAAAACTAGGATTAACTTTACACGGCGTTATGAAAATAGCATTACAATTTTACCACCTCAGTCACTGTCTGTATTAGATGTTATTAGTTTCTCAACAGAGGTGCGGCGGTAATATTAACACATTGGTTTGGAAAATACAGCGCGTGTTGTTTTTGAATTAACAATATTATAAAAAGAACAGTATGAATATACAGCAGAACTTTGTGCAACTAACGTGAGATAAGGTACGAAACGTTCATTTTATTAAAAGTAACGTGATATTTTACTTTCTAATACTAAATTGTATAATAAAAAGCCGTAATTTTACTGTACGTGGAACTTAAATATTTTATACACTAAAGAAAATATTATCCTATTTTAGTTTATTTTGTGAATATAAATGTAAAGTGTCTTTTGTAAACTCTGAATGTGAAGAAAGGATTCGATATTTTTATTGAAATGTACGCAAACTAATAAAAACATGTTCCTTATATTAATTCAGGTATTTTGTTTTCTGATTGATAGTCAGCGATCAAGTGTGTTAAGAGAATTTACATTATCCTCACTTGAAGAAATCTCGGTTGTTTTCACACGAGTGTTTACAATAAGTATTATGAAGTTCTCAGGAAAAGGATACATTTTTAGAGATAGAGTTGATGTTGAAGTGTGCACTTATTTACCCAAATGTTTTTCTGAAACGACTGAATATAAGAATTATAAATACTATTCTCAAACACTGTATTAGCACTAGCACTGAACATTCCATATAGATGAATAGAAATATTGTTATCTGTCACATTAATCCACAGTTCTGCCATATCAAAAAATTATCGGGGCTTTTAGTGAGAAAGAAAAGGAACTTGCGTTTTTTGGCAACGTGTTGAACCTTGCCGCTAGACGTCTGTCTCCAGATCATTCTGCAAAACAAGAACCCGTAACACCCACCACTCTCGACGTGATCATTAATTCAGTAGTTCCCAGGCTTTTTGTTGACATGCCGAGTGAACATTCATCATACAAGTGACATTTACACGCGGAAGATTTTCTGGCAAACTGATACACAAATGTGTTCAAAGTTTTTGGAAGTGATATTTATTGCATACATAACAGTTCATTCAAATGTATCTGAAAACTGCATTAATAACGAATAACAAGCCAACAATACAAATTGTAAAAATTATATTTATTTTTAAAACTATCAGCATTAGTAATTATAACATCTAAATAACAAGTGTATGTTCAAAGTCTGGTAGTAAAACACAGCTGCCTGAAATAAATATAATTTTTCAGTTAACAAGCAAAATTACTAACATAGATAGTCATAGAATGTTCTGGTATTTTGAAAGGATGAGAGAGAGAGAGAGAGAGAGAGAGAGAGAGAGAGATTATCAGGCAAAAAATATGAACAAGTGAAACAGAAATATGAGTGATATGTTGAATAACTAAAATGTGCTTAGACTACATTAATACAATAATAATATCAGCACAAAATATTTATTGTTAGCAAAGATAATAAGACAAAAAATATACAGTATCGCTGTGAAGACAGTGTTATTGTCGTTCCTACACAAAGTAGCTGAAACTATCGCAAAAAGAGCGTCCGAATATTTTGAGCTACAGTATATATATCACTAGACTGTCTAATCATCTAAAGTGATCTCTCTGCCTACAGTAGATGTTTGTCATATAATTTGTTTATAATTATTAAACACTGAACTCTTGGTTTTGTTAACAAACAATATTTATATATAAATGTTTTAAGATATACAGAACATAATATATAAGAATGCCGATACTAGTTTTTTTTGTTTTACTAATCTTTGTTTTCTTTATGTCAAATTATAACTCTCTCTCTCATATACATTTACTTAAAGTTAAAAATAAAAATATAAATACATCAGTATCATTGATTATGCAAGTTCAACTGTATACAAACCTCTGAATTACTAATTATTCTGTTTCATGCTGATCATTCTGTTTAGTGCCTTAAATCAAACATTATTTCATTTACCTAGTATTTCCTACAGGACTTTATTTAATTTAATTCATAACCGTGGAGTCACTATTTCCATGACAGACATTTGTTTTTATCTATTAATCCTGGAAGCTTTAAGTGTATATTTTTAACACACACACACACGCACAGACATATATATATATATATATATATATATATATATATATATAGAGAGAGAGAGAGAGAGAGAGAGAGAGAGAGAGAGAGAGAGAGAGAGAGAGAGAGAGAGAGAGAGAGAGAGAGAGAGAGAGAAACATTCCAATATTCTGAAAGTCTAATTATAATAATACATCAATTTAATCTCTGATATAAACTGAGAGGAATATCTGCAAGAGTAAAATAAAAAATAAACTTGCTCTCTTCTTACCACCATGTTGGTGATAATTTATTTTACAAAGTACATATTTTTATATATGTTATAAAAGTGATTAAAAAAATTCATTATAATCCTCCATAATGTATAATAATAGTTGTATAATTGAAAATAATAAAATAAAATTATATATTACTTGAAAGATGTTATAATTGTAGTTTAGAATATACTTTATTTTAATTACTAAAACTTACATTCAGGGAAGAAAACTGCTGAATAATACTTGCAGCATTAATTTGTGATGTTGTTGGGATATTTTAAAAAAGAAGAAACCCAAACAGATTTTCATGAATTAGATTTTTCTGTGTGGCTATACAATGTATGTTTGTACAAGTAAAAGGATTATTTTTAATATGATTTTTCTTTCTTTCTGTTTTTTGTTAAATCTATTTTTAACATAATGTTAAACAGTTGTTTGTGTGGGAGTTCATGTGTGTGTGTGTGTGTGTGTGTATGTGTGTGTGTGTGTATGTGTGTGTCTGTGTGGGGGTGGGGGGAGTGATACAGTTTGAATATTTTAAACAGAAATTTGTTTACGTATTAAAAATGAAATGAAGCTTTTGTACACAAAATAGTTTTTTCTTATAGTATTTTTTTAATTTTTTTTTTGTATTACTAGTCCCTGATGTGTACGGTTTACCATTGTTTTTTATATATATTAGTATATATATATATATAGACAGAAAATATGCCTGAGCTTTATAAACTTTAATTATTATTTTCATTTTATGGTGATGTGTGAAACATAAAATTTGTTTTCTTAAAATAAGCCTCATTTTTGATATTTGTATTTATATAGAAATAAAATTATCTTCTTTGTAGATTTTATTCCTCAGAAATGATGTTGTTTTGGAAAAAGAGTTGTTGTACCCCCTCCCCCAAAACTAATAATAACTGAAAAATAATTAAACTTCCTGTTATAGAAAACGAAGCCTGTTTATAATTTGAACTGCAAATCATCCAGAAATAAATTCTTATTTGCTTTCTTTCAAAAAGATTAGTTCATACTTTTAAACTTTCAGTTACATTTTGATTCACTTTGTATTTAACAGTCATTGGTGGTTTCAGACTTGTAAAACTTTAAAGTGTAATAAAGAAAAAGCAAAGTCAATAGTAAACAGTGTGAAATTAAGGAGACTAAAAATTAAGCATTTCTTTTGCTGAAAATGATTTTATATTTAACAGCTTTATAGTTTGGTTATTTCTAGTAATTTATCACGTTCGAACTCTGTTTTAGGTGTTTATTTTAATTTAATTTATTTATTTGTTTATTCATAACAATTATTTCTAAATATATGGCTGGCTGTATGATGATTTTAATTTTGTTTTAAGTTTTTTTTTTTTTTTTTTATTTTTCTTCATCAGGATTATTATTATTATTATTATTATTATTACTATTGTTATAGCAATTATTATTACTATTATAATTATTATTACTATTATTATTATTATTAGTAGTAGTAGTATTAATAACACTCTTTGACTAGGAGAAGTGCAGTATAAATTGAAAAAATACTAAAAGTGTTTCCAGATTAAAAGCCTTTTTTTATTAAGAATATTAAAGGCTTGAGGTAAAGTTATATTGATAACTAGAGGTAGAATGTTAAACTTTGACTTAGTAGTTTAAGTCAGTGTATAGAGAGACATGCAGTGTTAGTTTACACTGAAACACTGATTAGTTTGTAGACTGTTTAGATCATCTGAGAATAAAAGTCATTAGTGTAATATTTTATTATATCTCTATTCATTTATCCTTTCATTCATCTATCTTTTTACACATCCAGTGTCTGTGTGTGTGTGTGTTTGTTTGTGTGTGTGTGTGTGTGTGTGTGTGTGTGATATTTGTAGTGATATAAAAGAATATAACTGGTTTCAGACATAAAATAAAGTTACATGTATGTGTTTGTGTTTGAATATTATATATATATATATATATATATCATGTATCATGTATGTATACATGTTATTGCTGGTGTGATTTGAATATACATGACTATTCTAAAACATGGCAGTATATGAGTGTTTGTGTATATTTGTCTGCATGAGTGCAAGTATGTGAATGTGTATTACAGTTATATATGCAAATATTTGTGTATTTTGTGTCTATATCAGGCTAGTTATTATCAACCTGCTAAACACTTGTTTATTAAACACCCTTTGTGTTTTGCTCAAATATCCTGTTTCCAAGCTAAATGAACCAACTCCTGGCCTGTCACTATCATTGTATGTATTTATTTATTTATTTATTTTTATTTTAATTTTATTTTTTTTTTTTTTTTATATAAATAATCAGACTGGATCAGTGGAGGAGAGACTGTTTCAATAAAAAAAAACCAGCACATTTCTGAGAAACTGCAGTTCAGATGGACACAGGTATTTTCTGCACACACACACACACACACACACACACAGAGAGAGAGAGAGAGAGAGAGAGAGAGAGAGAGAGAGAGAGAGAGAGAGAGAGAGAGAGAGAGAGAGAGATATATATATAAAATAAAATGACCATAAACACCATAATGAAATTCATGACTACTGAGAACTAACTTAGAAGCAGTGCATTGTGTGTATAGGATAAAGTGATAAAAAATCAAGATAAGCCTGTTGTTTGAAAAAGATTATGTTTAAATGATTGCAAATGAGAACAATTGATCAAAATGTGACTGTCTGTTAATATACACTGACAGTGTTCACATCAAAGTGAAAATGTTTCAAAAATTAAAATATTGTCCAATACAACTGACCAATACTGGGAGGACAAAGACAATTTCATCCTTCTGTATTTGCCTGTCTCCATCCTACACTGTCACATTCATCTAGCTAAGTGTTAGATATGATATGTATGTATGTGTGTGAATATGTGATTTCTTATTACTGAGAGAAAATGGGTCTATATGTATAATGTGTGTGCAAGAGTGTGTATGTATATCTGAGAGATAAATGAAAAGATAGACTAGAAGTTTGATAAACACAGACATACAGAGAAATGTGTATAATGAGAAGGTATATAATTAGTGAGATAGACTGACAGACACAGAGCCAGACATACAGAGAGATGTGTATAAAGAGAAGGGTATATAATTAGTGAGATAGACTGACAGACACAGAGCCAGACATACAGAGAGATGTGTATAATGAGAAGGGTATATAATTAGTGAGATAGACTAACAGACACAGACATACAGAGAGATGTGTATAATGAGAAGGGTATATAATTAGTGAGATAGACTGACAGAGAGGAAGACATAAGATAACAGGCACACAGACTGATACAGAGACATATAAAGAGCTAAGCTGATAGGCATATGTGTATGAGAAAGAACATAAGGACATTCTGGAGATAACATTATTATGAATGAACATATGGATAGAGCAGTGGACAGAAAGCTGTTTGTTTGGATTATCAATGACATATTAATAGTAAAACGATTCCTAAAAGCCAAGAATACTAAAGATATTTCAATATACTCAGTCTTTCAAGGTAATTTCTTTTTACAATTCTTTACATCAAAGTCCAATAAAAATCTTTTTCTATAAACCTGCCTGTCTACATGAGAATCTCTAGTTATACATTTGTACATATGTCTGTCATCCTTTCTGTCTCAATATAACAAAGCACACCATACTCTACCCATCTCACTGTCAGTTCTGTTTATCTATCTATCATCTACTTGTATATGCTGCTGTCAATCTACGTGTGTGTGTGTGTTTTGTTATTTCTCTCTCTCTGTCTCTCTTGCTCTCTCTCACACACACACACACACACACACACACACACACACAGACCCCTAAACTATTATGTTATTCTGTAAAGTAATTATTTTAAAGAATGTTGTGATATTTAAAATCTACTTGTACATAGTCCAGTGTAATCAAACAAAACTCCAATAACATATTTATATGATTAAAATAAAATTCTTCTGTCATTACTTCATTTAAATTTTAAAACTATTTTATATTGTTTCTGTCTGTCTGTACAGCTACCTGTACATTCACCTACCTGTCTCTGTCTGTATAATTAATGTGTATAATAATGATAATGATGAATATAATAAATTAAGTAATAATAATTAATGACAACAATAATAGTAGTAATAGTAGTAATAATAATAGCAACAATAACAAACATTATAATAGTACTTATTGATTATAATAAGTATAATATGTAACATATGTTAACAAGAAAAAGAAGGAATTGATGTTTTATTTAACAGTATATATATGTTTTTGCTTTTACATTAAACACTAATATTATGATGGAAGGAGGAAATGTGTTTTTAAAGAGAAATGTGAAAAAATATTTTTAATCTGATTCCATTAATAACTGAACTGAACTGTACTGTAGAAAAAAGTTCATGAAAGGAAACACAGATCTCTTCATAGATCATTTTCAGATCATCTATTTTTTATTTATTTATTTTTAATTAAAACAATTATAAGGTTTATATAAAGTTTGAAATGAGATATTTAAAAAATGACAAAGCACAGCTATTAATAACTTTAATAATTAGTACATGTATCTTAAAAGATAAGAAATTTTTAAAATATTTCTCTGAATTCATTTTTCATAAAAAAGGTTCTTTAAATTCATTTCTGAAACATCAATACCAATGATGATTTTAATTTGGTTTGATAAGAACAAGAAAATTAAAATAAAAATTAAAATTAAAATAAATAAATGGATAAACTAAAAAGTAATAATTTTGATAATAATAATAATAATAATAATAATAATAATAATAATAATAATAATAATAACAACAACATTATAAATAAGTAAAGTAAAACAAAATCTAAATAAAAATAAATAAAAATCAACAATTAAGAAATGAAAAAAAAGAAGGAAAATGAGAAGAATGTATTATCTGTGTTTAAAAGAAATTAAACTTTTACAGTTAACATGGTAAAGCACTTTTACCTTGGGTGGGTGTTTTGTGTGTCAGTGTGTGTGAATGTGTTTTGTGTGTCAGTGTGTGTGAATGTGTTTTGTGTGTCAGTGTGTGAATGTGTTTTGTGTGTCAGTGTGTGTGAATGTGTTTTGTGTGTCAGTGTGTGTGAATGTGTTTTGTGTGTCAGTGTGTGAATGTGTTTTGTGTGTCAGTGTGTGTGAATGTGTGTTTTGTGTGTCAGTGTGTGAATGTGTTTTGTGTGTCAGTGTGTGTGAATGTGTTTTGTGTGTCAGTGTGTGTGAATGTGTTTTGGTGATGTGTTTATTATTTGTTTGTCTTTTAAATTTTGTTACCAAGGTATAAGTTAATAATACATTTTATAATATTATTTTATTCAGTTCTACACACGTTACAGTTATATAGCTTTTTAACTTAAATAATATGAAGAAATTATTTAGTGTTGACTGCAGACTTGAATATAAAAGTCGTGACTAATTTAGAACATTTTAAATAAAGATTAAAGTGTCTTAAAATAAAAGAAAAAATTCATGAATGTCAAACTTTCATGAATCATTCTGTGACTGACAAAAACAAGTACTATAATATTACATTTTAGATTTTAGATTCTTTTAGTTCTGTTTTTAACAAAAACATTTTGAATTAATGTAAGTTTTGATGAATGTCCTGATATAAAACAACAGGTACTATAATATCATATTTTAGATTTTATATTATTTTATTTCTGTTTTTACCAATAACATTTTGAATTAATACTGTAATACAGGTATTTAATAAAAGTTTTCATGAACATAAAAAATAAGAAGTATTTTATTTCACGTTTTAGATTTTTGATTCTTTTTGTTCTGTTTTTAACATTAACATTTTGAATTAATATTGTAATACAGGTAAATGATAAATGTTTTCATGAATGTCCTTATATAACAATATTATTTTCACTTTAGATCAGTTTCCAAAAGTATAGTATTTTAAACAAATACAGTCATAAACAAAATGAAACAAATATACAAGTAAAAGACTAACAATAAAGATAACAACTGCATTAAAATAAAATAAAATAATTTTCTTCATAGAAAAAACCGGAAAAAGAAAAAGAAAAAAAAGAAAACAAAGAAAAAAAACAATAATAATAATTTAAAAAAAATGTAGATAGGAATAATTATAAATATGTTATTTCTTTTACTTTAAGAGAACCACATTTAATAAAAACCATTAAAATACAAAAATAAGCCAGTTTTTCATCAACTAACTGACAGACAAAAAGTAACTACACCAAAAAGAAAATTATATATATATTTTATTTATTATTACTTCAGTTCAGTCTTTTAAGAATAATAAAATTTGCAAAAAACAAAACAGAATAGTAACAAAAATTAAAAAACGTTTTAACAAGATAAATGAAAAGGACCTTATGTTACCTACATCTATTAATTTTACTCATACTTGAAATAGCTCATTATAACTTGTTTTACACTTGTTAATATTCAAGTAGGTAAAGAAAAAGAAGAAAAAAAAGGTTTTTACCATTGACCTTTTATATAATATAAAGTTATCTATTACTTTAATTGTAGTTTTTAATAACTGTTTTTTGTTATTAATATTAACTCATACAAATAAATTCAAGAAATGTTTCAACTTTCTGAACTGTAAGTGGAATGTGTCTGGATATTACTTGGTAACAAATACAACTATGATTTGTGTATGATTTAAATTATTTACAGTTTATTTTTAATGATAACTCTTAAAATAGTATCATTGTGGAAGTTTTTACTGCTGATATGTTGAAATGTTAATATATAACACAGAATATATTTAGATATACAATTATATTCACGGAACTGCTTATCCCTTTAAGTCTAATTATTTTATAATATCCACTGTTAATATTGTCATTATTACATATTTTCTTTTCACAAAAATAACTGAACACAGTTTCTTAGTTTCTATAATTTATTCAATGTTGAATATTTAGTGAGTTGAAGCAAACTGAAAAGAAGAACAAAATGGATAGTTCACTAGCATATCAAACAAACAAGTTACATGATAGCAAAGTAGAATAACTAAATAACTAAGCAAATAAATAAAGTATAAAACAGTCTTATTTCTCTTCATACAGTTGATAATTAT
Source organism: Chrysomallon squamiferum (assembly GCA_012295275.1). Taxonomy (NCBI): domain Eukaryota; kingdom Metazoa; phylum Mollusca; class Gastropoda; order Neomphalida; family Peltospiridae; genus Chrysomallon; species Chrysomallon squamiferum. The sequence goes on from CM022677.1 coordinate 11,578,894, forward strand.
TCATGTTATATCATTTTATGTACAATTTTCACACTTGTTTTGGTGATATGTTTATTATTTGTTTGTCTTTTAAATTTTGTTACCAAGGTAAAAGTTAATAATACATTTTATAATATTATTTTATTCAGTTCTACACACGTTATTATTTCTATTAAGTGCAAGCAAGGTCTGTGTGTGTCTGTGTGTCTGTGTGTGTTCGTGTGTGTGTGTTAAAGTAAATGGAGAAACATTAGAAGAATAAATATTTAACATCCAGTTATACACACAACTACACACATTAGACATTCAGAACCATAAAAATAACAACAAACCAACCTCTAAAAACACAACAACATGGAAAACATAAAACTCACTAAATCAGATGATTCAGCAATGAAAATTAGGATTTCCAAAAGACAGCAGGTTAAAAAGGCAAAATTTGATTTTTAAAAAAGAAAAATGTTGACCAGAAGCTATAAGGTGATAAATAGAAAAACACGATAAATCACCAACAAACACTGACACAGACAAAACCCTGAACAGAAAATAATGAAAATTTGAACATTTTTGTATCCTTACAAACAAATAAAAACAGTACGGATATGGAGGATGAAGGGAGTGTAAGGGAAATAGCTCTAATCTATGTTTCTGAACACATATCACTAAAGGGAGATAACTCTAATTGATGTAATTTTTACTTTAATTATATCGATTAGAGTTATTTCCCTTACGTGAGATGTACTCATAATTAGCGTATGAAAGCTTAGTAAGTACATCTCACGTAAGGGACATAACTCTAATCTATGTTTGTGAACATATATCAAAAGAGAATTAATAATGATACAGATAAGTTATCGTTAAGAGAGGGAGACAAATGATAGAGATATAGCTAAAGAGTCACGGAAAAATGATAGATAAAGGTAGAGGGAAAAAAGATGATAGAGATAAAGATAGAGAGACAGAGACAAGTGATAGAGATATAAGTAGAGGCAAACAAATGATTGATAGTCTGATTCATGGGATAGACAGATGTAGTTAGACAAGGGACACGGGTACAGAGATACGGGTACAGCGAGGCATGCGATAGAGATATAGATAGAGAGTCAGAGACACGTATTAGTGATGTAGGTAAAGAGAAGGAGACAAGTCAAAGATATAGGTAGAACGACAAATGATAGAGATAAAGATGAGGCAGACTTTGATAGATATACATATAAAAATCATACACACAGGGCATTCTTCTCTGTTTCATACAGAGGTCAATACCTGTTCTCTCTCTCTATAACACACAAACACATATAACCACACCTACATATCAGTCTCTCAGTATATCTATCTATAATCTAGCCTTTCTTTTTAACACACACGCCCAAATATAAACATACTCTCATTTACACAGTCATTTATATCCCAATCCTCTAAATACATAACAATATATTCATAGACATTAAGTGGAAGTTTTTTGTTCCATTCCATAATAACCAAGAATCATCCACTGTTATCTATTGGAGAATAATCAATCAACACTGATGTGTACTGTCAACATTTTCTCTGTCTGGAAAATGCTTTGGAAAGAAAAATCCATGTTGGTCTATATCTCAACTGTTTGAAGTAACCTTTATAGTCTTCTCCATATTTTTATAACTGAAGATGATTCCAGAATCATGTCTTTCCTGTAGATGCAATAATAATTAATTATTATCTAAATCTTAACATACATTATTTAATTGACTATTTTTTTACCTATTCCAGGCTAGGAGCATATAATTAATTTGCACAATAAAATTCTTTGGGACGAAATATTTCAGTCATGGAACATAATTATAAATTATCAATGAATTATACTTTAGGGTCATTCCGTGTCAAATCACCCTCAAAAAAAAGAAATTTAAACCCGACCGTCTCAGATTTTTATGAAACTTGGTATACTTGTTGACTGGGATCCCACAGCATCAAAACTGAAATGTTAGCCCAATCAGACCAGTGGTGTGGAAGATATGGCCCACCGAATTTTGAGATGTTTGCCAAAAATGGGTGTGACCACCAACCTTAGAACCCTTATATCTCAGGAACTATTGGGCCAATCTTCATAAAATTGGTATTGTTAGAAAGGCAAAATGACAAGGATTCCAAAGCTGCCATTTGTGTTTAGTTTCGAAAAGTTTGGAATACCTTGACCTTTTGACCTTTGCTATGACCTTGAAATTAACCATGTGGATCACGTGATCTTGAGATGACCTTTATTGAAATTTAATCTTCCACATGTTAACTAAAACATATAAAAGTTTCATATTGGCCGTCAAATTTGGTGCTGTGGGATCCCAGTCAACAAGTATACTAAGTTTCATCGAAAATCAGAGACGGTCGGGTTTAAACCATTGGGTGAGTTGACACGGAATGACCCTTTAACAATTTTTAATATTGACTTTATTTATCTGGATATGATGGTAACGTTCAGAAGAAGCAAAAATAACTTTTAAAAAGGTAAATGCGTTGCCTGCAACAAACCTTACAATTAATGAATTAAAACCTTGATTAAAAATATAATTTTAATTGGCATGCATTACAGAGAACAAAATAAAGAGAATTCTATCATTTTAACTAACACTCTTTGAAATAAATATTGCCATCAAATTATTGTTTTATAACTTATAGAGAAAAAAAAGGTCATCCAAATAATATTTTAACATTCCAGTCACCCAAACAGAACTTTGGTATCATTTGGCCATTGGCCATTATACGCCCTGCATTCATATGTAATGTACATGTGTACTTAAACACATTACTATTACTTATTATTACAAAACATACCACTTACTTCAGAACAGTTCTCTGTTTTATTGAATTCCTCTGACTGGCCAGTATCAGTATCAGACGAATTTGGCATCTTCAGGCTTTTTTTTCTCAAAATCACTTGCAAAACCAGAAAGAGATTTATTTTCAGCTTGCACAATTAAATTTGCAAAACAAGATGACATTTTAGCAATTTTGGAATTAAAGCTTCACTATTTATGAAAAAAAAAAAAATTAAAAATTCGTTTCGACCTTTGCAGCAATTACTACTCAATAAAGGATATATATGTATAAACGGTATAAGTTATATGATGTATTTCCCCAAATTGCTTTTAATAATCCATATAGACTTGACTGGATGTTTAAAAGTTTGTAAACACTGATCGGCGTTCGACGCTGCCATCTTGGATTTCGATCGGACGTTTCCGTTAGCGCTCGGAAACCGTCTGATCGGGTTTTTGAACTTCCAATTTCAACTGTTTTACGTCTATTTTCTTAACTTTTTTATGATTTGTAAATTAGATTTGGCAACGTTCCCCAACAGAAACGAAGATTCAGGTTTAATTCTGGAAGTATTTTTTCATAGCCATCTTTAAAAGTTGATTCATTATTCAACTTGTTAGGTACGTTATACCAATTAATGAAAAATTAAGCTTATTATTTATTTATTTATTTATTATGCAAAATAAAATTATCTAATATTGTTAATTAAAAAATAACACTTGTATTTTTCAATAAACTGTGTTTTCAATACATAATATTATAGCTGCACCTCTGTTTAGAACATAAAACATGTAGCATAAATAGTGAAGTGGCGTGTTATTATAAGTAAGTACATTTTCTTTCTTCTCGTAGATGTAGATTTCTTTCTTCCTACGGATGGGTCACCTTCATGGGTGTCCATGGGCAAAACCGTCTTCCCGTGTGTAGTGGTCCAACAAGCACGGCATGACAGTTGACATGATGCGAAAAGCATCTCAAACCACAAACTGATAAAAAACACCCGATGAATATAAAGTTGATAATAATTACTAAAACACTATGTTATTTACGAAACATCATAAACGTGAAGAATGTGAAAATGGTGATCAGTAAATAGCATTGAAAATTAGATTAATTTATTACAACAATCGTACATCTCGGTTCTTGGTTTCGTTTCAGTTTGAATAGCGAGACATATCTTTGCGGTAGACATACTTAAAATAAAATGAATTACTTTGAAAATAAAAAAATTATTACTGATGACAATAGTTAAAAAATAAATTATAATAAGATTTAAATCACTGATAATTTCGTGCTTACAAATTAGAATTTATACTAACCATACACTCGGTGTTTTATAATGTTTATTTTTATATCGATCGGAGTTGAAAATAAAAATTAATATTCGGCTAACTTCGTTTTGACGTTCGGATGTATGACGTCATCAATGCTTTGTTTACATAGATACAGTTGGCGATATTGAAGATAAGCGCATTTTTTACTTTGTATATTGAATTGCATTTGCAAGTGATGAAGGTTACATTTGTGTAGGTTTAAGTTTTATATTATTAACATATTTAAGTCCAAACTGGACATATCGTTTTATTCACAGTGAGGTTGTGCTAGATTATTTTTAGATCAGATAATCAACGATAACTGAAAACTGCGTGTATGCATTACTTTCTGACCTCTAATGCTATGATTCCTGTTTCTGATATTGTTAATATACCCTTGTCAAAATATGTTTATTTTTACATAAAAATAACACCAATAATCAATTACAGATAGTGTTTCGATTGTTTTTATTTAAAAAGAATAAAGGATATGTAAAACATATCTTATTATCTGACAACTATTATTTTATTAATTCTTCCCGTCTAAAAATATTTAGTGAATGGTTTCTATAAAATATTTGAAGAGTTCTTTTATTTTCAGAATCCGTTTCCAAGAGCCCATGGACGTCCACCCCTTCGACGACAGAGACATTCAACCAATGGAGGTTGACCCATTCGTGGAACCCATGGATATAACCTGTATCAAAATAAAATATTTTTGTTTTTTCGCAATATTCTCTACTTTCATATTAGACACAGCTATACTGCGAATGAAGTAAAGATAACATTATATAATAAATAAACATTTTTCTTTTCTTCTTGTACAGGTGGATTTCTTTGGTTCTCCCGATCGTTCACGTCCAATGCAAGGACACCGACGTCCATGGGCTCCGCCCTCTTCCCGTGTGTAGCGGGCACGTGAAAAGCACGACCTGGATCTGACTTGAAGAGAAAAGCAACTCAAATCATGAACTGGCAAAAACAACTGATGAACACAAGTTGACAAAACGTTTCAATCACGAAACATCATAAACATGTAAGTCATGCCAGTCATTTATATCTTGATCAGTGCTGGGGACAGCAAATTAAAGAAGTTTTTTCCTCTCAATGTGAATATATATTTACAAAACAGTAACAGTAATTAAGGAATATGTTTTAGAATGCACATATATATATAATCAACCCATGTACATATTTTTACATTTGTAAAGATTAATATTTTTCTAAATAAAAGAATGGTGTTGTTTTTCTCTTTCATGCAATCACAGATTGAGCACAGATTTTGTTTTTAAAATCTACATTATTACATAATTAAGTATAGTTTATACATTTTAATTTGTACTATTTATTTATTATGTTGATGTTCAAACTCATTTCAGAAATGATATCAGATTTTATTCATGCTGAGAAGACAGAAATCTCGTGTGGTTAGCCGCTCCGTATATCTTAGCGACCACACCCAGGACCGGTCCCAGGGATTTTCCTCTTTATATTCTAAAGATCTCAACTACACAAGGTGGCGCCATGACTACATGTGCAGGTACCTCCAGACATTGTTGTTCTGTTATATTTGCAGTTATATAATCTGTTATATTAGCACTTCACATAACAGTCGCTATTGGTATTAATGCTGAATATAATATAAATTATTATTATTATTATTATTATTATTATTATTATATCAGATTTTATTCATACTGAGAAGACAGAAATCTCATGTGGTTAGCCGCTCGGTGTATCTTAGCAATCTATATATAGGGTATTGCTACTTTTTTCTAATTTTGAATACAGTGCCATTTCTTATCTTGTCATATTTACCTTCTAATCAGCAGATGAAGACTATGCTTTCAGTGTAGACAAACAAAGACTAGATTTCCAGATTAATGTTCTCTTTATAAACACTAATCTCTCATTAACAATTTATTGGTACTTCCAGTCATGCCTCCCTCCTAACTCCATATATTCCACAGTTTAGATATTAAGCCAAATTCCATTGATATATCACTCAATCCAATGACCTACAATGAGGATCTTATTTATTAACAATGTGATGTCTGAAAAGTAATTGCTTGTATAATTGAAAACCTTTCAATCCATACTTCGCTCTTTTTATCCTTTTATTATTTTCTCAGTTCTTCTTTGCACCAAACTTTCATCCATCTAACACTCCATCCATCCTTACCTACCTGCATGTTTCTATCTAACTATATCTGTCTATATATTTGTTTTATTTCATCATCAATTTCTCTGGCTATTTGTCTATCTCTCTGTCTATTTATTGGTCAACCTGTGATGCAGCTTAATCTCGCTCCTGCTCACCTCTTTCTAACATAGTTATTAGAAACAGACTTTAATGACGAACTCATATGATTTTTTTACTCATATACATGTGCCCATTACCTGTCTAGCTAACCATTTATTCATCACTATCCTCTGTCTGTCTGTCTGTCTGTCTATATCTATTTTTATTTATATAATTATCTCTCATTCTCTGAAAAATCTTACACTCACGGCATACTTCTCTGTTTCATAGTGAGGTCAATACCTGTTCTCTCTCTGTAACAAACAGACACATATAACCACACCTACACATCAGTTTATCTATGTTAGCTGTGTATATATATATATATATATATGCACCTAATTATTGTCTACCTAATATATCAATCTATCTCTGAAGCGATGTCTATCTCTATATCAATATACCTCACCTTCTCAGATATACATAGCCACAATCTATCTTGCACACACACAAGTACATACGCACACACACACACGTACGTATACGCACTCTCTGTTTACATTATTTTTAAGTATTTAAATACAATCTTTCTATCTAGTTATCTAAATATAAATATTTGTATTTATCTATCTATTTATGCCATATACATAACCAACACAGTCAGTCGTTCTTACAGATGTACAGGTATATTCTCATGCATTCTGTCTATCTTTCTAGTAATCCATCTACCTTTCTTCTGTCTATCAATTTACCTGTCTGTTATCATCTACCATCTATCCACCCTTTTTTACACACACACACACACACACACACACATTTAGTTACTTATCATTTTATATATATATATACATATACATACTAATGATCTTTTAAACATACAAATACATTATCATTCCTATACACGTGTGTGTGTGTGTATGTATATATGTATGTATGTATGTGTGTGTGTATATTTATATGGCTAGATGCATCCTTCCAACCAGCGTCAGTGAAAATTATTTATTTCATTTTAATTTATTTTATTTCAATTATTTTATTTTAGTTTTATTTATTTACTGATTTTTTATATGTTATATGATGTTATAAAAAGTGGAAAAAAAAAATACTGCAAAAACAAAATGGGTACGAGATGGCATATTACGTCATTGTCAAAAAAAAAAAGAAAAAAGAAAAAAAGAAATGTTACCACGTTTTCAGCAATTACTACAGCGTATAGGCCATCTACGTATAAGAGGCATTGGTTATATGATATACTTCTCAAATGACTTTTAATTATCCATGTAGAATTGTTGCATTGATAAAATCCTACATGTTTAAAAGTGTGTAAATATTGATCGGCGTTCGATGCTGCCATCTTGGATTTCGATCGGAAGTTTCCGTGAGGTCACGGAAGTTTTTAAACTTCCAAATACAATTATTTTACGTCAATTTTCTGAACTTTTAATGATTTACACTGATAAAGATGGTTGTTCATATTACAAAACCGTGATCTCTTGCGCCTTTCCTAACAACTTTTTCAATCAACTACTTAAGGGCAATTCTGGCCTCCGAGGTGTATTATGACTTGCAGCCGCTATACTGTGTTTTGAAGTTTCAAAAGTGAGTCCTGTAGACATAAGGTTAGTGATACATTATAAACAGGTAAACATATAATCGATTTTTAAGTTCAGCAGAAGAAACTTGATTAATATGTGATAATTAGGCAAGAAATATGCTTTTTATTTTGCTCCACCACTTGGGGCAATAAAATCAAAAGGCATTGACAGAAGAAGAAAGTGTCAGGAGGTATGGAGAAGAGTTGGCAGAGGAGAAGAAGAATGAGGAAGAAAAGGCAAAGAAAGTAAATGTTTTAAAGGTAAAATTACATCAAAAACAAATAGAAGATACCAAAGTCAAAACAGTTCAATTTGAATGCTACAGCAGAACCAGTGGATGCAGCCAAAGAAAACGTTGATGGTGATGAGCCTGAACTAGAAGACAGAGATGTAGTAGATACACAAGAAAAATGTGAATTCTGTGGCAGAGTTGATGGTGGAATGAATTCTGACGAGTTCATAGGATGTGTTAGGTGCCCAAATTCCTATTCTCTTGATTCTTGCGCAAATCTCGAAATCCCAGTTGATGCAGACTTGAAAGATATTGTGTGATATTTGTCAAGGAGTTTAGTTTATTGAAGTTTTCAATTTGACTTGTATTATGATTAGGACTAATTATTATTAGTAGTAAAAATTGATTATATAGCAATAATCAGTCCAACAAATTTGAGGACCAAATTACTCATGAATGACTATTTTATTTATCATTTTAAGTAGTATTATTACAATTAGTGTTGTTGTTTTTATCGTTAATGTCGTTATACCCGTATTACAGTCGTCATTATAAAGAAAGAAACAATTATTAACAAATAAATAAATAGATAGATACACACATACACAGACACAGACACAGACACATAGAAAAGAAATAGTTTGGTATATGTGTTTGTCTTAGAGGATAGTTATATACATAAGTTCATAACAGTGAGACGGTGTTTATGTATATAGTTAAATAATAGACAGATAGATACATTGATGGACATAGAGATAGATAGACATTTTACATTTCATATCATGAACTTGTAAGAAAATGTTTGTACATGCATTATTATATAATATCACATTAACCTCGCTTTTCACATTTTTTCTTTTATTGGTCATTTTAATTATTCAGTTTTGGGTTTTTCTATCTGTCTGTGTCTCTGTATGTCTGTCTATGGATTTCTCTCTATATATGTATGTCTGTCTCACTCTCCATCTATCTGTCTGTCTATCTGTCTATCCACCTACCTATCTACCTCTCAGATTACAGTGATAAGTGCAGGTGTCGCTGTAATTAAAACTTCAGTAAAAGAAATGATAAACACTGCAGAAAACATTGATAATAAAACAGCGATGATATTTTATCTCACTGGGAGAGGTTCTGCGTATGCCTAAAATACTGAAGGATCTTAGATATTAATATTAATATTAATACATTTATTTATTTATTTATTTGTTCCTGTAAACGGCAACTGAAATGTCCTTTGTATTGCAGTAATGAACAAAACAAATGTTCTTGTTATTATGATGAACGCTGTTTACCACATACAATAGAACTGAACGACAATATTTACAGTTTATTTGCTTCAACCAGACCTGTTCCTTCTAATACATTTCAATTCAGCGAAAGAACCGTAATGTTTAACATTTATATATAGCTTTTATCTAGATTTTATCTAGTTGACTATTAATTGTCTAATTATCAATTTAATTTTTAGGGGAGGTAATAGAATATCACTTTCTACAGTTAATTAAGAATTAATCTGTAATAGCGCAGTATATTTACAGAACTCGCCTTTTCAGTATCCTTTTATTAATAAAAACGTCTATTAATATTTCTCTACATTCTAGACTTTTCTAGTATTTAAGAAAGATGCACTTGCGAATATCAATAACATGGTGAAGTTAATTCATATTAATCTAGCCTCTCACCTCTCAACTACAATTCTACTATCTTAATAATAAAAAAATGAGAATAATACGCATTATTAAACGTTGATTCATTATTCAACTTGTTAGATACGTTATACCTGTTAATGAAAAATTAAGCTTATTATTTATTTATTTATTTATTATGCAACGTAAAATTTTCTAATATTGTTAATTAAAAAGCAATACCTCTATTTTTCAATACATAATATTACCGCTACGCCTCTGTTTACAACATAAAACATATAACATAAATAGTGATGGCGGTACTGAAGTTGAGTCTTATTTTCATAACGCCGTGTAAAATTACTCCTACTTAGCTGTTCTGTGAAACAATTTCTGTTAATAAAATATCACATTAGTATGGAAGCGTTCACGATATTCACATATAATTCTACTGTTGTTTATAAAAACACGCTAACCTGGAAGCCCAATCTACATTTCTGAATGTACACTGTGTTTTCACAGTACAATCAGACCTGTAATGTTTACTATAATGCTACAGTACACACAAAAAACAACAACGACAACGACAACAGTAATATATAGAAAAGAAAATTTTAATCTTTATTCGATTTCTTTACTTCTAAATATCCATAAGACTTCAAAAGTTAATATCATCACTACTGGTCTGGATGTCAATATATTTTATGACGTAGCTATAGCTTCACACAGAGAAGAACACTGGATATATCCAGTTTTCAATCCTCTTTACTGACAAACAGAACATAACATTTTTTAAAAAACAAAACAAATTAGAATGACCAAGACAATTAGTTGAGGATAATAATAATAATAATAATAATAATAATAATAATAATAATAATAATAATAATAATAAGTAAATAAATAAATAAATAAACAAACATTTACATCGTATAATAAAAAACATGTTTTATAATTTAGTGGGTGAGAGGTGTATAGTGAACATATTGAATGGGCTTCTGGACTTTCTTTTTTTCTTTTTTCTTTTTTTTTAATCTCCAATGTAGGATTATACTTGAAAAGGTGAGAAGAGGATATATTAAGAATATGACATTTTATAACTTGATCACATTACTTACATTTACTACTGCAGAATCAGCAGGATAAATATTTTGTTTTATAGAAGATCAGTGGATAATCAGAATTATTGCGCGCGCTTGTGGATTAATGTCATTTTTATCGACTGTATTAGAGATTATACAAGAAACAAAATCACATTATTATTACAGATAAAACTGAATATCTAAAAGTGTTAATCAAAAACAGAACATAATATGCTGCAGCGAAATAGAGAGTTATGTACCCTATTTTCAACAGTAGCTGTAGAGTTGATAAATAGCGAGTTAGATTTCCAGATTCGTATTATTAACAAAAGCTTAATTTTTTGTTCGTTTTATTATTTTTTCTCTCTCTTCCTGACAGTCGTAGTAATAGAAGAAAATAAATTTATTTTACTTCCAGACAAAGCGTTATATGTATTTTAGGAAATGTACTTTTTCTAAGCAGAAGAACAATGAAGGTGATTTTCAATAATTACATTTTTCTCGTGATTAATATTTAACCAGAATATTTTAAGAAATGTGGTACTTGTTCGTCCTATACAATGGCGAGTGTTTTGTGAAGAAACGTTTGGGTGAAACTTGTGAAGACAAGTCGGACTGTGCAGACGTGTAGCTGACTGTCTGGATAACACGGGTTTCAGTAAAAATTCTGCTGTCCAGTTTCGTTCTTCCAAAAGTGATGTCATGATACAAATCGTATTTGAGTATTTACTGAAACATGAAATTTTGATGTACAGTGTATTTTTCTATGGACAAACTGCTGGACGGAATTTACGTTCTACAAATTAACAAGATTTCAGTTTTATAAACTGAGATTCAACCAAAAATAGCTTGAAATATTATGAATACCACTATTTACATTGATTATCTTTAACTGAAATAAATAAATAAATAAATATAATTTTAATTTTAATATAATGGATGTTGGATATATTAATAGTATGTATCATTATATATGTATTGGAGATGGCGCTAGTTTAATCTGATATTTTAAAAGCTTCAAGTAAAATTGTATTTTTTATGATGCAAAATAGAGGTAAAACATAACAAAACATCACGTTATTTTCACTAAGTATCAATAAACGTCGCAGGTTTTATGTATTAACGTGAATTACGTCGCGTTTTACAAAACAGAAAACTTAGCTTATCTCTGTGAATTTTAATTTTAATGTCCTTTGCTTTTCAAATTTATTCATCACTATCCTCAAATTTTGTGATTCAAGTAAAGAGTAACTCAGCAATACGTAACTGAAACGAAGCACAAT
>CM022677.1:11591240-11623873 GCA_012295275.1 Chrysomallon squamiferum
TTTGACAAAAGAACCACATCTATTTATAATTAGTACGTATATTTTAATAAAAGTTATTATATTCCTTTATTTGTTTTATTTACATTGAACTTTTTTAGTATAGTATTTGCGGAAAAATGCGTGATGATTGCCAGTCTTTAAGGGATTTACAGTTTTATTTGATGTTCGAAGAATCTTACACAGAATTGCCACATGATGGCTGCTATCTTGTTCGAGAACAATAATTATATATACATAAAAAATAAACAGTGTCAGAAATTTTGTAGATAATCAGATGTAAATCTTGAAACTAGATGCCTTCAGCTGTTATTCATTATTACAAAAATACAGATAAATTACATAGTTTTTATAGTTTGAATTTAAAGTAACAATGGATTCTCTGAACAGCATCATGACTGAGAGACCAAGCAGAAATGATCTCCTTTAGTGAAGACAAAACAAAATTTATTTTCCTAAAATCTGAATATTTCCACATTGTTTGACTGATGTATAAGATACAACGTGAACTAAAACTGGATATAACTGAAATTTGTCATGTTGACTTATATCTTCAACACAGTGAGGTCTCCTAAAAAGAAAAAAAAAAAACATTTTATTGTGAAATTAAGTGGAGGCATTGTAGTATTTTAGGCAATATTGAAATCTGTCTTCTCTCTTTTACACAGATTCATTCAAAGACTTGCAGATTATTCAAATATAAGGAAGACATTTATCAGTTTAGCTAAATCTTATGTAAAGCTGTCTCTTTGCTGCTGCAAAGGTCAACTCATTTTGTAATCTTAATTTCCTTCCTTGAAAGGTTTTTCCTCAGTTGTGTTTCTGTTTTGCTATTATTTTCTAAAAAAAACAACAATATCATGATGTATTATATATATTCAGCTTCATTTTCATATTTGTTTCTAGATATGTGAACAACTGAGAAATGACAGACAAGTTTATAGTTTCCTTTATACTCTGCCAAATTTCATAACGAAATAAATGAACTAACAGCTACTTAAATTGGGAAATTAATAATTAAACAGTGAGGTACATCTGAGTTATTTAGTGCAATTAATTAAAATTTGTTAATTTCTGCATCATGCTTTAAAATACTGTAATAAAAATAACAGTTTTGTGGATAATACTGTAGAGCTTTAGAAATCATCATTTTGATATAAAACGTGTGTATACTGGTTTGAAACTGTATGAGATATTCAGTATTCTGTTTCCCAAATGACTGAAACGAATCTCAGATTTTCCACAGATTATGAAGGAAAAATACCAAGCAAATTTTATTTAGATAAAAATTCGTTACTTCCTTCACATCAATCATGATATTTTCGAGTGATTTTAATCTCCTTTTATTTTTATTTTATTTTTTTTCTTGTCATTGTATAGTTATAAGTTATATAGTTTAAAAGATAATTATATTTTTGAAAATACTATTACACAGCTGCTAAATAAAATTATATAATAATTTAAATGAAAAGCAAAATATAACTGATTACTCTGTTGAGTGATCAATAAAAATGCAGCAAAATTTCTGAAGAAAAAAATTACACTCGAGTCTTGTGACAAGATTCTACATCGTATTGTTTAATAATTCATTATCGGTTATCTGCCCTTGAAAACTTTCCATAAAGCAGACGTCGAAACATTTTACAAACTAAATTACAAACATGTACTCCAAAGTATATAAAGAATAAAAAAAAAAAAAATAAAAAAAACATTTCATACCTGTATATATAAAGAAATCAACTCTTCATGATTCTTAGAATCTACATTTAACTGAGAAAAACCATAAATAACAAATACCGCAAATAAAAGTAGAAATCCAGCATCCCCCCGAAATAACAAAATTATGTGAGAGTAATCTCCCTTCAGCTGTAGTTTCTTTCTTTCTTCTGTTTGTGGGGTTCTCGTCATTGCACACCACAGAAAATCGCTGATAACGAAACGTCGTATAAAGCTGTATAATGAGTAATAAACGTAAATGTGTAGATACGTTCCAGGAATATCAATATCACGTTATTTTCACTCAGTATCAATTTATAATATAAACGTCGCTGGTTTTATGTATTAACGTGTAATCTGTTCTGCTGTTAATCAAATATCACATTTATAGGGATCTGACCTTTTATTTTATAGTGGCATTCAGCGCTGGACTTCTAAATTCAGACATACATAACTTAATGACTAGATATACTTGAATCACAAAATTTGAGTTTGCAAAGGAAACGACATTAAAATTAAAATTCACAGAGATAAGCTAAGTTTTCTGTTTTGTAAAACGCGACGTAATACACGTTTTATATACAAAACCTGCGATGTTTATTGATACTTAGTGAAAATAACGTGAGGTTCTGTTATGTTTTACCTCTATTTTGCTTCATAAAAAATACAATCTTGCCTGAAGCTTTTAAAATATCAGATTAAACTAGCCCATCTCAAATACATATATAATGATACTATTAATATCCAACATCCATTATGTAAATTGTGCAGTCGGTATTACAATTAAAATTATATTTATTTATTTATTTATTTATTTCAATTAAAGATAATCAGTGTAAATAGTGGTATACATAATATTTCAAGCTATTTTTGGTTGGATCTCAGTTTATAAAACTGAAATCTTGTTAATTTATAGAACGTTAATTCCGTCCAGCAATTTGTCCATAGAAAACTACACTGTACGTCAAAGTTTCGTGTTTCAGTAAATACTCAAATACGATTTGTATCATGGGAGAACAAAACTGGACAGCAGAACTTTTAATGAAACACGTGTTATCCAGACAGACACCAGAAAAATATAATTAAAAACACAGTCTGTGGTGTAATTATTGAAAATCACCTTCATCATTCTTCTGCTTAGAAAAAGT
This sequence comes from Chrysomallon squamiferum, assembly GCA_012295275.1. Classification (NCBI taxonomy): domain Eukaryota; kingdom Metazoa; phylum Mollusca; class Gastropoda; order Neomphalida; family Peltospiridae; genus Chrysomallon; species Chrysomallon squamiferum. Next base: position 11,594,102 of record CM022677.1, read on the forward strand.
ATATTTCCTAAAATACATATAACGCTTTGTCTGGAAGTAAACAAAATATATTTTTTTCTATCACTACTACTGTCAGGAAGAGAGCGAGAAAAGAAAATAAAACGAAAAAAAAAAATTAAGTCTTTTGTTAATAATATGAATCTGGAAATCTAACTCGCTAAGTATCAGCTCTACAGCTACTGTTGAAAAAAGGGTACATAACTCTAGTTCACTGCAGCACATTATGTTCTGTTTTTTATTCACAGTTTTAGCGATTTAGTTTTATCTGTAATATAAATGTGATTTTGTTTCTTGTAATCTCTAATACAGTCAATAAAAAATGATGTTAATCCACAAGCGCGCGCATTAATTCTGATTATCCACTGATCTTCTATAAAACAAAATATTTGTCTTGTGCATTCTGCGTTAGTGAATATAAGTAATGTTTCAAGTTATAAAATGTCATATTATTAATCTATCCTCTTCTCACCTTTTCAAGTATAGTCATACATTGGTGATTAAAAAAAAATATCAAAAAACAAATCCAGAAGCCCATTTAATACATTCAATATACACCTCTCACCTACATACTAAATTATAAAAAATGTTTTTATTATACGATGTGAATATTTATTTGTTTATTTATTTATTTATTATTATTATTATTATTATTATTATTATTATTATTATTATTATTATTATTATCCTCAAATAATTGTCTCGGTCATTCTCATTTTTATTTTTTTTTTTTTTTTTTTTTTATCTTCTGTTTGTCATTAAAGAGGATTGAAAAGTGGATATCTCCAGGTTACTTGTCTGTGTGAAGCTATAGCTACGTCATAAAATATATTGACATCCAGACTGGAGCGATGATGTTAACTTTTGAAGTCTTACGGATATTGAGAAGTAAACAAATCGAATAAAGATTAACATTTTATTTTATTTATATTACTATTGTTGCTGTCGTTGTCGTTGTTGTTGTTGTTTTATGTGTTTACTGTAGCATATAGTAAACATTACAGGTGTGATTTTACTGCGAAAACACTGTGTACATTCAGAAATGTAGATTGGGCTATTTATATTACATGTTTTATGTAACAGAGGCGTAAAGGTAATATTATATATTGAAAAATAGAGATATTGGTTTTTAATTAACAATATTAGATAATTTTATTTTGGATAATAAATAAATAATAAGCTTAATTTTTCATTAACAGGTATAACGTATCTAACAAGTTGAATCATGAATCAACGTTGTTTCTTTTTTCTTTTTTTATTAAGATAGTAGAATTGCAGTTGAGAGGTGAGAGGCTAGATTAAGATGAATTAACATCACCATGTTACTGATATTTGCAAGTGCATCTTTCTTAAGTGCATCTACTAGAAAAGTCTAGAATATAGAGAAACATTAATAGACGTTTTTATTATTAAAAGTAAAGTGAAAAGGCGAGGATGCGCGAGATGAATCTTGTTTATTATAACACAAGTTCTGTAAATATACTGCGCTATTACATCAATGTATCTATCTGTCTGTTATTTAACTATATACATAAACACCATCTCACTGATATGAACTTTCGTATATAAATATCCTCTAAGGCAAACACGTATACCAAGCTATTTCTTTTCTATGTGTGTGTGAATGTGTATGTGTGTGTGTCTATCTCTCTATCTGTTTATTTGTTGATAATTTTTCTTTATTTATAATGACGACTGTAATACTGACATAACGACATTAACGATAAAAACAACAACACTAATTGCAATAATACTACTTAAAATGATAAATATAATATAATTTGGTCCTCAAATTTGTTGGACTGATTATTGCTATATAATCATTGTTTACTACTAATAATAATTAGTCCTAATCATAATACAAGTCACATTCAATAAACTACACTCCTTGACAAACATCACACAAGAATACAATATCTTTAAAGTCTGCACCAGCTGGGATTTCAAGATTTGCGCAAGAAACAAGACAATACCAATTTGGGCACCCGTCACATTCTATGAACTCCTCAGAATTTATTCCATCATCCATTCTGCCACAGAGTTCACATTTTTCTTGTGTATCTTCTACACAAGTGTCTTCTAGTTCAGACTCATCACCATCAACGTTTTCTCTGGCTGCATCCACCGGTTCTGCTGTAGCTTTCAAATTGAACTGCCGTTTTTGATTTGGTATCTTCAATTTTTTTTTGTAATTTTGCCTCTAAAACATTTGCTTTCTTTGCCTTTTCTTCCTCCTCCTTCTTCTTCTCTGCCAATTCTTCTTCATACCTCTTGACACTTTCTTCTTCTGTCAATTCCTCGGCAGACCTCATCCTTTTGATTGTATTGCCCCAAGTAATGGAGTAAAATAAAAAGCATATTTCTTGCCTAATTATCACATATTAATCAAGTTTCTTCAAGCTGAACTTAAAAACCGATTATATTTACCTGTTATAATTTATCACTAACCTTATGTCTATAGGACTAAAAATTAACACTCACTTTTGAAACCTCAAAATGCAGTATAGCGGCTGCAAGTCATAATATACCTCGGAGGCCAGAATTACCCCAAATTAGCTTTAAAAAAATAATTTGAATGAATCTAGTAAATTCAGTGAATGATCTATATTCAGGAGACTTGAATTATTTTATTTTATTTTTACCATTTTTTTATCTTACTCAACACTCAATCTTATTTGTATATTTACCAACGTGCGTGTTAAATAGAGTTGTTTCTCTTAGACCACGAACTTCTGAAATAAATTACTCCTCGCACTGGCGAGGTAACGGTAAATTAGATTTGTTGCTTTTAGATGAAAATAACTAATTCTGTATAGTGTTTTGGTTTATTTAACGTGATATTAGTATTTGATGAATTATTGTAAAATTGCCATTTTATTTAATTTTATTTATTTATTTTATTTATTTATTTCATTTATTTTAGTTGTAAAAAAATAGTTAGGAAAGGCACAAGAGATCACAGTTTTTTAATATGAACAACCATCTTTATCTTGTAAATCATAAAACGTTCAGAAAATAGACGTAAAATAATTGTATTTGGAAGTATAAAACTTCCGTGACCTCACGGAACCTTCCGAGCGAAATCCAAGATGGCAGCAACGAACGCCGATCAATATTTACACACGTTCTAAACATGTAGACCTTTATAATGCAATAATTCTACATGGATCATGAAAAGTAATTTGGAGAAGAAAGTCATATAACCAATGTCTTTTATACATAGATGGCTAATACTCTGTAGCAATTACTGAAAATGTGGTAACATTTCTTTTTTTATTCTTTTTTATTTTCTGACGTTGACGTAATATATCACTACGCACCCATTTCGTACTATTTTTTATTTTTTTTTCACTTTTTATTACGATATCGTCAGCCAAGAAAAAATAAATACCAAAATTTAAAAAATAAGTAAATAAATAAAAGTAAAATAAAATAACTGAAATAAAATAAAGTAAAATGAAATAAATAATTTTCACTGACGCTGGTTGGAGGGATGAATCTCTCCATATAGATATACACACATACATACATACATATATACATACACACACACGTGTATAGGAATAATAATGTATTTGTATGTTTAGAAGTTGATTAGCACGTATATGTATATAAAAGGATAAGTAACTACGTGTGTGTATGTGTGTGTGTGTGTGTGTGTGTAAAAAAGGGTGGATAGATGGTAGATGATAACAGACAGGTAAGTTTATAGACAGAAGAAAGGTAGATAGATCACTAGAACTAGATGCAAGGATGAATGAGAATATACCTGCACATCTGTAAGAAAGACTAACTCTGTTCCTTATGTATATGGCATAAATAGATAGATAAATAAATATATTTATAGATAGATAACTAGATAGAAAGAATGTATTTAAATACTTAAAAAGGATGTAAATAGAGAGAGTGTATACGTACTGTGTGTGTGCGTGTGAGTGCAAGATAGACTGTGGCTATGTATAACTGAGAAGGTGAGATAGATTGATATAGAGATTGTTTAGACATCGCTTCAGAGATAGATTGATGTGTTAGGTAGACAATAATTAGGTACATATATAGATAGATATATACAGCTAACATAGATAAATTGATTTGTATGTGTGTGTGTGGATAAATATATGTGTCAGAGAGAAGGGGCATACAAATGTGTGTCAGAGATAGTGTGTTTTTGTGGATTTTTGAAAGAGTCAGATGATTGATAGAGAGATTAAATATAAATAAATACTTGAGCGAATATATTTATGTGTGTATATATATGTGTGTGTTACAGAGGGTAGATATAGATGTATGGATGGACACACACACAAACACATTCACATAGTGATATACAACATAAATAGATACATACATACATAGGTTAATAATAATGATTATTTGTATTTATGTTAGAGGATTGGTATATAACTGAATGTGTGAATAAGAGAATGTTTATATGTGTATTAGATAGATTATAGATAAATGGCTAGCCTGAGAGAGACTGATATGTAGGTGTGGTTCTACGTGTTTGTGTGTTAAGAGAGAGAACAGGTATTGCCCTCATTATGAAACAGAAGTATGCCATGTGTGTATGATTTTTCAGAGAATGAGAGATGATTATATAAATAAATACAGATATACACAGACAGACAGAGAGAGGAGAGTGATGAATAAATGATTAGCTAGACAGGTAATGGGCACATGTATATGAGTAAAAAAATCATATTTCTTCATTAAAGTCTGTTTCTAATAACTATGTTAGAAAGAGGTGAGCAGGTGCGAGTTTAAGCTACACCACAGGTTGACCAATAAAGAGACAGACAGATAGACAAATAGCCAGAGACATTGATGATGAAATAAAACAAATATATAGATAGACTCATAGGTAGATAGAAACATGCAGGTAAGTAAGGATGGATGGAATGTTAGATGGATGAACGTTTTGGTGCAAGGAAGAATTGGGAAAATAATAAAAAGATAAAAAGAGGGAATGATGGACTGAAAGGTTTTTTATTAGATGAGCAATTACTTTTCAGACTTTATCACATTGTTAACACGTAAGGTCCAAATTGTAGGCCCATGGATTGAGTGATATATCAATGGAATTTGCTTGATCTATAATCTGTATGATGACAAATATGTGGAGTTAGGAGGGAGGCACGACTGGAGGTACCAATAAATTGTTATTGAGAGACTAGTGATTTCTAGTATTGTTTATGAAGAGGACATTAATCTGGAAATCTGAAAGCATAGTCTTCATCTGCTGATTAGAAGGTAAATATGATCAGATAAGAAGTGTCTATAATATTTTCTGTTAAATAGCACATTAAACACATAATCTATAATACATAATTATACTTAAACATCTGGTAAAATAAAATAATCCATCTAATTAGAGTAATCTGGAGAGTGACACAGAGAGTAATAAACCCAGAGGGAAATATTTATGTGTCATAACTTATTCTTAAGTACATACACTTCTGTCTCTACTCTGATAGCCTGTCTGTCTACCTGTATAAAGAAAGGGATTTCAAAGTAATGGCACTGTATTCAAAATTAGAAAAAAGTAGCAATACCCTATATATAGATTGCTAAGATATACGGAGCGGCTAACCACACGAGATTTCTGTCTTCTCAGTATGAATAAAATCTGATATCATTTCTGAAATGAGTTTGAACACTTCAAAATAATAAATAAATAGTACAAATTAAAATGTATAATCTATACTTCATGATGTAATAATGTAAATTTTAAAATCAAAATCTGTGCTCAACCTTTTTGCATGAAAGAGAAAAACAACACCACCTTTTAATTTAGTAAAAAACAGACTCACTGACAGGGTAGTGCACACCACAGTCTGTAATATATTAGACACGAGGCACTGCCTTGAACAGACAGAGTAACTGACAGGATAGTACATACCACAGTCTGTAATATACTAGACACGATGGACTGCCTTGAGCAAACATACTCACTGACAGGATAGTACATACCACGGTCTATAATATATTAGACACAATGCATTGCTTTCAAGAAACTACTCACTAACACTATAGTCCATACCACAGTCTGAATCATATTACGTAAGAGGCACTGCCTTGAACAAACAGAGACACTGACAGGATAGCACATACCACAGTCTGTAATATACAAGAGAAGATGCATTGCTTTGAAGAAACATACTCAATGACAGGATAGTAAATACCACAGTCTGTAATATACTAGGCACTATGTACGGCCTTGAACAAGCAGACTCTCTGAGAGGAGAGTACATACTACAGTTTATAATATACTAGATAGGATGCACTGCTTTTAAGAAACAGACTCACTGACAGGATAGTACATACTACAGTCTGATATATACTAGACACGGTGCCGTGCCTTGAACAAACAGACTCACTGACAGGATAGTACATACCACAGTCTGTAATATACTAGACACGAGGCACTGCCTTGAAAAAACAGTCACTGACAGGAGAGTACATACCACAGTCTGTAATATACTATGCAGCAGGCACTGCCTTGAACAAATAGTCACTGACAGGATAGTACATACCACAGTCTGTAATATAGTAGACACCTTGCACTGACTTGAAAAAACAGACTCACTGACACGGTAGTACATACTACAGTCTAATATATACTAGGCACGGTGCTCTGCCTTGAACAAACCGACTCACTGACACGATAGTACATACCATAGCCTGTAATACACTAGACATGATGCATTGCCTTGAACAGACACACTGACAGGGTAGTACATACCACAATCTATAATACTAGATATAGTGCACTGCCTTGAAGAAACAGACTCACTGACAGGATAGTACATACCACAGTCTGTATCATACTAAACACGATGCATTGCCTTGAACAGACACACTGACAGGGTAGTACATACCACAGTCTGTAATACTAGACACGGTGCACTGCCTTGATCACACTCACTGACAGGATAGTACATACCACAGTCTGTAATATAGTAGAGACGATGTACTGGCTTGAAGAAAAAGACTCACTGACAGGGTATTACATACCTCTGTAATACTAGATACAGTGCACTGCCTTGAACAAACAGACTCATTGACACGAGACACGTTCCACAGACTTGAAGAAACAGACACAGTGACAGGGTAGTACATACCACAGTCTGTAATATACTAGGCACAAGGCTATGCCTTGAACAAATAGTCACTGACAGGATAGTACGTACCACAGTCTGTAAAATAGTAGGCATCTTGCACTGACTTGAAGAAACAGACTCAGTGACAGGGTAGTACATACCACAGTCTGTAATATACTAGGCACGACCCACTGCCTTGAACAAATATAGTTACTGACAGGATAGTACCTACCACAGTCTATAATATACTAGGCACGAGACACTGCCTTGAACAAACAGTCTCTTACAGGATATTCCATACCACAGTCTGTAATATAGTAGACACGTTGCACTGACTTGAAGAAACAGACTAATTGACAGGGTAGTACATACCACAGTCTGTAATATTACTAGATACGGTGCCCTGCCTTGAACAAACAGGCTCACTGACAGGATGCTACATACGACAGTCTGTAATATACTAGGCAAGAGGCCCTGCCTTGAATAAACAGAGTCACTGACAGGATAGTACCTACCACAATCTGTAATATACTAGGTACGAGGCACTGCGTTGAACAAATAGTCACTGACAGGATAGTACATACCACAGTCTGTAATATAGTAGACACCTTGCACTGACTTGAAGAAACAGACTCAGTGACAGGGTAGGACATACCACAGTCTGTAATATAGTAGACACCTTGCACTGACTTGAAGAAACAGACTCACTGACAGGGTAGTCCATACTACTGTCTAATATATACTAGACACGGTGCCCTGCCTTGAACAAACCGAGTCACTGACAGGATAGTGCATACCACATTCTGTAATATACTAGGGAAGAGGCACAGCCTTGAACAAACAGAGACACTGACAGGATAGCACATACCACAGTCTGTAATATACAAGAGAAGATGCATTGCTTTGAAGACACATACTCAATGACAAGATGGTACATAGCAGAGTCTGTAATATACCTGACACGGTGCACTGCCTTGAAGAAATATACTCACTGACAGGATAGTACTTACCACAGTCTGTAATATACTAGACACGATGCACTGCTTTGGATAAACAGATTCTCTGAGAGGGTAATACATACCACAGTCTGGAATATACTAGACACTTTCTACAGACTTGAAGAAACAGACTTAGTGACAGAGTAGTACATACCACAATCTGTAATATACTAGACACATTCCACAGACTTGAAGAAACAGACTTAGTGACAGGGTAGGACATACCACAGTCTGTAGTATATTAGGCACAAGGCAATGCCTTGAACAAACAGAGTCACTGACAGGATAATAACCCTACTGGAATAGCAAATACAAGGTTATAGAGTTATCTCCCATGATAACTTGTTCCGTTAACCAACCGATAATTCTTCAACCTGACGGTGTAAGAGTTCGCTAGATTTGTTCGTTGGCTTCACTTTAGCGAACTAATACTTGAATTAATAAGGAAAAACAATAGCAAACTCTTGGTGATAAAGTTATCGCCTGTGATAAACTGTTTTGTTAACCACCCGATAACTCTATAACGTTAAGGTTGGAAATGTTAGCTGGCTTCACTTTAGCATTAATGTGTATAAATAGATTTTGGCAAATACGGTAAGCCGATACGTCGAACTTATGGAACTATGAACAATCCTTTTATCTGAAATAAATATTTGAAATAAAATTATTAACAGTGGCTCTTTTGTTATAACTTATAGAAAAAATATGGTCACAAAAATATATATACATTTTTTTTTTTTTTTTTTGCACGACTAATGCATAGTGTTTTTAACATCCCAGTCGCCTAAACGGAACTTTGGTCACATTTGGTGACCTGGCGAAAAATGTCCACAGATATTGGATTCAAAAGATATAGCACTACAGATCCACTACATGTAACACAAGCGACATATCGCATAGACCCCACTGTAATAGTCGTAAATCTGATAAATGATCTTCTTCGCCTTTCATAAGTACTTTTTCAACTTAATCAAACTTTTCAAACTGTATTATGTTTATGCAAATGCGTGCATAATAAACTGAAATTATAATTTGTTATAAGATTACTGTATTAACTTTTCCAGTTGGCAATGTTCCCCAACAGAAACGAAGATTCAGGTTTAATTCTGGAAGTATTTTTTCATAGGCATCTTTAAAAGTTGATTCATTATTCAACTTGTTAGGTACGTTATACCAATTAATGAAAAATTAAGCTTATTATTTATTTATTTATTTATTATGCAAAATAAAAGTATCTAACATTGTTAATTAAAAAATAACACTTGTATTTTTCAATAAACTGTGTTTTCAATACATAATATTATAGCTGCACCTCTGTTTAGAACATAAAACATGTAGCATAAATAGGGAAGTGGCGTGTTATTATAAGTAATTAAACATTTTCTTTCTTCTCGTAGATGTAGATTTCTTTCTTCCTACGGATGGGTCCCTCCATGGGTGTCCATGGGCAAAACCGTCTTCCCGTGTGTAGTGGTCCAACAAGCACGGCATGACAGTTGACATGATGCGAAAAGCAGCTCAAACCACAAACTGATAAAAAACACCCGATGAATATAAAGTTGATAATAATTATTAAAACACTATGTTATTTACGAAACATCATAAACGTGAAGAATGTGAACATGGTGATCAGTAAATAGCATTGAAATTTAGATTAATTTATTACAATAATCGGACATCTCGGTTCTTGGTTTGCGTTTCGGTTTGAATAGCGAGACATATCTTTGCGGTAGACATACCTAAAATAAAATGAATTACTTCGAAAATAAAAATAATAATTATTGATGACAATAGTTAAAAAATAAATTATAATAAGATTTAAATCACTGATGATTTCGTGCTTACCAATTAGAATTTATACTAACCATACACTCGGTGTTTTATAATGTTTATTTTTATATCGATCGGAGTTGAAAATAAAAATTAATATTCGGCTAACTTCGTTTTGACGTTCGGATGTATGACGTCATCAATGCTTTGTTTACATAGATACAGTTGGCGATATTGAAGATAAGCGCATTCGAGTTAGTTCTGACTTTACTTTCCTTCTTTTTTACTTTGTATATTGAACTGCATTTGCAAATGATGAAGGTTACATTTATGTAGGTTTAATTTTTATATTATTAACATATTTAAGTCCAAACTGGACATATTGTTTTATTCACAGTGAGGTTGTGCTAGATTATTTTTAGATTAGATAATCAACGATAACTGAAAACTGCGTGTATGCATTACTTTCTGACCTCTAATGCTATGATTCCTGTTTCTGATATTGTTAATATACCCTTGTCAAAATATGTTTATTTTTACATAAAAATAACAACAATAATCAATTACAGATAGTGTTTCGATTGTTTTTATTTAAAAAGAATAAAGGATATGTAAAACATATCTTATTATCTGACAAATATTATTTTATTAATTCTTCCCGTCTAAAAATATTTAGTGAATGGTTTCTATAAAATATTTGAACAGTTCTGTTGTTTTCAGAATCCGTTTCGAAAAGCCCATGGACGTCGACCCCTTCGACGACAGAGACATTCAACCAATGGAGGTTGACCCAGCACGACCTGGAGCTGACTGGAAGCTCAAAGCAGCTCAAAGCTTGAACTGGCAAAAACAACTGATGAACACAAAAGTTGACAAAACGTTTCAATCACGAAACATCATAAACATGTAAGTCATGCCAGTCATTTATATCTTGATCAGTGGTGGTGACAGCAAATTAAAGAAGTTTTTTCCTCTCAATGTTGCACTTATGAATATATATTTACAAAACAGTAACAGTAATTCAGGAATATGTTTTAGAATACATATATAATCAACCCATGTACCTATTTTTACATTTGTAAAGATTAATAGTTTTCTAAATAAAAAAATGGTGTTGTTTTTCTCTTTCATGCAATCACAGATTGAGCACAGATTTTGTTCTTAAAATCTACATTATTACATAATTAAGTATAGTTTATAAATTTTAATTTGTACTATTTTTTTATTATGTTGAAGTGTTCAAACTCATTTCAGAAATGACATCAGATTTTATTCATTCTGAGAAGACAGAAATCTCGTGTGGTTAGCCGCTCCGTATATCTTAGCGATCACACCCAGGACCGGTCCCAGGGTTTTCCTCTTTATATTCTAAAGATCTCAACTATACAAGGTGGCGCCATGACTACATGTGCAGGTACCTCCAGACATTGTTGTTCTGTTATATTAGCAGTTATATAACCTGTTATATTAGCACTTCACATAACAGTCGCTATTGGTATTAATGCTGAATATAATATATATATTATTATTATTATTATTATTATTATTATTATTATAACAGATTTTATTCATACTGAGAAGACAGAAATCTCATGTGGTTAGCCGCTCTGTATATCTTAGCAATCTATATATAGTGTATTACTACTTTTTTCTAATTTCGAATACAGTGCCATTTCTTATCTTATCATATTTACCTTCTAATCAGCAGATGAAGACTATGCTTTCAGTGTAGACAAACACAGACTAGATTTCCAGATTAATGTTCTCTTCATAAACAATGCTAGAAATCACTAATCTCTCATTAACAATGTATTACTACTTCCAGTCATGCCTACCTCCTAACTCCATATATTCCACATCACACAGTTTATATATTAAGCCAAATTCCATTGATATATCACTCAATCCAATGACCTACAATGAGGACCTTATTTATTAACAATGTGATGTCTGAAAAGTAATTGCTTATATAATTGAAAACCTTTCAATCCATCATTCCCTCTTTTTATCCTTTTATTATTTTCTCAGTTCTTCTTTGCACCAAAACGTTTATCCATCTAACACTCCATCCATCCTTACCTACCTGCATGTTTCTATCTATCTATCGGTCTATCTATATATTTGTTTTATTTCATCATCAATTTCTCTGGCTATTTGTCTGTCTATCTGTCTCTTTATTGGTCAACCTGTGATGTAGCTTAATCTCGCACCTGCTCACCTCTTTCTAACATAGTCATTAGAAACAGACTTTAATGACGAACTCATATGATTTTTTTACTCATATACATGTGCCCATTACCTGTCTAGCTAACCATTTATTCATCACTATCCTCTGTCTGTCTGTCTGTCTATATCTATTTTTATTTATATAATTATCTCTCATTCTCTGAAAAATCTTACACTCACGGCATACTTCTCTGTTTCATAGTGAGGTCAATACCTGTTCTCTCTCTGTAACACACAGACACATATAACCATACCTACCCATCAGTTTATCTATATTAGCTATATATATATATATCTATATGTACCTAATTATTGTCTACCTAATATATCAATCTATCTCTGAAGCGATGTCTATCTCTATATCAATCTATCTCACCTTCTCAGTTATACATAGTCACAATCTATCTTGCACACACACACAAGTACATACGCACACACACACGTACGTATACGCACTCTCTGTTTACATCCTTTTTAAGTATATTTAAATACAATCTTTCTGTCTAGTTAGCTATCTATAAATATATTTATTTATCTATCTATTTATGCCATATACATAAGCAACACAGTCAGTCGTTCTTACAGATGTACAGTTATATTCTCATGCATCCTATCTATCTTTCTAGTAATCCATCTACCTTTCTTCTGTCTATCAATTTACCTGTCTGTTATCATCTACCATCTATCCACCCTTTTTTACACACACACACACACACACACACACACACACACACATGTAGTTACTTATCCTTTTATATACATATACGTGCTAATCATCTTCTAAACATACAAATACATTATCATTCCTATACACGTGTGTGTGTGTGTGTGTATATATGTATGTATGTGTGTGTGTATATTTATATGGCTAGATGCATCCTTCCAACCAGCATCAGTGAAAATTATTTATTTCATTTTAATTTATTTTATTTCAATTATTTTATTTTAGTTTTATTTATTTACTGATTTTTTTATATTTTTTGTATTTTTAAAAAAAAAATTTGGGTGACGATGTTATGAAAAGTGGGAAAAAAAAAATACTGCAAAAAAAAAAAAATGGGTTACGAGATGGTATATTACGTCATTGTCAGAAAAAAAAAAAAAAAAAAAAAAGAAATGTTACCACGTTTTCAGCAATTACTACAGAGTATAGGCCATCTATGTATAAGAGGCATTGGTTATATGACATACTTCTCAAATTACTTTTAATTATCCATGTAGAATTATTGCATTTATAAAATCCTACATGTTTAAAAGTCTGTAAATATTGATCGGCGTTCGATGCTGCCATCTTGGATTTCGATCGGAAGTTTCCGTGAGGTCACGGAAGTTTTTAAACTTCCAAATACAATTATTTTACGTCAATTTTCTGAACTTTTTATGATTTACACTGATAAAGATGGTTGTTCATATTACAAAACCGTGATCTCTTGCGCCTTTCCTAACTACTTTTTCAATCAAAATAAATGAAATAAATAAATAAAATAAATAAAAATAAATGAAAAACATTAAATGAAATAGCAATTTTACAATAATTCTTCAAATAATAATATCACGTTAAATAAACAAAAAATACAGGAAAATGGTTAGTTAAAAGAAAAAGAAAACGCAGGGAATGTTAATAAGCTGGTTCTGTCTGCTACAAAACATTATACAGAATTGGTTATTTTCATCTAAAAGCAACAAATCTAATTTACCGTCACCTCGCATATGCGAGGAGTAATCTATTTCAGAAGTTCGTGGTCTAAGAGAAACAACTCTATTTAACACGCACGTTGGTAAATATACAAAAAAGATTGAGTGTTGAGTAAAATTAAAAAAAAAAAAAAAAAAAAAAAAATATTTCAAGTTGCCTGAATATAGATCATTCACTGAATTTACTAAATTCACTAAAATTATTTTATTTAAAACTAGTATAAGTTGGGGTAATTCTGGCCTCAGGGCAATTCTGGCCTCCGAGGTATATTATGACTTGCAGCCGCTATACTGCATTTTGAAGTTTCAAAAGTGAGTGTGTTATTTTTTAGTCCTATAGACATAAGGTTAGTGATACATTATAAACAGGTAAACATATAATCGGTTTTTAAGTTCAGCAGAAGAAACTTGATTAATATGTGATAATTAGGCAAGAAATATGCTTTTTATTTTACTCCACCACTTGGGGGGCAATAAAAATAAAATCAAAAGGCATTGACAGAAGAAGAAAGTGTCAAGAGGTATGAAGAAGAGTTGAGCAGAGAAGAAGAAGAAGGAGGAAGAAAAGGCAAAGAAAGCAAATGTTTTAGAGGCAAAATTAAAAAAAAAAAAAAAAAGAAGATACCAAAGTCAAAACGGCAGTTCAATTTGAATGCTACAGCAGAACCGGTGGATGCAGCCAAAGAAAACGTTGATGGTGATGAGCCTGAACTAGAAGACAGAGATGTAGTAGATACACAAGAAAAATGTGATTTCTGTGACAGAGTTGATGATGGAATGAATTCTGACGAGTTCATAGGATGTGATGTGACGGGGTGCCCAAATTGGTATTGTCTTGATTCTTGCGCAAATCTTGAAATCCCAGCTGGTGCAGACTTTAAAGATATTGTATTCTTGTGTGATATTTGTCAAGGAGTTTAGTTTATTGAAGTTTTGAATTTGACTTGTATTATGATTAGGACTAATTATTTTAAAAATTGATTATATAGCAATAATCAGTACAACAAATTTGTTTTGAATGACTATTTTATTTATCATTTTAAGTAGTATTATTCAGTTAGTGTTGTTGTCTTTTATCGTTAATGTTAATGTCAGTATTACAGTCGTCATTATAAAGAAACAAACAATTATCAACAAATAAAAGATAGATAGATAGACACACACACACAGACACAGACACACACATAGAAAAGAAATAGTTTGGTATACGTGTTTGCCTTAGAGGATAGTTATATACGAAAGTTCATATCAGTGAGATGGTGTTTATGTATATAGTTAAATAATAGACAGATAGATACATTGATTGACATAGAGATAGATAGACATTTTACATAAATGAACTTGTAAGAAAATGCTTGTACATGCATTACTATATAATATCACATTAACCTGGCTTTTCACAACTTTTCTTTTAATGGTAATTTTAATTATTCAGTTCAGTTTTTTTTTTTTTTATCTTTCTGTGTGTCTGTATGTCTGTCTATGGATTTATCTCTATATATGTCTGTCTGTCTCATTCTCCATCTATCTGTCTGTCTATTTGTCTATCCACCTACCTATCTACCTCTCAGATTACAGTGATAAGTGCAGGTAGCTGTAATTAAAACTTCAGTAAAAGAAATGATAAACACTGCAGAAAACATTGATAAGAAAGCAGCGATGATATTTTATCTCACTGGGAGGATTCTGTGTATGCCTAAAATACTGAAGGATCTTAAATATTAATATTAACATTAATACATTTATTTATTTGTCCCTATAATGATGAACGCTGTTTACCACATATAATGTAACTGAACTACAATATTTATAGTTTATTTTTCTTCAACCGGACCTGTTTATAGTAATACATTTAAATTCAGCGAAAGAACCGTAATATTTTACATTTATATATAGCTCTCTAGATTATATCTACTTGAATATTAATTGTCTAATTATCAATTTAATTTTTAGGGGAGATAACAGAATATCACTTTCTATAGTTAATTAAGAATTAATCTGTAATAGCGCAGTATATTTACAGAACTTGTGTTATAATAAACAAGATTCATCTCGCGCATCCTCGCCTTTTCACTTTACTTTTAATAATAAAAACGTCTATTAATGTATCTCTATATTCTAGACTTTTCTAGTATTTAAGAAAGATGTACTTGCAAATATCAATAACATGGTGAAGTTAATTCATCTTAATCTAGCCTCTCACCTCTCAACTGCAATTCTACTATCTCAATAATAAAAAAATGAGAATAATACGCATTATTAATCGTTGATTCATTATTCATCTTGTTAGACACGTTATACCTGTTAATGAAAAATTAAGCTTATTATAAACAACAGCAGAATTATATGTGCATATCGAGAACGCTTCCATACTAATGTGATATTGTATTTGTTTTATTATTCAAAATAAAAGTATGTAATACTGTTAATTGAAAAACAATACCTCTATTTTTCAATACACTGTGTTTTCAATACATAATATTACCGCTACGCCTCTGTTTACAACATAAAACATGTAACATAAATAGTGATGGCGGTACTGAAGTTGCGTCTTATTTTCATAACGCCGTGTAAAATTACTCCTACTTAGCTGTTCTGTGAAACAAGTTCTGTTAATAAAATATCACATTAGTATGGAAGCGTTCTCGATATTCACATATAATTCTACTGTTGTTTATAAAAACATGCTAACCTGGAAGCCCAATCTACATTTCTGAATGTACACGGTGTTTTCGCAGTAAAATCACACCTGTAATGTTTACTATATGCTACAGTAAACACATAAAACAACAACAACAACGACAACGACAGCAACAATAGTAATATAAATAAAATAAAATTTTAATCTTTATTCGATTTGTTTACTTCTCAATATCCGTAAGACTTCAAAAGTTAACATCATCGCTCCAGTCTGGATGTCAATATATTTTTATGACGTAGCTATAGCTTCACACAGACAAGTAACCTGGAGATATCCACTTTTCAATCCTCTTTATTGACAAACAGAAGATAAAAAATAAAAAAAAAAAAAAAAAAAAAAAAAATGAAAAATGAAATGAGACAATTATTTGAGGATAATAATAATAATAATAATAATAATAATAATAATAATAATAATAATAATAATAATAATAAATAAATAAATAAATAAATAAACAAACAAATATTCACATCGTATAATAAAAACATTTTTTATAATTTAGTATGTAGGTGAGAGGTGTATATTGAATGTATTAAATGGGCTTCTGGATTTTTTTTGATATTTTTTTTTAATCACCAATGTATGACTATACTTGAAAAGGTGAGAAGAGGATAGATTAATAATATGACATTTTATAACTTGAAACATTACTTATATTTACTAACGCAAAATGCGCAAGATAAATATTTTGTTTTATAGAAGATCAGTGGATAATCAGAATTATTGCGCGCGCTTGTGGATTAACGTCATTTTTTTTATTGACTGTATTAGAAACAAAATCACATTATTATTACAGATAAAACTAAATCGCTAAAACTGTGAATAAAAAACAGAACATAATGTGCTGCAGTGAACTAGAGTTATGTACCCTTTTTTCAACAGTAGCTGTAGAGCTGATACTTAGCGACTTAGATTTCCAGATTCATAATATTAACAAAAGACTTTTTTTTTTTTTTTTTTCGTTTTATTTTCTTTTCTCGCTCTCTTCCTGACAGTAGTAGTGATAGAAGAAAATATATTTTGTTTACTTCCAGACAAAGCGGTATATGTATTTTAGGAAATATACTTTTTCTAAGCAGAAGAACGATGAAGGTGATTTTCAATAATTACACCACAGACTGTGTTTTTAATTACATTTTTCTGGTGTCTGTCTGGATAACATGTGTTTCATTAAAAGTTCTGCTGTCCAGTTTTGTTCTCCCAAAAGTCAAGTCATGATACAAACCGTATTTGAGTATTTACTGAAACATGAAACTTTGACGTACAGTGTAGTTTTCTATGGACAAATTGCTGGACGGAATTTACGTTCTATAAATTAACAAGATTTCAGTTTTATAAACTGAGATCTAACCAAAAATAGCTTGAAATATTATGAATACCACTATTTACACTGATTATCTTTAATTGAAATAAATAAATAAATAAATAAATATAATTTTAATTGTAATACCGACTGCACAATTTACATAATGGATGTTGGATATTAATAGCATCATTATATATGTATTTGAGATGGGCTAGTTTAATCTGATATTTTAAAAGCTTCAGGTAAGATTGTATTTTTTATGAAGCAAAATAGAGGTAAAACATAACAGAACCTCACGTTATTTTCACTAAGTATCAATAAACATCGCTAGTTTTATATATAAAATGTGAATTACTACCCGATTATAAAACAGAAAGCTTAGCTTATCTCTATGAATTTTAATTTTAATGTCGTTTCCTTTGCAAACTCAAATTTTGTGATTCAAGTATATCTAGTCATTAAGTTATGTATGTCTGAATTTAGAAGTCCAGCGCTGAATGCCACTATAAAATAAAAGGTCAGATCCCTATAAATGTGATATTTGATTAACAGCAGAACAGATTACATTAATTCACATTACTACATAAAACCAGCGACGTTTATATTATAAATTGATACTGAGTGAAAATAATGTGATATTTTATTAAATTTTTCCTCTATTTTGCATCATAACAAATATTGATAATTTCATGTACATTTTATTCTACTAGGAGAAATCTTATATAGTTAATATTATACTTTGTAAGTTACATCATAGAAAACATGCCTGTCCTCCTGAACTAGTGTTTTATGAGATATGAGGATATTTTCAGTTAGCTAGTCGAAATATATCATTTATTTAATCCTATTAAACCATAACAATAATGTCTTTACTATCAAGTAATTAATAATGTTTCTCCTCCAGTTATAAGTAAAATTTGACAAATGAACAGTTAATGTTAGCTCGTGGACTAGAACGTGCTCCGAACAGAAGGAAAAAGTATTTAAGTATATCAAAACTTAGGAAAGAAAAGAGAAAAGAAAATGGCAGAGTTAAAGAAAAAACAACTTTCGATGGGTCTGTCGTGGTGAAGACGTTATTAAAGTACGACAGCGACATCGTTTGAAATGTCGATACCATTGCAATATCAAAAACCGCTTCTAATTCTTAAGCCTGCTAAAGAAGAGATTCTGCATTTCTCACCGAAAATTGTTCTCTATCATGATTTTATCAGTGATGCTGAAATTGAAGACATTAAAACAGTTTCTATGCCACTTTTAAAAACATCTGAAATCAGTTGTTAGCAAAAGCAGCTTTTGCAATTAATGTTAAACTTGGAGGTCATGACAGAGAAAGAAATAAAAAATAAAATAAAATAAAACTTTAAAAAAAAACCAAAACGCAATCATCAATGACAGACTTTTCATCCTCTGACAACTGATAGACCATTAACATTTCTAATAAAAAAAAATTTCCCGTTTTATGTAAACTGATATTCCTGGAACGTAGCCACACATTTACATTTATTACTCATTATACAGCTATATACGACGTTTCGTTATCAGCGATTTTCTGTGGTGTGCAATGACGTACACCAAGAACCCCACTAACAGAAGAAAGAAAGAATATTACTTTCTTGAAATGTTTTTTGCTTTTTTCGGGTGTCTTTTCCTGGCGCGCTGAAAAGTTAAATAAAAACATATGAAAGTAAATATGTTTTAATATATTTGTGAAATTTCAATTGTACTGTGGTAACATTTCTTTTGATTATTAATATTAATGTGTGTGCGTGTGTGTGCGTGTCTGTTTAGAACTGTATTAAAGAGTGATTAATGTGAATCAAGTGAAAAGTGACACAATGTAATGAAATAATAAGTCAAGACAAACACATTTATGTTGTTAGGTTATGAAATGACTAAATACATGAAGATTAACAATGATAAACGATTTTATTACAGCATATTTATATTGTGTTAGCGTCTGTAAAGATAAAAAGGAGTAAAGGAGGTGACTAGGGAAATGTTTCTCCACCTCAGTGTGGTCAGACAGTCAATGCTGTCATAAAACAGACAGGAACAAATTAATTTAAAAAACTAACTTACAAAAATCCCTTTTTTTAATTTACTAGAATGGTCGCTGTGAAATAAACATTTAAAATTTACATTTGTATTAAAATATATAAAATTTGACAAAAAATAATAAAATAAATAAGAGCTAATCTGACAGCGGTATACATCGTGCACAAACAAAGAAAAGAACATATTAAAACTTTTCAAGTGTAGTAACACTCGGTGGAAAAGTTTAAAAAAAAAAATAAATAAATAAATAAATAAATAAATAAAACCTTTATAATTCAATAGCACTGGATGTAGATGAAAACAATATGTCGTTGTAGCAAGACTGAATATCAAATTACATTTTACTTTTTCATAATTTAAATATTATTATTTCAGTGCTTAAATCGAATTGTCATCATTTTATTATCTTTATACATCTTTCATATCTACTATCATTTACTATTATTTTCTTTTACAACAAAATTTAAAACATAGTTCTGAATTGTTATTTTTTTTCGAGATTTAAAATAATTTAAAAGATTATTTTAACGACGTTTTTAATTTATCTTGCGTTTTCGTTTTTTTGGATGAATTGGTTCTTTTGCATTCAAAGACGTATCTGAAATAAACCATGCCTATGTCAAACACTGACAGTTCACCCCTATACAAACATCTGTTAAATAATTTTATCAGAACAAAAATCGTTTGGTGAGCCCATATATTATATATGTCACTATTCTGATTTATGTTTATGGGCTTCTTTTTATTCCTGTTTGTTTATTTCTCCATTTTTTAAGAAACACTTGAAGCATTTCAAAATTTGAGACCATTTCAAATGAAATAAAATTCAAATATGATTCTTGTCTCACCTTTATCAGGATGTGGATCAAACAGTTTTTCTTTTGGGATTTTAATTCGGTAGCTTTAGAATAAAATAAAATAAAATAAATATAAATGAATAAATAAAAACAATAAAATAATTAAAAAAAGACACACACACACACACACACACACACACCGATACCTAAACTAACATTTATTTTTATAAATACAACAAATCGTAAAACAATCAAATTCTTTTGCTAAAAACTATTGAAATAAGCTATCGTTTTCTTCAAAACGATTGCGTTTTTCAGCTATGGATTTCTATTTAAAAATGACGAAAATGTTCAACTAAAGATTTGCAGTGACGTAGATATATAGTGGCGGGAAATATAAATATGTCGACTAGACATATTTCAGATCTATCTTGAGAAAATATCAAACCCAGCGTTAGGCCTGTAATTCCCAAACATATTTGTAACTACCGTCAATGTTTTTAGATATGTATATGCATAATGATGGGAAATAGTGGATGCAAAATGGGCTATAGATAAAGGGATTTCAGCAGTTGTTATCTACAAAAAAATATCCACTCACACACACACACACACACACACACACACACACACACACACACACACACACACACACACACACACACAGCCACACAAACATCATCATTTATATATGTGATTGTTTTTATGTATTATGCATATATTTGGAAGTAGAAATCGGGTTAGCTTTGGAATTTTATTTTATTTTAAAAAATAATCATTTTCTAATTTCATTAGAATTTATTTAATGTGTATAAGAGAGTGCTTTGTCCGGTTGGATACAGAAGCATTCGGGATTGTACAGAAATATTTTTAATCATATTTTGTATACACAAGAATGTATATCGCCAAATATAACAATTAAATCTGCTTTTTTAACTATCAAAGACGTTGTTTGAAATGTTCTCTTATGGTTGTCTTCGTTCGCAAAAGTTAAATTATTATTATTATTATTATTATTATTATTATTATTATTATTATTATTATTATTATTATTATTATTATTATTATTATTATTATTATATACATACTAGTGGTAATATATGCCAAATAGAGGAAAATTATTAATGAATTAATGTATTTATTTATTATTATTATTATTATTATTATTATTATTATTATTATTATTATTATTATTATTATTATTTAAATAAATCATGTAGACTGTCTAAAACCTTTTTATGAGGATGCTAATGATCTACCTTTTATTTTTTTATTTTGTCTTGAAAGTGAACACCTTCCAATATTTCTTATGTGTAATGTATTTATTTCTAATGCAGGAAAATTTGAACATGAACAGAAGTTTAAATGTTTTACAACAAATATAAAGAAAGCTAACAAAGGGTTGAGAAATGGAAAAATGATCAGTTAATTTTACTTGAATTCTTTCAGTAGATGTTTTCACTTGTCACCAGTAATCTATGTTTAGTTACAACGGGAAGGTCTACGTTGTTCAAGGCCACCGAGAGACGTCCTGTCCGTCTCTTTACAATAATCTCTTACGTCTACAAATCGTGCTGGGGATGGGTATTGAAATTGTAAGTTTCAAAACGTCTTTTATTTATATGAGAACTTAAAATTACTTTAGAGATTATCAGTTATATTATTAAATAAACATGGAATTTCATTCTTGATTAAGTTACTTTTCTCAGATATCTTATATATTCTTAATTACATAATTTTATAAACTTGAATTTTAGATTAATCATGTAATTTCATGTAGGGAGAGATGTAAATTGTGTCGCGGAATGTCATGTTACTGTGGTCATAAAACAAAGTATCACATTGTGACACTGAAAGGTGCACAGTTAATTTTCAGTAAATTCAATACAGTAATAAATACAGTATTCATCTAGCACTTCACGCGTTTCTGTATAGTCTTATTATTGTTAATAATAAAATAACTTATTATTAAAGACCATAATTAATCAGTATATAAGGACATTAATTTTTTTGGAAAAAAAAAATTTAATATTAATATTAATAGTCGTTTATAATAAAATATTTCCTTTTTCTGAGGCCTAGAATTGTTTTTGATCAGAGGACTGGTAAATTCATAATAAACAACAACAAAATTCGGTCGATCTGTTTTGTCATATGTTAGCTGAAGGCGTTTTTCAGGTTTCTGAATAAAAACCAAACATTAAATCTAAAACCAAGGGTTTATTTTAATATTATCACCGAAAAATATAGGAGGAAAATGTATATACGCAATCTGTGCGGGTGTGTGTATGTGTGTGTCCATATGTATCTGTCTGTATAAAAATGTTAAATTATCCTAATGTGAAAAAGGACTCAGTATTTTTATTGAAATGTACGCAAACTAATAAAAACATGTTCCTTATACCAGTTCAGGTCTTTTGTTTTATGATTTACAGTCAGCGATAGATTACTGTTACAGAAATGTATCAACATTATTAATTGTAAACAACAAATGTATATTTCTCTGTTCAAAAGACAGCAGGTACAGATCTAGGTGTGGTGATTTAACATATTTGTGTGATGAGAAAATACCCCACATGTTCTTTTACACCTCTACCATATAACACTTTCGATTTATTTTTGTTCTCTCACACTCACTGCCTGAAATAAAAAATAACAGTTACGAAGTAAAATTTCTCAAACAGATTGTCATAGAATTTTATAGTATTTTTAAAGATTGGGTAAGAGAGAGATAACGATGAAGGCACCGAGAAAGATACAATGAGATAGAGAAAAAAAATAAGGAAGATGATCAAAGAGAAAGAAATAAAAAAGTTTAGTCAACAGAAGACCGCAAAGCGGGATCGCATTATTAAATTTGTTTTTTCTTTTTTTTAATATTTTTTTTACTACATTAGTTTTCTGAGTAAAGACCAAACTTTAATTTTAAAAGCAAGGGTTCATCTTAATATTATCGCCGAAAAGAATAGGAGGAAAATGTCAAAAAATAAATAGATGAGTATTTTAAAGACGTTCTTTGATTCAAATGGAAATTTTTATATTTAATCATTTCAATATTGAAAAATAAGCGAGAAAGATATAATGAGAGAGCGAGAAAAAAAAATAAGGAAGATGACCTAAGAGAAATAAATAAAAGTGAAATCGAAAAGGTACAAAAAACCAACAACATTCTGTCTTTTTCCTGAGACTGTGTACAAACTGATAAAGTTCCTCACTTATTACAATCAATCATTAATCATTCTGCTGTGGTAATACAAAAAACAATCTCTTATAATATATTTTTAAAGAAAGGTTCAACTTTCGTTGTTGTTTTTTTGACCCGCCACATCCAAAATATTACTTCGTTTCCTGTCAGAGTATGAAGACGTTCATTAAAAAATAAAAATGATAAAAATTAATATTAAGAAATTAAAATAAAATGAAATCCGAGTGAAATATTCGATAAAAGAAAACACACACACAAACACACATGCACTTGCACACATTTTGTGTTATGGTTAATCTTTAAACTAACAGGTCTCAGCTTATATTCAGAATTAATTATGAATTACTACACTGTTTAACCAATATTTTAACTAGCACTATTTCCAGAAAATATCTAAAATGTGCTTAGACTATATTTTATTTTACTGAATATCAGCTAAACACAATTGTTAGCAAAGCTAACAGTAATAAAATACACTTTAATATCATAAAAGTATCACTATTTTATTTTATTTTATTTTATTTTTTTTTTTTTTTTTTTTTTTTCATCTTTTTTTTTTTTTCTCTCTTTTTTGGCTTGGGTTTTGTGACGTCAGTTATGGGCTGTGAAGACAGTGTTATTGACGTTCCTACACAAAATAGCTGAAAATTTCGTAAACGAACGTTCGTAAAGGAAACTCGTAATCTTATAATCTTTTAAAGTCACTTCATCTGCTGAAACTGATAATTTAATAAGGTAAGAGTTTCTTCACCATATATAAGAAATATCAGATTCTTGTAGCCCTATTCTTGGAGTATCAAGCAACAGTGCTAGAACAGTTTTGGAAAATTCACTAATCGTAACGACAAACGTCAGCCATTTTTTCTTTTTTCTGTTCCGTATAATTACAATATCAATCCAAGGTTGACTGAGTAGAGATCGGATACATAACTGATCAGTCCTTATCACTTACTAGATGTAAATTTTCTAATTGTTTGAAACACAATAGTAATTAATTGATGAAAGCATATTGTGAGTGCTTGATTAATAATTTTGTTCAGTTCGAGATGAATGTTATTCACTTTGTTAGTAACTACACATTCTTGTCTTCTTTAATTTTACTTACAGACAAATAATGATTAAATAATTAATAATAATAATAATAATAATAATAATGGAAAATAAACTAGGCAGTTGCTGTTTTAGTTATTATCAGCTGCATTTTACAGTATTTTATTTTTTCCTGAACCTTCATCTGTCAACTTTTTTTCAGCTGTTCTGTCATGTTGTCAGTAGCAGTGATGTGAGTACTTTTCTTAATTTGTCTTTTGAATGAGAAAGATTTGGGGCAGTTAATTATTTTAATTATAATCTTTCTTTGTTTTTCAGTATTTTTTATTGAAATTCTCTTAACTCCAGGTTAACATTTGAACTTTTGTATAAAATCGGGAAACATTTCACACAAAAAACAGAATATTAAAAATAGTTTTTACACATGCTAGAATTAATACACATTTCTAATTGTAACTAAGAAATAAATAAGAATTACATGACAAATAATGTTTTTAAAAATGAAAAGGAAACAATCTTTTAATTGGTAATTATAACAAATGTGTGTAGTTAAGTAAGTTTAATTAATGTGTTTCACATACAAGTGTTTCAGAGTACTACTGGTGATGTAGCCTGTCTCCATTACCAGATTGGCAGCCATGTTCCAGCTTGATTCAGAAAAAAGGCAGGTGATAAATATATATTTAAAATTAATAATAATAATAATAATAATAATAATAATAATAATAATAATAATAATAATAATCATAATAATGACTGTTAAGCAATCACTAACTGAAAAAAAAAAAAAAAAATAAAAAAAAAAGAAATAGAAAACTATAGAACTTGAATAAAGTAAATAACAAAGAAAAAAATAAAACATTTTCAAAAATACGTTATAAAATATGCACAAGATGAACATATGGTTGCAATGATGGCTTGGATTTCATGTGATGTCTTTCTCTACTTCCATTTGAAAAAAGAAAATGAAGTGATGCATAAAACATTCTTATAGCATTGGTGTCTTTCTTATTGTTTTTGTATAGTTATTAAATGTAGCAGTTTTTTAAAAATTAAATTACATTCATTTTTACTGAGGGGAATGAGAGAGAACTACATTTGGATGTTTAGTGTAATTTTGTATATTGAAACTGTAATATGGAAATTTAATATCATACACTGCCTGTTTTTTCTTTCAGAACCAGTTCTGGATGACAACAAAATCATCTCTTTGATGACAGGTGCCAACAAAAGGGAACAAAGTCTGTACTAGTAGTAACAGCTTGTTGTTGTTGATGATGATGATGTTTTGTTCTGGTTATGGAAATATTTGAAACTGTCAGCCACTATGCTTTATATAACTTTATATTTTCATGATTTTTGTTTTGTACAGTAGGTGCAAAGAGAATATGCAAGATAGAATATGTAACTGTTGTGTTGCAGGTACCAAAATTAAAATATCCAAACACTTTCAGACATCTTAATCTCTTTCTCTTTATTTTCTGCGAAAGTTAAGTATTTTCAAAATGTTCACACTAGCTAATTCATCTCTGAAAGTAGTGTTTTATATGTGTTCCTTTTTATATTTCTAAATCTTCAGCCAGTTAGTACAGCACTGACAATCAAAACAATATAATATTTAAAAAAAATCCACAATTTGAAAAGCTTACAGCATTGTTAAATATGACATTCTAATTTCATTTTTATTTTTAAAATTCTTCACAAAATGTTTCTAACGCATTTTAAAAACCGTTCAATGTCACTTCATCTTCTGAGAGTGGTAATTTAATAAGGTAAGAGTTTCATCATGTATATTGGATAGAGGATCCTTGTCTCCTTAATCTTTGAGTATCCGGTTGTTAGATGAAAAGACAATATTTTTATAGCCAAATACTATCACAAGTGCCATACAGTTTTCAGGTTCATGGCTGTTGTATTAAAATTATGATTACCATTGTCTGATGAATAATGTAATCCAGTATAAGAATAGGTGAACAGTTTCCAGAACCCAAGTGCTCTTTGAGAATTCTGAAACTTTTGTTGTAGAACAAGGTTGCTGAAATTTGTATGTTTGATGGTGTAGATGTCTGAAATGGTTGTCATGGTAACTGTTGTTCTTGGCAAGGCTGTGTAATTTAACTTTCTTGTCTTTGCTGTTCTGCTTGGTTTTGTTTTGTAGCCGTATCCAAAGAAAGGTGCCGATTTTTTGGCTCCTGATGTTTCTTGTTCACCACTGAACAGTGGCTTCTACTTCAGTCAGAGGCTTTTGACTTAAAGTATGAGTTTAGGAGTAAAGTAAATAAACTTTCACTTTTGCATTGTATAACTTTAAACAAATATGTTTTTATTGAACTGAAAGCAACAAAAATAAAGGATAATTATTTAATACGCCTTAAAAGAAAAGATTAGAAACAAGGTAGACCTTTAATAAAACAATTTATTTATGTCAACTTAAATCTAACATTGAAAAATGACTCTTCTGAAAAACTGTACAATTCTAATCAATGATCCCAGAATCATTTCCAGAAGATTCGTAAATGCACATTTTGTACTTCCTGTAAATATCCATTCTTTGTTTAATCACTGATCAGATGGTTCTGCCAACTTCGACATCTCTTAATACAATTACATCATGAACTGGAGAATGTTTTGAGTCTTCTATCAGTGTGTTGCTTCTCTCTGTCTAATATATCTGATAATTTTAACATGCACTTCTGTATGTAATTCATTATTATTATTATTATTATTTTTTCTTTTGTTACTGTCCACAAACATAGTATTGGTATTTTATTACTATTTGAGGATGTTATTTTCTCTTTGATGAAATGAGAGCCAGAAAAATCTTGTTTGTCAAAATCGTTAATTGATGTAAATCATTCCTATGTTGTCTTTCATAAAATTCTTCTCCTTCCACTGATAACTCTAAAGGTGTGGTGTTCTACTTTATCCCTGACATATTTGATAATTATTTTAACAATAATTTTAGTCATTTGTTTTTTTCTATGTGATCATATTGAAACCAGTGATATACATATTTATATATCATTAACACATTTTTTTATTCTGTTTTATTTTATCTCTTACCTGATGTAGTGGCTTTCCTAGGTGAATTTCAGAGCTAGAATTGTTTTCAGTAATTTCTTGTGAGAAGTAGCCATGTGAAAACATATTTAGTGGAAAAGATAATATGATAATAAACAAGGGAATGGGAAAATGTTCATGCAGATTTTTGTGATGAACACTTTCCCTATATGCACTACCTCACAGAAAATTAAAGACTGGCATTCAAAGCAATCATAGCGAAATTTCATATGTTTGTTAAAATTAAGACTATAAAACAATACACATTCATTCATCTTTTTTTTAAAGTAATTTTATTATTGATTGGCATCTGAAACAGTGAAAAAGAATAAAATCTCGTTTCTCAAATATTTTCCAGTTTATAGCATAACATCTCAAATTTAATCTTTTCGAAATTTCAGCACATCAATGTTCTCAGTTAATAAAAAAAAAACTGAATTAAGACTGTTCCAAGTTTCAGTTTGTAAGTTCCCTATTAATAAGAAAATTGAATTTCAACCATTCAGAATTTCAGTTCTTCAATATTCCCTATTAATAAGAAAACAGAATTTAAACTTCAATATTTAAAATCAGAACTTGAACCAATTTATCAGTGTTTTTTGATTAGTAAGAAATGTGAATTACTACTGTTCCACTTTTCCACCACCAACTTAGTACTCTTCCTCATTTTAATCAAGAAGTTTAGCTAATCCAAAATCTGTAATCTTCATCTGATTCGGGGTTTGTGCTGTACAAAGATAAAGAAATAAGATAAATATATAATTATTATTATTATTATTGTTATTGGTGTTACTTGTCCAAGGGGTAGATATCCTAGGGTTTGGTTGTCCAGGGCAGATATTACCAACTCCATATAAATATTTTACAAATAAATATCTGCATTCTATTACTATCATCACCGTCATCATCATTGCCTCGTTTACATCATCATCACTGCTGTCTTCTACATTATCATCATCATCATCATCATGGTATCTTTTACATCATGATCATCATCACTGCCATTTTCTACATCAACATCGTCATCACCATCACCATTATTATTAATACTATGAACATAAGAATAAGAAACGGTTAAGTTCAGCCATAGCAGCAGAATAAAATATATAATAGAATAGTAAAATATATAGATGAATAAATATTTCTATTTTTGATCAGTAGAATAAAAAAAATAACAGATGGATACCAGTTGAAGGAAAACTAATACACTTAGAGTGATGTTGTAAGGCTTCAAATATTACTCATATCCTAGTAGGAGACAAAATTCTATTAGCAAAGAAGTTTTTCCAAACTGGAGAAGTAAATATACGACTGATAACAGACTGACTGTTAATGTGTCCAGCTGGAAAATTTCGTCCGACTTTCCTGACTCTGAGACGTGGCAATTTCCATGTCTTGTGTGCACGAAGATGGTGAATCTTTCAGAGCAAACTGGACAATTTATTCTGCTTCTAGACCACCTCAACAAACAGCTGAAAAAAAAAAACCTCATGTAAACACGAGTCTTCATGACATTTATCTAAAAGGTCTTCTAAAATTCTTCTGACTTATCTAATTCAGGTTTTGTGGTGATTCAGCAGTGGTGGTTGATGCTGATGTTGATTACCCTGGTCTTTCTCCACGTGATGTTTCTCCAGAGAAATATTTTGAAGTTTCAGGCTGTGTTGATTCAGCAGTGGTGGGTGATGCTGATGATGTCCCTGGTCTTTCTGCTCTGTGATGTTTCTCCAGAGTCACATTTAGCAGTTTCAGACTGTTGTATTGATTCAGCAGTGTGGGTGATGCTGATATTGATGTCCCCAGTCTTTC
>CM022677.1:11624073-11654073 GCA_012295275.1 Chrysomallon squamiferum
AACAAAATAACAAAAAGAAATCACATAGAAATATATTTTGTTTTCAATAAATGAAGCGACGAGAGATTATTAGAGATATCATAAGTCTGCTGAATATAGATCATTCACTCCATTTACTGAATTCACTAAAATGATTTTATTTAAACCTATATATTATTTTTATTTCTATTTAACATAACTGTTTCTTTATAATATATATATATGCCTCTTTTACTCTTGTTTAATTATTCTTTCTTAATTATTATATTTATTTATCATTTTAATTAGTGTTATTGTAGTTATTGTTCTTATTTTTATCGTTAATCTCGTTATTTGAGATATTATTACTCAAAAAAAGAAACAATTATCAATAGATATACAGACACACGCACAGACATAGAAAAGAATCTGGTTACACCTGTTTGCCTTACATAAGTTGATATGTATGTAGTTAAATATCAGAGAGATACACTGAAGATAGCTAGAGATGGATATAGAAATAGACAGACATTTTACATTTCATAGGCAAATGAACATGTTTGTATATGAGTTATAATATAATATTAACCTCGCTTTTGACATCTTTTCTTTTATTGGTCATTTTAATCTCTCTGTCGGTCTGTCTATCCATCTATATATCTATATGTCTGTCTGTCTGACTGTCTATATCTCTGTCTGTCTATCTATCCTCCTACCTATCTACCTCTCGGACTGTAGAGATAATGCAGGTGTAGCTGTAATTATAACTTCAGTAATTTTGTTATAAACACTGCAGAAAATATTGATAATAAACCAGCGATGATATTTTATCTCACTGGGAGAGATTCTGTGTATTCTGAAAATACTGAAGGATCTTTATTTATTTATTTATTTATTTATTTATTTATATTCTTAACCAACTAATTAATTTGTGTTTTAATTTATATGTAAGAATCTGTGTTAAAATTTCAAGTATTTATGAAAGATACATTTGTAAATAATATGGTGAAGTTAGTTCATTTTAATATAGTAAATTTATATTTACCTCTAAATTGCAACCCCACTAACTTAACAAATAATAATAAAATAATAATAATAATAATAATAATAATAATAATAATAATAATAATAGTAATGTGGAAGACATCTAATTTTGTTCATAGGCATCTTTAAAAGTTGATTCGTTATTCAACTTGTTAGTACGTACTACCAATTAATGAAAAATTAAGCTTTATTATTTATTTATTTATTATGCAAAATAAAATTAAAGAACATGTTGTTAATTAAAAAATAAACTTGTATTTTTTCAATAAACTGTGTTTTCAATACATAATATTATAGCTGCGCCTCTGTTTAGAACATAAAAAATAGTGATGGCGGTAGGGAAGTTGAGTGTTATTATAAGTAAGTAAACATTTTCTTTCTTCTTGTAGATGTAGATTTCTTTCTTTCTACGGATGGGTCACCTCCATGGGTGTCCATGGGCAAAACCGTCTTCCCGTGTGTAGTGGTCCAACAAGCACGACATGACAGTTGAAATGATACGAAAAGCAGCTCAAACCACAAACTGATAAAAAAAACACCCGATGAATATAAAGTTGATAATAATTATTAAAACACTATGTTATTTACGAAACATCATAAACGTGAAGAATGTGAACATGGTGATCAGTAAAAATAGCATTGAAATTTAGATTAATTTATTACAATAATCGGACATCTCGGTTCTTGGTTTTGTTTCGGTTTGAATAGCAAGACATATCTTTGCTGTAGACATACCTAAAATAACATGAATTACTCCGAAAATAAAAAAATAATAATTATTGATGACAATAGTTAAAAAATAAATTATAATAAAATTTAAATCACTGAAGATTTCGAGCCTACCAATTATAATTTATACTAAGCGTACATTCGGTGTTATAAAATGTTTATTTTTATATCGATCGGAGTTGAAAATAAAAATTAATATTCGGCTAACTTCGTTTTTACGTTCGGATGTATGACGTCATCAATGCTTTGTTTACATAGATACAGTTGGCGATATTGAAGATAAGCGCATTCGAGTTAGTTCTGACTTTACTTTCCTTCTTTTTTACTTTGTATATTGAATTGCATCTGCAAGTGATGAAGGTTACATTTGTGTAGGTTTAATTTTTATATTATTAACATATTTAAGTCCAAACTGGACATATTGTTTTATTCACAGTGAGGTTGTGCTAGATTATTTTTAGATTAGATAATCAACGATAACTGAAAACTGTGTGTATGCATTACTTTCTAACCTCTAATGCTATGATTCCTGTTTCTTATATTGTTAATATACCCTTGTCAAAATATGTTTATTTTTACACAAAAATAACAACAATCAATTACAGATAGTGTTTCGATTGTTTTTATTTAAAAAGAATAAAGGATATGTAAAACATATCTTATTATCTGACAACTATTATTTTATTAATTCTTCCCGTCTAAAAATATTTAGTGAATGGTTTCTATAAAATACCTGAAAAGTTCTGTTATTTTCAGAATCCGTTTCGAAGAGTCCATGGACGTCATCCCCTTCGACGACAGAGACATTCAATCAATGGAGGCTGACCCATTCGACGACAGAGACATTCAACCAATGGAGGTTGACCCATTCGGGGAACCCATGGATACAACCTGAGAATAAGGTATCGTAATAAAATATGTTGAAACATTATTATTTTTCGCAAGTATTCTCTACTTTCATATTAGACACAGCTATACTGCGAATAAGTAATCATGATATTATATAATGAATAAACATGTTTCTTTTTTTCTTGTACAGGTGGATTTCTTTTGTTCTCTCGATCTGCAAGTGATGAAGGTTACGTTTGTGTAGGTTTAAGTTTTATATTATTAACATATTTATGTCCAAACTGGACATATTGTTTTATTCACTGTGAGGTTGTGCTAGATTAGTTTTAGATAACTGAAAACTGTGTGTATGCATTACTTTCTGACCTCTAATGCTATGATTCCTGTTTCTGATATTGTTAATATACCATTGTCAAAATATGTTTATTTTTACATAAAAATAACAACTATTAATTACAGATAGTGTTTAAAATGAATAAAGGAGTGTAAAATTACAGATAGTATTTAAAATGAATAAAGGAGTGTAAAACAAATCTCATTATCTGACAACTATTATTTTATTAATTATTCACGTCAAAAAATATTTAGTGAATAGTTTGTATAAAGTATTTGAACAGTTCTGTTATTTTCAGAATCCGTTTCGAAGAGCCCATGGACGTCGACCCCTTCGACAACAGAGACATTCAACCAATGGAGGTTGACCCATTCGACGACAGAGACATTCAGCCAGTGGAGGTTGACCCATTCGACGACACAGACATTCAACCAATGGAGGCTGACCCATTCGACGACAGAGACATTCAACCAATGGAGGTTGACCCATTCGTGGAACCCATGGATACAACCTGAGTATGACGTATCAAAATAAAATATTTGGTTTTTTCGCAAATATTCTCTACTTTCACATTAGACACAGCTATACTGCGAATGATGTAAAGATAGTATTATAATAAATAAACATTTTTCTTTTCTTCTTGTACAGGTGGATTTCTTTGGTTCTCTCGATCGTTCACGTCCAATGCAAGGAAACCGACGTCCATGGGCTCCACCCTCTTCCCGTGTGTAGCGGGCCACGTGAAAAGCACGACCTGGAGCTGACTTGAAGCGAAAAGCAGCTCAAAGCATGAACTGACAAAAACAACTGATGAACACAAGTTGACAATCACGAAACATCATAAACATGTAAGTCATGCCAGTCATTTATATCTTGATCAGTGGTGGGGACAGCAAATTAAAGAAGAATTTTCCTCTCATTGTTGCACAATATATATTTACAAAACAGTAACAGCAATTCAGAATATGTTTTAGAATACTTATATATATAATCAACCCATGTACATATTTTTACATTTGTAAAGATTAATATTTTTCTAAATAAAAAAAATGGTGTTGTTTTTCTCTTTCATGCAATCACAGATTGAGCACAGATTTTGTTTTTAAAATCAACATTATTACATAATAAAGTATAGTTTATAAATTTTAATTTGTTCTATTTATTTATTATTTTGAAGTGTTCAAACTCATTTCAGAAATGATATCAGATTTTATTCATGCTGAGAAGACAGAAATCTCGTGTGGTTGGCCGCTCCGTATATCTTAGCGATCACACCCAGGACCGGTCCCAGGGATTTTATCTTTTATTCTAAACATCTCAATATACAATAGCCATGACTACATGCAGGTACCTCCAGACATTGTTGTTCTGTTATATTTTCACATAACAGTCGCTATTAGTATTAATGCTGAATATAATATATATATATTATTATTATTATTATTATTATTATTATTATTATTATATCAGATTTTATTCATACTGAGAAGACAGAAATCTCGTGTGGTTAGCCGCTCGGTGTATCTTAGCAATCTATATTTAGGGTATTGCTACTTTTTTCTAATTTAGAATACAGTGCCATTTCTTCTCTTATCATATTTACCTACTAATCAGCAGATGAAGACTATGCTTTCAGTGTAGACAAACACAGACTAGATTTCCAGATTAATGTTCTTTTCATAAACAATGCGAGAAATCACTAATCTCTCATTAACAATTTATTGGTACTTCCAGTCATGCCTACCTCCTAACTCCATATATTCCTCATCACACATTTTAGATATTAAGCCAAATTCCATTGATATATCACTCAATCCAATGACCTACAATGAGGACCTTATTTATTAACAATGTGATGTCTGAAAAGTAATTGCTTATATAATTGAAAACCTTTCAATCCATCATTCCCTCTTTTTATCCTTTTATTATTTTCTCAGTTTTTCTTTGCACCAAAACTTTCATCCATCTAACACTCCATCCATCCTTACCTACCTGCATGTTTCTATCTATCTATCGGTCTATCTATATATTTGTTTTATTTCATCATCAATTTCTCTGGCTATTTGTCTGTCTATCTGTCTCTTTATTGGTCAACCTGTGATGTAGCTTAATCTCGCACATGCTCACCTCTTTCTAACATAGAAACAGACTTTAATGACGAAATCATATGATTTGTTTTTACTCATATACATGTGCCCATTACCTGTCTAGCTAACCATTTATTCATCACTATCCTCTGTCTGTCTGTCTGTCTATATATATTTTTATTTATATAATTATCTCTCATTCTCTGAAAAATCATACACTCACGGCATACTTCTCTGTTTCATAGTCAGGTCAATACCTGTTCTCTCTCTGTAACACACAGACACATATAACCACACCTACACATCAGTTTATCTATGTTAGCTGTATATATATCTCTATATGTACCTAATTATTGTCTACCTAATATATCAATCTATCTCTGAAGCGATGTCTATCTCTATATCAATCTATCTCACCTTCTCAGTTATACATAGCCACAATATATCTTGCACACACACACAAGTACATACGCACACATACACACGTACGTATACACACTCTCTGTTTACATCCTTTTTAAGTATTTAAATCTATTCTTTCTATCTAGTTAGCTATCTATAAATATTTTTATTTATCTATCTATTTATGCTATATACATAACCAACACAATCAGTCGTTCTTACAGATGTACAGGTATATACTCATGCATTCTATCTATCTTTCTAGTAATCTATCTACCTTTCTTCTGTCTATCAATTTACCTGTCTGTTATCATCTACCATCTATCCACCCTTTTACACACACACACACACACACACATGTAGTTACTTATCCTTTTATATACATATACATACTAATCATCTTCTAAACATACAAATACATTATAATTCCTATACACGTGTGTGTATGTATATATATATATATGAATGTGTGTATATTTATATGGATAGATGCATCCTTCCAACCAGCGTCAGTGAAGATTATTTATTTCATTTTAATTTATTTTATTTCAATTATTTTATTTTAGTTTTATTTATTTACTGATTTTTTATATGTTATATGAGATGTTATAAAAAGTGGGAAAAAAAAATACTGCAAAAAAAAAAAAAATGGGTACGAGATGGTGTATTACGTCATTGTCAAAAAAAAAAAAAAAAAAAGAAAAAAGAAACGTTACCACGTTTTCAACAATTACTACAGAGTATAGGCCATCTATGTATAAGAGGCATTGGTTATATGACATACTTCTCAAATTACTTTTAATGATCCATGTAGAATTATTGCATTTATAAAATCCTACATGTTTAAAAGTGTGTAAATATTGATCGGCATTCGATGCTGCCATCTTGGATTTCGATCGGAAGTTTCCGTGAGGTCACGGAAGTTTTTAAACTTCCAAATACAATTATTTTACGTCAATTTTCTGAACTTTTAATGATTTACACTGATAAAGATGGTTGTTCATATTACAAAACCGTGATCTCTTGCGCCTTGCCTAACTACTTTTTCAATCAAAGTAAATGAAATAAATAAATAAAATAAATAAATGAAAAACATTAAATGAAATAGCAATTTTACAATAATTCTTCAAATAATAATATCACGTTAAATAAACACAAAATACAGGAAAATGGTTAGTTAAAAGAAAAAGAAAACGCAGGGAATGTTAATAAGCTGGTTCTGTCTGCTACAAAACATTATACAGAATTGGTTATTTTCATCTAAAAACAGCAAATCTAATTTACCGTCACCTCGTATATACGAGTAGTGATCTATTTCAGAAGTTCGTGGTCTAAGAGAAACAACTCTATTTAACACGCACGTTGGTAAATATACAAAAAAGATTGAGTGTTGAGTAAAATTAAATAAAAAATAAAAAAATAAGAAAAAATATTTCAAGTTGCCTGAATATAGATCATTCACTGAATTTACTAAATTCACTAAAATTATTTTATTTAAAACTAGTATAAGTTGGGGTAATTCTGGGTTCAGGGCCATTCTGGCCTCCGAGGTATATTATGACTTGCAGCCGCTATACTATATTTTGAAGTTTCAAAAGTGAGTGTTATTTTTTAGTCCTATAGACATAAGGTTAGTGATACATTATAAACAGGTAAATATATAATCGGTTTTTAAGTTCAGCAGAAGAAACTTGATTAATATGTGATAATTAGGCAAGAAATATGCTTTTTATTTTGCTTCACCACTTCGGGCAATAAAATCAAAAGGCATTGACAGAAGAAGAATGTGTCAAGAGGTATGAAGAAGAGTTGGCAGAGAAGAAGAAGGAGGAATAAAAGGCAAAGAAAGCAAATGTTTTAAAGGAAAAATTACAACCAAAAAAATAGAAGATACCAAAGTCAAAACGGCAGTTCAATTTTAAAGCTAAAGCAGAACCGGTGGATGCAGCCAAAGAAAACGTTGATGGTGATGAGCCTGAACTAGAAGACAGAGATGTAGTAGCTACACAAGAAAAATGTGAACTCTGTGGCAGAGTTAATGATGGAATGAATTCTGACGAGTTCATAGGATGTGACGGGTGCCCAAACTGGTGTTGTCTTGATTCTTGCGCAAATCTCGAAATCCCAGCTGGTGCAGACTTTAAAGATATTGTATTCGTGTGTGATATTTGTCAAGGAGTTTAGTTTATTGAAGTTTTCAATTTGACTTGTATTATGATTAGGACTAATTATTATTTTAGTAGTAAGCAATAATCAGTACAACAAATTTGAGGACCAAACTACTCATGAATGACTATTTTATTTATCATTTTAAGTAGTATTATTGCAGTTAGTGTTGTTGTTTTTATCGTTAATGTCGTTATGTCAGTATTACAGTCGTCATTATAAAGAAAGAAACAATTATCAACAAATAAATAGATAGATAGATATACACATACACACACACACACATAGAAAAGAAATAGTTTGGTATATGTGTTTGCCTTAGAGGATAGTTATACACGAAAGTTCATATCAGTGAGATGGTGTTTATGTATATAGTTAAATAATAGACAGATAGATACATCGATGGACATAGAGATAGATAGACATTTTACATTTCATATCATGAACTTGTAACAAAATGTTTGTACATGCATTACTATATAATATCACATTAACCTCGCTTTTCACATCTTTTCTTTTATTGGTCATTTTAATTATTCAGTTCAGTTTTGGGTTTTTCTATCTGTCTGTGTGTCTGTATGTCTGTCTATGGATTTCTCTCTATATATGTATGTCTGTCTCACTCTCCATCTATCTGTCTGTCTATCTGTCTATCCACCTACCTATCTACCTCTCAGATTACAGTGGTAAGTGCAGGTGTCGCTGTAATTAAAATTTCAGTAAAAGAAATGATAAACACTGCAGAAAACATTGATAATAAAACAGCGATGATACGTTATCTCACTGGGAGAGGTTCTGTGTATGCCTAAAATACTGAAGGATCTTAGATATTAATATTAATATTAATATATTTATTTATTTATTTATTTGTTCCTGTAAACGGCAACTGAAATGTCCTTGGTATTGCAGTAATGAACACAAAAAATGTTCTTGTTATTATGATGAACGCTGATTACCACATATAATGGAACTGAACGACAATATTTACAGTTTATTTGCTTCAACCAGACCTGTTCATACTAATACATTTCAATTCAGCGAAAGAACCGTAATGTTTTACATTTATATATAGCTCTCTAGATTTTTTCTAGTTGACTACTAATTATCAATTTAATTTTTAGGGGAGATAATAGAATATCACTTTCTACGGTTAATTAAGAATTAATCTGTAATAGCGCAGTATATTTACAGAACTCGGCTTTTCAGTAGACTTTTATTAATAAAAACGTCTGTTAATGTTTCTCTACATTCTAAACTTTTCTAGTATTTAAGAAAGATGCACTTGCAAATATCAGTAACATGGTGAAGTTAATTCATCTTAATCTAGCCTCTCAACTCCAATTCTACTATCTTTATAATAAAAAATGAGAATAATACGCATTATTAAACGTTGATTCATTATTCAACTTGTTAGATACGTTATACCTGTTAACGAAAAATTAAGCTTATTATTTATTTATTTATTTATTTATTTATTTATTTATTTATTATGCAACGTAAAATTATGTAATATTGTTAATTATAAAACAATACCTCTATTTTTCAATACATAATATTACCGCTACGCCTCTGTTTAGAACATATAACATAAATAGTGATGGCGGTACTGAAGTTGCATTTTATTTTCATAACGCCGTGTAAAATTACTCCTACTTAGCTGTTCTGTGAAACAAGTTCTGTTAATAAAATGTCACACTAGTATGGAAGCGTTCTCGATATTCACATACAATTCTACTGTTGTTTATAAAAACACGTTAACCTGGAAGCCCAATCTACATTTCTGAATGTACACTTTTTTCAAAGTACATTTACACCTGTAATATTTACTATAATGCTACAGTACCCGCATGAAACACCAACAACAACAACGACAATGACAACAACAATAGTAATATATAGAAAATACATTTTTAATTTTTACTCGATTTCTTTACTTCTCAATGTCCATAAGACTTCAAACGTCATCGCTCCAGTCTGGATGTCAATATATTTTATGACGTAGCTATAGCTTCACACAGACAAGTAACCTGGAGATATCCACTTTTCAATCCTCTTTATTAACAAACAGAACATGATGTTGTATTTTTGTATTTATTTATATTTTTGTTTATATAAAAATCAAAAAGGTGAAAATGAAGGAGATATTTATTTGAGAAGCTCAATGCATAATAATAATAATAATAATAATAATAATAATTAATAATAATAATAATAATAATAATAATAATAAATAAATAAATAAATAAATAAACAAAAATTTACATCGTATAATCAAAAACATTTTTTATAATTTAGTATGTAGGTGAGAGGTGTATATTGAACATATTAAATAGGCTTCTCGATGTTTTTTTTTTTTTTTTTTTTTTTAATTACCAATGTATGATTATACTTGAAAAGGTGAGAAGAGGATAGATTAATAATATGACAAGTTATAACTTGACAGATTACTTACATTTACTAACGCAGAATGTGCAAGATAAATATTTTGTTTTATAGAAGATCAGTGGATAATCAGAATTATTGCGCGCGCTTGTGGATTAACGTCATTTTTTATTGTATTAGAGATTATACAAGAAACAAAATCACATTAATATTACAGATAAAACTAAATCTCTAAAACTGTGAATCAAGAACAGAACATAATGCTGCAGGGAAATAGAGAGTTATGTACCCTATTTTCAACAGAAGCTGTAGAGTTGATACATAGTAAGTTAGATTTCCAGATTCGTATTATTAACAAAATACTTTTTTTACTTCCAGACAAAGTGTTATATGTATTTTAGGAAGTATACTTTTTCTAACCAGAAGAACGATGAACGTGATTTTCAATAATCACACCACAGACTGTGTTTTTAATTACATTTTTCTGGTGATTAATATTTAACCAGAATATTTTAAGAAATGTGGTACTTGTTCGTCCTATACAACGGCGAGTGTTTTGTGAAGAAACGTTTGGGTGAAACTTGTGAAGACAAGTCGGGCTGTGCAGACGTGTAGCTGACTGTCTGGATAACACGTGTTTCAGTAAAAATTCTGCTGTCCAGTTTTGTTCTTCCAAAAGTCAAGTCATGATACAAATCGTATTTGAGTGTTTACTGAAACATGAAACTTTCACGTACATTGTAGTTTTCTATGGACAAATTGCTGTACGAAATTATCAGGGAAACAAGATTTCAGTTTTATAAACTGAGATTCAACCAAAAATAGCTTGAAATATTATGAATACCACTATTTACACTGATTATCTTTAATTGAAATAAATAAATAAATAAATATAATTTTAATTTTAATACCGACTGCACAATTCATATAATGGATGTTGGATATTAATAGTATCATTATATATGTATTTGAGATGGCGCCAGTTTAATCTGATATTTTAAAAACTTCAGGTAAGACTGTATTTTTTATGATGCAAAACAGAGGTAAAACATAACAAAACATCACGTTATTTTCACTAAGTATCAATAAACGTCGCAGGTTTTATATATAAAATGTGA
Source organism: Chrysomallon squamiferum (assembly GCA_012295275.1). Lineage (NCBI taxonomy): Eukaryota > Metazoa > Mollusca > Gastropoda > Neomphalida > Peltospiridae > Chrysomallon > Chrysomallon squamiferum. The sequence goes on from CM022677.1 coordinate 11,635,143, forward strand.
ATTACGTCGCGTTTTAAAAAACAGAAAACTTAGCTTATCTCTGTGAATTTTAATTTTAATGTCGTTTGCTTTGCAAACTCAAATTTTGTGATTCAAGTAACGTGTAACTTCTCACGTGTTCAGTATTAATTTTTTTTTTTTTTTTTTTTGTTGATAAGAAATTGTAAATATTTCACAACAGAGGGTTCCCCTGTATATCTAGTCATTAAGTTATTTATTTCTAAATTTAAAAGTCCAGCGCTGAAAGCCACTATAAAATAAAAGGTCAGATCCATATCAATGTGATATTTGATTAACAGCAGAACAGATTACATTAATTCACGTTAATACATAAAACCAGCTGTATTATAAATTGATACTGAGTGAAAATAACGTGATGTTTTATTATATGTTCCTCTATTTTGCATCATAACAAATACTGATATTTCTCGTACATTTTATTCTACTAGGAAAAATCTTACATAGTTAATATTATACTTTGTAAGTTACATCATAGAAAACATGCCTGTCCTCTTGAACTAGTGTTTTATGAGATATGAAGAGATTTTCAGTTAGCTAGACGAAATATATCATTTATTTCATACTACTAAAACATAACAATAATGTCTTTACTATCAAGTAAATTATAATGTTTCTCCTCCAGTTATCAGTAAAATTTTAACTGAAGCTTTTAAAATATCAGATTAAACTGCCGCCTTCTCATTTACATAATACGCCTAATATGATATAAATATCCAATCTCCATTATTTAAATTGTTCAGTCGGTATTAAAATTAAAATCATATTTATTTAGTTATTTAGTTATTTTTGTAAACACAACAATAACTACAATAATACTAATTAAAATGATAAATAAAATAATAATTAAGAAAGACTACTGAAACAAGGATAAAAAAAAAAAGAAAGCATATATTCTTTATACTAGATCATGCTATAATTGGTTGAATCTCAGTTTATTCATATAAAACTGAAATCTTATTTGTTTATAGAAAGTAAACTCTGTCCAGTGTCACAATTTACGTCTAGAAAACAACACTCTACGTCAAAGTTTCGTGTTTTAGTAAACACTCAGATACAAGTTTTATCATGTCTCGACACTGATTTTTGGAAGAACCAAACTGGCCAGCAGATTTTTTAATACGTTTGCACAGTCCGACTTGTATTTGCAACTTTCACCCAAACGTTTCTTCACAAAACACACGCCATTGTTTAGGACGAACAAGTACCACATTTCTTAAAATATACTGATTAAATATTAATTACCATAAAAATAAAAACACAGGCTATGGTGTAATTATTGAAAATCACCTTCATCTTTCTCCATCTCACTGACTCCAGCTTAGAAAAAGTATATTTCCCAACGCTTTGCCAGGAATTTAAAAGTTTTCTTCTATTACTACTTCTGTCAGGAAGAGCTAAAAAAACAAAAAACACAAACACATCCCTTACAAAAAAAAAAAAAAAAAAAAAAAAAAATATATATATATATATATTCGATCCTTTTGTTAATGACATGAATCTGGAAACGGGTATATTTCTCCACTAGAATAAAAGCTAAGTATCAACTTTTCAGCAAGTTGAAAAAAGGGTACATAATTCTCTGTTTCCCTGCAGCATTCACAGATTTAGAGTTCTAGTTTTATTGTAATAACAAAGGTGACATACTTTTCTTTTCTTTTTTTTAATAATCTCTAATAAAGTCAATAATAAAAAAAGTTAATCTATAAGCACGAGCTAAATGTTTTCATTATCCACTGATCTTCTATAAAACAAAATATTTTTCTTCGGCATTCAGCACTAGTAAATATCGTAATGTGGTCAAGTAAAAAAATGTCATATTTTTAATCTATCCTCTTCTCAACTTTTTTAGTATAATCCTACATTGTTAATTAAAAAATCACAATGAAGAAGCCTATTTAATATGTTCAATGTACACTTCTGACCTACATAAAAAATTATAATAAACTACGCATCATTTTTTTATTATACGATGTTTTTTTATTTATTTATTTATTTATTTATTTATTATTATTATTAGTAGTAGTAGTAGTAGTAGTAGTAGTAGTACTACTAGTAGTTATTGAGCTTCTCAGATAAATGTCTTGCTCATTCTCACGTTTTTATTGTTATCTAAAAAAAATTAACAAATAAAAATTAAATACAAAAATACAACATCATGTTTTATTTCACAATAAAGAGGATTGAAAAGTGGATATCTCCAGTTACTTGTCTGTGCAAAGCTATAGCTACGTCATAAAATGTATTGAAATCTAGACCTGTAGTGATGATGTTAACATTTCAAGTGCTATGGATGCTGAGAAGTAAAGAAATCGAATAAAGATTAAAAGTTTCTTTTCTTTATATTACTATTGTTGTTGTCATTGTTGTTGTCGTTGTTCTTGTTGTTGATGTTGTCGTGAAAACTCTGTGATTCAGAAATGTAGTTTGGGCTTCCAGGTCAGCATGTTTTATAAACAACAGTAGAATTATATGTGAAATCCAAAATGTCGACAACGCTTCCATACTAATGTGATATTTTATTACATCAGAACATGATTCACTGAAAAGCTAAGTAGGAGTAATTTTACACGTCGTTATGAAAATAACATGCATTTTGTTAATAGAGGCGCAGCGATAATATTATGTATTGAAAAGATGGCGAATTGAAAAATACAGCTGTTTTTTTTTTTTTTTTTTAATTAACAAGATTAGATAATTTTATTTCGCAGTAAATAATTAGCTTATTGTTTAATTAAATGATATATCGTACCTAACAAGTTCAATAATAAATCAACGTTTAAGGAAGCGTACTATTCTCTCTCTCTTTTTTTAATTTTTTAATTGCAGTTGAGAGGTGAGAGGCAGGATTAAGATGAATTAACTTCACCATGTTATTGACATTTGCAAGTGCATCTTTCTTAATATAGTCCAGAATATAGAGAAACATTAATAAAAGCAACATAATTATTAAAAGAGAAGTGAAAAGGCGAAAATGCGCGGAGAGAAGTGATCACTGTATCAACATTCTCACTTACGGTTTACAAAACTGGTTCTCATTATCGGGGAGATGTTTAGGAAGATTTAATGCTGGGCTACGGCTATTACAGTGGGGTATATGCTATATGTCGCTTATGTTACATGTAGTGGATCTGTAGTGCTATATCTTTTGAATCTATCAGCAAGAGTTTGCTACTGTTTTTCCTTATTAATTCAAGTATTAGTTCGCTAAAGGGAAGCCAACGAACAAATTTAGCGAACTATTAAACCGTCAGGTTAAATAATCATCGGTTGGTTAACGGAACAAATGTTCATGGGAGATAACTCTATAACCTTGTACTTGCTATGTTTTTCCTTTTCAATTCCAGTAGGGTTACTTACCCGGAATAAATAAAACAAACCAGTTTCTCTGAACATTTATTACCAGCTAATTTGAACAACTAAGACTCAATTTTACTGACTGACTGTTTGTTCAAGGGAGTGCACTGTATCTAGTATATTACAGACTGTGGTATTTACTCACCTGTCAGGGAGTCTGTTGAAGGCAGTGAATCGTGTCTAGTATATTATGACAGTGGTATGTACTGCCCTGTCAGTGATTATGTTTGTTCAAGGCAGTGCATCTTGTCCAGTATATTACAGACTGTGGTATGTACTATCCTGTCAGTGAGTCTGTTTGTTCAAGGCAGTGCCTCGTGCCTAGTATATTTCAGATTGTGATATGTACTATCCTGTCAGTGAGTCTGTTTGTTCAAAGTAGTGCACCGTGTCTAGTATATTACAGACTGTGGTATGTACTACCCTGTCAATTAGTGTGTTTGTTTAAGGCAGTGCACTGTATCTAGAACATTGCAGACCGTGGTATTTACTACCATGTAGTTGAGTCTGTTTCTTCAAGGCAGTGCATCGTAGTATATTAAAGACTGTGGTATGAACTATCCTGTCAGTGAATCTGTTTGTTGAAGGCAGTGCCTCGTGCCTAGTATACTACAGACTGTGGTATGTACTACCCTGTCAATGAGTGTGTTTGTTCAAGGCAGGGCATCGTGTTTAGTATATTACAGAATTTGGTATGTACTATCCTGTCAGTGAGTCTATTCAAGGGAGTGCACTGTATCTATTAGATTGCAGACTGCGATATGTACTATCTTGTACAATGAGTGTATTTATACAAGGCAGTGCACTGTATCTAGTATATTACAGACTGTGGTACGTACTATCCTGTCAGTAATTCTGTTTGTTCAAGGCAGTGGATCGTGTCTACTATATTACAGACTGTGTTTTGTACTACCCTGTCCGTGAGTCTGTTTTTTCAAGTCAGTATAATGACGACTGTAATTCTGACATAACGACATTAACGATGAAAACAACAACACTAATTGGAACAATACTACTTAAAATGATGAATAAAATAGTAATTCAAAAGTAGTTTAGTCCTCAAATTTGTTGTACTGATTATTGCTATATAATCATTGTTTACTACTAATAATAATTAATCATAATCATAATACAAGTCAAATTCAGAAGTTCAATAAACTAAACTCCTTGACAAACATCACACAATATGTTTCAAGTCTACACCAGCTGGGATTTCAAGATTTGCGCAAGAATCAAGACAAAACCAATTTGGGCACCCGTCACATCCTATGAACTCCTCAGAATTCATTCCATCATCAACTCTGCCACAGAGTTCACATTTTTCTTGTGTATCTACTACATCTCTGTCTTCTAGTTCAGGCTCATCGCCATCAACGTTTTCTTTGGCTGCATCCACCGGTTCCTCCAAATATGGGGCCACATTTACCTCATCCATGGGTGCCAGAATTGCCCCAAGTGGTGGAGCAAAATAAAAAGCATATTTCTTGCCTAATTACTACATATTAATCAAGTTTCTTCTGCTGAACTTAATAACTGATTATCTGTCGTAACTTATCACTAACCTTATGTCTATAGGACTAAAAAATAGCACTCAGTTTTGAAACCTCAAAATGGAGTATAGCGGCTGCAAGTCATAATACACCTCGGAGGCCAAAATTAAACCAACTTACCACTAGTTTTAAATAAAATAATTTTACTGAATTTAATAAATTCAGTGAATGATCTATATTCAGTTTGAACTCTTTTTTTTCTTCATTTTTTTAATTTGTTTTTTTAAATTTTACGACACTCAGTCTTTTTTGTATTTTTACCAACAAGTGTGTTAAATAGAGTTGTTTCTCTTAGACCACGAACTTCTGAAATAGATTACTCCTCGCATAAGCGAGGTGACGGTAAATTAGATTTGCTGCTTTTAGATGAAAATAACCAATTCTGTATAATGTTTTGTAGCAGACAGAATCAGCTTATTAACATTCCCTGCGTTTTCTTTTTCTTTTAACTAACCAGTTTCCTGTATTTTGGGTTTATTTAACGTGATATTATTATTTAATGAATTATTGTAAAATTGCTATTTCATTTAATGTTTTTCATTTAATTTAATTTATTTATTTATTTTATTTAATTCACACACATACATATATACATACAAACACACGTGTATAGGAATGATTATGTATTTGTATGTTTAGAAGATGATTAGTATGTATGTGTATATAAAATGATAAATAACTGCGTGTGTGTGTGTGTGTGTGTGTGTGTAAAAAAGGGTGGATAGAGAGGTAAATTGATAGACAGAAGAAAGGTAGATAGATGGAAGGAGGCATGAGTATATACTGCACAACTTTAAGAACGACTGACTCTGTTGCTTATGTATGTGGCATAAATAGATAGATAAATAAATATATTTATAAATAGCTAGAAAGAGTGTAACTAAATAATTAAAAAGGATGTAAATAGAGAGATATATACGTACGTGTGTGTGTGTGTGACTGTGTGTGTGTTGGTGTATGTATGTGTGGTTTTGTGTTTGTGTGTTTGTGTGTGTGTGTGTGTGTGTGTGTGTGTGTGTGTGTGTGTGTGTGTGTGTGTGTGTGTGTGTGTGTGTGTGTGTGTGTGTGTCTTTCTAGGACTTGGACTTAAAACGTTTCCACCTGTAAATTCAAAGTAATGCATTACCACCCGTCAGGTATTTCAGCTACTGCTAGATGTCTAACGAGGGAGTTCTCGGTGATTAACAGGTTGGATTACAAAAGTTTACATGTCAGCTGTAGTGTCCTCCTTGTTAGTTCAGTTTGCACGTTTTTCACATACATCTAATTTCACTTTGTTTTCTTTCTTACTGAATGACAGCTTTCATATGAGTTGCTAAATTAGCATGTTTGATGTTAACATGTGTGTGAGCGTGTGTTAAATACACTAATATTTGAGATAATACAAATTGTTTATAGTCGAATCTAACTAAAGAACTCTAAATGAAAAAAGTTAAATTAACTTCTTACAGTAACTCCGTAAGTTATAATAATAATAATAATAATAATAATTTAAAAGACAAATACAATATGGTGACATTAAAAGAACTAGTACTATTGCAATATCTTGAAGCTTCACGTTTCAGTTGAAATAACTGTATTTAACACGTACATTTACCTGAAAACACAGTGTTCTCTCTCTCTCTCTCTCTCTCTCTCTCTCTCTCTCTCTCTCTCTCTCTCTCTCTCTCTCTCTCTCTCTCTCTCTCTCTCTCTCTCTCTCTCTCTCTCTCTCTCTCTCTCTCTCTCTCTCTCTCTCTCTCTCTCTCTCTCTCTCTCTTTAGCATGGGTTACACTGGTAAATAATTATAGAAACAAAACGTTTCCCTCTCTGTCATTTTGCAGCTGTGGTTTTCTAATTACAGCAAAAATACCATTCGCAATATTGGTCCAAGTAGTAGTAGTATTAGTAGTTGTAGTAATAGTATTAGTGGCTGTAATAGTAATGGTGGTTACTGTAGCAGTAGTTGTGGTGGAACTAGTATGGTGGGTATTGCAAACAACATTCGTTGTGGTAGTCATAATGATATTGGGGTGATCGTTATCGTAGTAGATGCTAGTAGATGCAATATTGGTGGTTATGTTACTAATAATGCTTCATATATATGTATACACACACACATACACATACATACATACATTGAGACACACACATGCTCGCATACACAGAGAGAGGTGTGTAAACACATACAAACACACGTTTCATGACAGAGTTGCTTTTTCTCAAAGTGTGCATTAAAGATGTAAGAAACAAAGTTATATTTTGTTAGCGCCAAATCAGTCTTAGCACATTGTGTAAGTTCATTGACGAAAGATTTCATCAATGTGAATGACGCGGTATTTAGTTTAACACTTAGTATTATGTGTGTGGCTATGTAAGTGTATTTTGTACGTGTTTTATCTACATTATCTACATTATGTGTATCGTGTGCATCAAAATAAGTATACTTTTGACTTTTATTTAATTTATGTTTATCACTGTGTGTATATTTATATAAGTATATTTCGTGCGTGTTTTGTCTGTTATCTACTTTATGTGTATAATGTTTATATATGTGAGCACACTTTGTTCGTGTTTTGTATGTTTTCCTCCATAATATGCTTGATAGTGTGTATATCTATAAAAGTATATTTTGTATTTGTATTTATCATTCTCTCTGTTATATGTGTATTTTTATCTATTTAAGTAAACATTGTGTGTGTTTTATATCTTCATTCTATGTTTGTATCTATATAAGTAAACTTTGTGCATGTTTTGTGTGTTTTCTTCTGTATGCGTATCACCGTGTGTGTATCTATAGAAGTATATGTTTTGTGTCTATATACCTATTACTTACACATCTAGGAATATATTGTTGTTGTTTCTTTCTTTTTTATGTTTTTATTTTTTTTTTTTTTTTTTTTTTTTCTTATCTGTTTTGTCTTACATGATATCTGTATTGCTGTCTATATCAACAATGCCATTAATAATAATAATAACGATAATAATAATAATAATAGTAGTAGTAGTAGCAGTAGTAGTAATAATAATAATAATAATAATAACAACAACAACAACAACAATAAGACGAAGTAGAAGAAGAAAAGCAACTATTAAAACAGTAGTTTAATATACACGTGTGTATGTGCGCGCGCCCGCTTCTATCTGTGTATGAACATATTTGTGTTAATGTTGGTGTAGATATATTTGTGTATATTTCTTTATACAGGAATCAATATTCTGTTTTGTGACTGCACAATGAGAATACTCTGTGTGTATACATATGTGTATGTTTGTATATGAGGGTATTTATGTCAGTACGTATGTGTTTGAGTATTTTGTGTACGTAAAATTAGTACAGTTAATGTTCATATTCGTGCTATCATTGTTATTGTTCGGAAATAAATAAACTGCAACAACAGCAACAGCAGCAACAATAACAACAATAATATCACTAACCAGATGCAGAATAAACTAAAAAAATAATAAGTAAATAAAACAATTCTTCAGATCGCAGTTCCGCCAATGTGCCCCTGCTACGTGAATATTGTGAATTGTTCCCTACTCAAACTAACTTGAACGTGCACACTAAATAAAGACGAAACATGATCGCTAACACCCGGATTTAAAACACGTGTCTGTAGACCTCAAGTGAGGTATCCAGTTTCACATTTAGTCAAGTTTTTAAAACATCGATTCTGTTTTGTTTTTTGATTTTTTTGTTGTTTTTTCCTGGCTTAGCAATTTTCGTTTGTGCGGTTGTTTCTCTGATTTTATTTTTATTTTTTGTGTGTGTGTGTCTGTGTGTATGTGGTGTGTTTGTGTGTATGTGTGTGTGTATGTGTGTGTATATGTGTGCGTGTGTGTGTCTTTGTTCTTTCATTTGTCTAACAGAGAAATGTATAAAATACGTCAACCAGAATAAAAATGTAAATGTTGGAAACTTTTTCCCCGCACGTGGGCCGCCGGCGCGCACCTTTTGCACGTGTTGAAACATTTCACACGACCCGCGGGGAAAGTGTCACAGAGCTTTTTCAGATGTTGCAAATGCTAGGGATCTCCAAAACAACAATCTGTATTACCTGATACTAATAAATTTATAATAAATCTCAACAGTGAACTATTTTTTTTCTACACTGATATTATACACATTAATTATATTATACAGACAGACAGATATACAGACATTCATACAGTTAGGTGAAGATATAGGTAGCCATACAGAAAAAGATATCAAGAAACAATGTAAAACAGTTTTAAAATTTAAATGAAATAAAGACAGAAGAATATTAATGATTATCATATAAATATTTTATTACAGTTTTGATTGTACAAGTATATTTTAAATATTATTTGAATAGTTTAGATGTAAGAAAAAGAGAGAGAGAGAGAGAGAGAGAGAGAGAGAGAGAGAGAGAGAGAGAGAGAGAGAGAGAGAGAGAGAGAGAGAGAGAGAGATGACAAAACTTGGTGAAAATTTCTAAAGTAAATCAGAGTTTGTTTTAAAGTGAAATCAATTTTGTAATTTAGCAAGTTTATACGATAAAGTAATTCATAATAAATAAATAACATATTTAAAAATAAAGAAAGTAAACAAATTAACTAAATTCATTACCTTACAGTAAATAAATAACTGATTTTCTGTTTATTTGTCAGAAAGAAATGTCTGTGGACTTTCACCTTCAAAACAATTAAGTGAAACTAAGTTAGCAGACAGGTTGAAGTTTACTTTTTACACCAAGTAAATATTTTTATTTTATTGTACATTTCCACATATAGTTTGTTGTCATCACAACAGACACACCAAGGTCCTAATAGTCCATCCTGGCGTGTGAGGATGTCACGTGTAATGCTACCATCTCGTGACAACTGAACAACACAATTTCTATTCCAGTCAGAAACAAAAATATTTCCCTCCCTGTCACATGTAACACCTTGCCAAGTTTCTCAGTTTGTCTGAATCACGTGACTTCCATTTGACGTCACCTGATGACGTCACACAAAATAAACTGTTTTCTCTCTTTGAAACAACAATCAGACATTGATCGTGAACTGTGAGATACTCGGACTGGGGATCAAAACTGTTGAGATAGAATTAATGAGCTGACCACTGTCTGTCAGTATGTCCAAGCACTGATTGTAGAACCAATCATCAGTGACCGCGAGACGGTTGCCAGGTAACACAGCGATAAACTCGTACTTTTTACAAGTTGTAATTGTTTTTATCAAATTTAAGTTTTCCAGATTTAAAAACAATATTTTATATTCATGTGGCAGAGCAACGACAACAACATCATCACCTTGCTGATCACGTGATTCAGCAAGACCCCACGGACTAGTGGAAGTCACGTGTTTGTTTATCAGTGATTTTCTTTCTAAACAAAAACATTTTACACAGTTATTGTTTTCATCACTAACAACAATTTTACTCTTGTCCTCACCTGACACCAGGATGGAATGCACAACAGGATTTCTTTTATCTTCTTTTGTTTTTGTGTTAATGGTGTCTGTGTGTTTGAGTGTGTCTGTCTGTTTGTCTATCTGTGTGTCTCTGTGTTGTGTTTCTGTGTTAATCGTGTCTGTGTATTTGAGTGTGTCTATCTGTCTGTCTATCTGTGTGACTGTGTGTTGTGTTTTTGTGTTAATGGTGTCTGTGTGTTTGAGTGTGTCTGTCTGTTTGTCTATCTGTGTGACTGTGTGTTGTGTTTTTGTGTTAATGGTGTCTGTGTGTTTGAGTGTGTCTGTCTGTCTCTCTATCTGTGTGTCTCTGTGTTGTGTTTTTGTGTTAATGGTGTCTGTGTGTTTGAGTGTGTCTGTCTGTCTCTCTATCTGTGTGACTGTGTGTTGTGTTTTTGTGTTAATGGTGTCTGTGTGTTTGAGTTTGTCTGTCACTCTGTTTATCTGTGTGTCTGTTTGGATGTTTGTGATTATTTCACCAATGTGTACAGACATTTCTTTCTTTTTGTCAGATTTTCTGAGATTTATTTTGAATTCTGCTTTTTCTATTTGTGAAAGAGAATTTGTCAGAAACTCGGAAGTTGTGTTTTGAAGTTTGGTGAATTTTGCAATATTTAATTTTATGTCTGACTCTGATTTTTGTTGTATCAAATGTTCACCAAGTTTTATAAACTTTTTATTTTCATCAATCAGATGTTTGTGTTCTCTAAACAATTTCGGTATTTCTGAGTTTACAAAGTTCTGAGATTTTTCTATTTCTCTTATTAACCTGTCTTGTTCTTTGTGGACTGCTGCAGTAAAATCTGTGATTAGTGTGTTACCAGTCCTTCTGACCTCTTCTGTAGTGTCCACGACGTTGATGTCGACGGCTTGGCGAAGTTGCTCAATCATATCATCCATCTCTGTCTGAAGAATTTCTTTAAAGGTTTTGAGACTTTCAGAAACAGAGCTCAGAATTGAAATGTGATCTCCCTTTTGAGCTGAAATAAATAAATGATTACTTAAATAAATAATAATAATAATAATAATAATAATAATAATAATAATAATAATAATAATAATAGAATTAGTAATTAATTAATTAATAAAGACATGCAGACAATGTGAAGAGTTACAGAATTTATTTTATCAGCTAAATGTAAAATCTGAGTAGAAAATGTCATAAATAAAATGTCCTCTATTTCTTTATGCTGCGATAGTTAATAAACAACAAATATTTTTAGTTAGATGATCAGTGTATTTTAATTTTTTTTTTGAATTATTGTTGAATAAAAACACAACACTGCTGACTCACAAAACTTTGAATGTTCTATTTTCTTAATGGCGTCCACCAGTGACTTGTTTATACAGAACTGAGCTGCCCATGTTTCCACTGGTTTCGTGCTGTCTGGAATGTGGACATTCTTCCTGCAGAACGGGCAGGTGATTTCTGTGTCGTTATTGTCGTAATTTGTGCTGATGTAATTCTGCAGGCATTTACAACAGAAAGAATGTCCGCAATTCAGACCTCTTGGTTTGTCAAAAATTTCCAAACAAAGAGAACACGAAATACTGTCATGCGAGTTTGAAGCTGTTGCCATATCTGTGAACAACAACAACAACAACAAAAATAATAATAATAGCAAGAACATGGAAGAATGAGAGAAAGTTAGGAAAAGAAAATATACAGAAAGAAAATTATAACTAAATAATAATAATAATAATAATAATAATAATAATAATAATAATAACAACAACAACAATAGCAAGAAAACCTTCACAGCTTTTTCATATCGTTATAAGTGAAACGAGCTGCACATGTTTGCTGGACAACAGAGAAAGATAATACACTTCTACAACCAGAACAGATCTTGTTTAAACTTGTATAGTTACATACAGGCGACTATCGATCTTTGTTATAAGATAAATGAATAACCAATAGTAATGAAAAACAGAACACAATGATTAATAAACGTATGGTTTTAGTCACGTACAAATAATAATAATAATAATAATAATAATAATAATAATAATAATAATAATTATTATTATTATTATTATTATTATTATTATATTTTTCCTCTCTATATTAGATAATAATAATAATAATAACAACAACAACAATAGCAAGAAAACCTTCACAGCTTTTTCATATCGTTATAAAGTGAAACGAGCTGCACATGTTTGCTGGACAACAGAGAAAGATAATACACTTCTACAACCAGAACAGATCTTGTTTAAACTTGTATAGTTACATACAGGCGACTATCGATCTTTGTTATAAGATAAATGAATAATCAATAGTAATGAAAAACAGAACACAATGATTAATAAACGTATGGTTTTAGTCACGTACAAATAATAATAATAATAATAATAATAATAATAATAATAATAATAATAATAATAATAATTATTATTATTATTATTATTATTATTATATTTTTCCTCTCTATATTAGATACCTTTGTTTATAATTGATAACACACACATACACACACAACATGTTTTTTAAACTATTTAACTCAGTGTATTATAGTATATTTCATTAGCTGACAAATCTGAACATGTACTCTTTGTTTCCATGCCTGAATGAGAGGACAATTCTTAATTGTTTGACAATGTCAGGTTCATTCAGGTGCAAATCTTTTAAGTGTCACGTTTATTAAAAGTAATACAATTATCTGTAATAATGTTTTTTAAAAGTAATGCCTTATCAGAAATATGTACAGACTAGAAGTATAATGGTAACATTTATAAATTTAATAAAGGTTAATAACTGTAATTAATTTAACCTCTCTCTCTCTCTCTCTCTCTCTCTCTCTCTCTCTCTCTCTCTCTCTCTCTCTCTCTCTCTCTCTCTGTCTCTCTCTCTCTCGTTTGTTACAATGGTATTACATTTAATTAAGATTTTAATTTAATATTATTTTTAAAACTATATATATATATGGTTTCTTAAATATAATATCAACGTGAATCTATGTATGAGAGCAGGAGAGGAAAGTAAAGGTCAAAATGACATAATGAAATCTTCGTTCAGGTATAAATGAGAATAGCGTCTCTGAGTAAAACAGTCGCAAATTTTTCATCTTGACATAAAGTGAAGCCCGCTTTACAAGTTTGTTGGAGAAGAGAGAAAGATAATAGACTTCTACACCCAAAATAGAGCTATAAACTTGTATGCAGCCGATTATCGATCTTTTTTTGTAAGATATGTAAATAATCAATAGCAATGAAAAACAGGACACAAAGCTAACGTATGCTTTTAGTCACGTACGCATAATAATAGTAACAGTAATATTGTTCCTCTATATATTGGATGCCTTTGTTTAGTATTGTTATCACATACACACACATACTTACACATATATATGGTTTTTAAACTAATTAATTCATTAGTTGACAAATCCAAACATACTATTTGTTTCCATGCATGAATGAGAGAACAATTCTTAAGTGTTTGACAATGTCAGGTTCATTCAGATGGACACTAGAGAGATCTTTTAAATGTCACGTTTATTAAAAATAATACATGATCACCAATATACCCAAACTAGAAGCATAATTGTATCATTTGAAAATATAATAAATTTTAATAACTGTAATTAATTTAACGTCTCTCTCTCTCTCTCTCTCTCTCTCTCTCTCTCTCTCTCTCTCTCTCTCTCTCTCTCTCTCTCTCTCTCTCTCTCTCTCTCTCTCTCTCTCTCTCTCTCTCTCTCTCTCTCTCTCTCTCTCTCTCTCTCTCTCTCTCTGAGATATACCTACATGTATGTTTGTGTGTGTGTATGTCAAATCTGTTTATCTACAGCGTCGTCAATAAATTGTCAGAGAAGTGGACTGAATAATATGTTAGCACTATTTAATAATTTACAAAAATAAACGCAATTTTAACTCATATTGCCGATACAGATACGAGACCAGTTATCGATGTAGCTCGGGAACTAATTTCAGCATCTTCTCGTTTTCTGGACCAAAGCTTGATAATTATATACTTAAAATATAAAACTGTTATATGACGTTTGAGCGACTACATACTAGGCGAAGTTATTTCAATGATTGGCAGGTTGAGTGATGTATCGTTAAGGCCTTTTTGTTTTCATGCTATAAATATGGAGAATTCTGAACTCGTGCTCAATTTTCTAAATTAATTTATTTTAACTAATTTCTTCTAAAAGTTTCAACAATACTTCGCTTTAAATCGCTAATTCCCAAATACTAAAAGAATACAGTCGCTCAAACTGACAATCGCTGAGTATGAATCGCTCAAAATGTAGTCACTAAAGATATCGACACTTATAATAAACTAAACAATGAAAACTAAAAAAGATGACAGTATTTAACGAGCAAGTAATACAATTTTATTTATCTGTAGGTGAATCATTGGTCTGGGTCCTGTCCTAAATTTTTAATATGTCTTTTTAATTCGTTCGGAATTGTTTTTAAAATAACGCTATAAACGCCATAATTCAGGGGCCACAGACACAGGAAAATATGTGTTATTACTTGATATACAAAATCGTCAGTCGTCAGTGCTACTAGATTATCTAAAACCTAACACTTCATCTATGTGAAGACTGCGATTAGTCATGGAAAAAAATCAGGGAATTTTGTAATTAAATATGTTTTTCACTAACATTTAACATCGGAAAAACGAAAATAGACAATAATGGAAAATATTTATGCAGTAAACAGTAAAAAAAACAAAAAAAAAAACAACAAAAAAACGAAATTCTTAATTTTTATAATGGCAACCACAAAGATTACAAGGAAGTGTTTTGTCTTGGAAAATCAAAACTTGATACTGTAGAAAGTTAGAAATATCTTTTCACAAATCGAAGAAACATGTTATATTCACAACAACATAAGACTAAGTATTTCATTCTACCACAAGCAATATGTCAGAATATTTGCAACCACTAAAATTATTTGACTGACTGGTTTTACCAGTTCGATATGGTAGCGAAATTTTGGGATTTCAAAATGTGTCATTACTGGACAAATTATGTAAACACTTTATGAAATTGTTATGACCTGTAAGGAAATCTATTCCATTGTACTTATTAAAGGAGAACTTGGACGTTATCCAATTTATATTACTGTTAAAGTAATAATGATTTTTTTTTTTTACTGATATCGAATAATCACAGGCAAGCTGTCTGTTTACATTTCTAGTGTTACAGACTATTACTGAATGACGTTAACAATAACATTTTTAATCATAAATGAATATTACATGTTAAATCTGTGCTCGATGATTTTGGTTGTACACATTATGTATTCACAGTCTAATTCTTGTGCTTCCCTATTAAAATCATGTATTAACACAAGGCTTATAGATCACTATTTAGAATACTGGTACTATATCTTGACCAAAGCTTCAAATGATAAACTATTTAAAAATGCTGTCACATTCACGACATATTTCAACCTTACAGAGAGAAAATACTGGTGCCCATTGTTAAGGTTCAGACTTTCAAATCGTAATCAGCCTACTGAAAAATAAACCATTAGAAAGAGAATATGTCCATTGTGTAATAACTATGATATCGGAGATGAGTTGCATTATATATTTACATGTATGTTCTTGTTTTTAAGAATGAAAGGAACCGTTAACTCTCTCAATCTAAACCAAGCATTTATAAGTTTTATAAAGATTTAACTCCATCAAATCTGGTGTCATTAGAAAACTTTCTATCTTCTGTAATCTAATTATGAAATTTTTAAAATCTGACATTTAATATACATTGATATATTGTATGTATTATATTATTACGTACATCATTGTACATCCACCATCTTGCCATACTTGTTGTAATTGTTACAGTTATATTAAATTTTGTCTCTTCAGTGTAAATAAAGTTCAGTTCAGATTTACTGCTCAGTGCTTGCATAATGGTGTATCCTAATCGGGCGCGTTTGAGCTAGTCGAGCGCGCGACACAATACCGATAGGAATTGTTTCTATTTCTTGTCGCACTACACGAGCGACTGAAATATATTAACCAATCACAAACAAGATTATTTCCCCAATACAGGAAAATGGAAGATGAACAACTCATCCATCTCGTGCAGAAGTTACCAGTACTTTATGATTGTATCTTTGTAAACATACAAGGATAAGAACAGAACAAATAAAATGCCTGGGTGAGGGGAAGGTAGCTTTACATTAAGATGATAGAACATTTTAGTTTTAAAAATGATACTGTCGCTACGATCGCGTCTGCTTAGGATACAACTTTAGGGTACATCATAATGGAAACCCGAAATGTCGCCAAAATGGCGCCCGGTAAATTGCAGGAGTATCACAAAATCGTGATTTATCATCTTGCTTACCGCCAGTTTTCTGCATGTTGTAATTATATATATATACTATAAATTACTTAGAAAAAAAATGTTAACCGATTTCATGTACAATGGAATGTTTTATATATTTTGCCCGTCTGAATAATAAAAATATTAATCTCTTTTTGAAAAGAGAATTTCATTTTTCCTGTATCGATATATCGTATCGGGGTTCTTATATCGTAATACGAGTCTGTATCGTTACAGCTCTTGTGTATATGTGTGTGTGTGTGTGTGTTTGTGTGTGTGTGTATATATGTGTGTGTGTGTGTGTGTGTGTGATGTGCGTCCGCGTGCGCACTGAAGCAGATGGGCAAAGATGCAGAGAACTACGTAAAAATACATTAATGATTAACATATATACACCACTGTTTCTTCATTGACCCTCCGTTTTAAATATTTTATTTGTGAAATAAAATCTAGCTGTTTAGACTATTTTTTAAAACCAACCACAAGTTCCTCTCATAGTGTGTATGTGTATGTGTGTATTTGTGTGTGTGTGTGTGTGTGTGTGTGTAAAAAAAAAATAATAATAAAATCAGTTTAGTAAACCGGAGCCAAAATAAATAAATTAGCGACATTATTACACTGCAGTACATTGTATAACTGTGCTGTCAACTTGAACTTACAGTGACCTCAAATGAATACCCATGACGTCGGTTACATATTTGTTTCTATTTAGTATTATTTTTTAATCTTTCTTTCTTTCTTTTCTTTCTAATTATATTTGTTTCTATTGATTCTATCGCTTTTATCTCCTAGTTTTTTGTTGTTGTTTTGTTTTTTGAGAGAGAGAGAGAGAGAGAGAGAGAGAGAGAGAGAGAGAGAGAGAGAGAGAGAGAGAGAGATTAAATGCAATTTTAATAAAATAAAATGGAGTTCTTACCAGGCTGGATATTTTCTAACAAAGAGATGACAATGAGGCTGTGTTCCGTGGAAACCAGGTTTCAGTTCTATGAGAAAAACACACAAATACGTGGTCTAATATACCCGCTTGAAGAGAACTTTGACCATCTCGTGATGGAGATAAAACTCAGGTGAGGTATTTCAGTCACAATCCATGGCCTTATTTAGTAAACTGATAAGTGTTTACGTCAAATAAGAAAGATAACTAATCAAAAATACACAGTTATCTTCTGCCTTAAACATGAAATACAACATCCAGGTCACATTTTGTTTAAATAACGGGTGGGGAGTGGTATTTATATATTTACTTAGTACAGCCACTGTTACCTGCAATATAACAGCTACTACAACATGTTTGTAATATTCTCTCTGCTGTTAACTTGTATTACATTTTACAAATAGAACAAACAACAACAGCTACTACTACAACTATTATTACTACTGTTACTATAAATACTAGTATTACTACAGTATTGTTGACATTATTGTTGCGTCAAGTGCTTTACAACCACTACTAACTACTGTTACTATATTTGATAATATACTTCTAATTCTACCACTGCTACCACACTATCAGTACTTCTACTATTATCTACTAGTGCTAGTATTAGTAATATTATCACTACTAACTATTGTTACTATATTTGATAATATACTTCTAATTCTACCACTGCTACCACACTATCAGTACTTCTACTATTATCTACTAGTGCTAGTATTAGTATTAGTTACTATTATACCACTACTATCAGTACTTCTCACTACTAACTACTGTTACTATATTTGATAATATACTTCTAATTCTACCACTGCTACCACACTATCAGTACTTCTACTATTATCTACTAGTGCTAGTATTAGTACTATTATCACTACTAACTACTGTTACTATATTTGATAACAGACTTCTAATTCTACCACTGCTACCACACTATCAGTACTTCTACTATTATCTACTAGTGCTAGTATTAGTACTATTATCACTACTAACTACTGTTACTATATTTGATAATACTACTTCTACTTCTAATTATCTATTAGTACTATTTCCACTAAAACTACCATTCTGTTACTATATTTGCTACTACTACTACTGCTGCTGCTGCTGTTACTACTACTGCTATAACTATTTCTATAACAACTGCTATTAGTGTTACTGCTACTAATTATTGTCTTGTAAATTCAATTTTTCTTTGTTTAATATTAAGAATATCATTTGTTTAATCTATTTATATTTAGTTAGATATGTTCAATTCGTGTATAATTAATTTATTACTAAAACAGGTGCTAGCGATAACATGACCTACTTACTTGTTTTGTCAAGAGCAAAGTTTACTCGGTTATCTTAAATTATGAGATAG
>CM022677.1:11656573-11704302 GCA_012295275.1 Chrysomallon squamiferum
TTTTATTATTATTATTTTTTTTTTTTTTTTTTTTTTAATCACCGAAGTATGATCACTATAATATTAAGTTGACGATAAAAAAAAACTTCACCTGTCAGTATTTGTTTCTGCAATATCTAATAATACTCATTCTAGTCAACTTTAAAAATCGTAAATTACTTTTGTCGTGACATTCTTTTTTACATTAACATAATTAACAATTTGCCGACAGAGGCCGCTCTTAAAATGATGAACAATAAACTACATCTTTTATCTTATTTTAAATCCAGTAGAAAGGCAGTATATAATAATAAAGTTATTTGACTGAAATTGAAACTTAATAATAATAAATAAATAAATATGACAAATCATGATGTGACATTCCCACTTTAAAAACAAACATGTAGATTATACAGGTTATATTTTCAGGAACAGACCGCCATTTAGCTATTTTACCGTAAAACAATGTCGCTATTTATAGCAAGAAAAAAAGAATTGTTTATAAATCTTAATAAGTCTTAAATCAAACCGTAAACCTACATTAGACTTTTTATTGTTAATGAATTAAACTGAGAGATAATTATTTTGAAAGGAGATGATGTCTTAGATTCTAACAATTTATCTCTCTCCCAGATGAATGGTTTTCAGGGTGTATATAAATATATTATCATTCAATCCAATAAAAGTATATTAATAAAAATAAATAAAGAATACCAAGACATTTGGTTAGAAAATAATTAAAAATTACTAAACAACTTCACATATAATGTAATCTGTAAAGTAATCATTAAGAAAATATCTTCCAAACAACAGATCTTCTTCCATTTTATGTTTTATTAACAAACATTTTCACAAATCTTCACCAGTACTTTAATAAAACAAAATTCATAAAATTATATTAAAAGTATAATCTAAATATGATCAGATTTTTCTAATTTTACAGAATAAATTGCTTCAAATTTGAAAATATAATTATGTTTTTAAAA
The DNA here is from genome assembly GCA_012295275.1 of Chrysomallon squamiferum. Lineage (NCBI taxonomy): Eukaryota > Metazoa > Mollusca > Gastropoda > Neomphalida > Peltospiridae > Chrysomallon > Chrysomallon squamiferum. The sequence continues at coordinate 11,657,539 of CM022677.1, forward strand.
TATTCAAAAATTTATTTTTATATTATTGTATTTTGTAATGAGAAATTCTGCTTATTAACAAATGTTCTCTGATCATTTTCAAATTTGTTCCCAGGCGGACAGGAACAACTGAATCCAGTGATTCTGGCAGTACAAGTATCAGCATACTTAGTAATACTGGCATCAACTGATGCATACTCATCGATTCCATGTAAATAAAAGTCCATGACAGACAGCATGGTCTTTTATGGTTGTGTACTTAAGGCTTTGCACACATCCATGCGAGAAGTATTAATAACTTTTCAAACTTTTAAACACTCATATGAAATCATGTCAAATGTTTGGTTTGTAATTTTTAACCTGGTGTTATCAAAACACTCGGGTACGAGTCACAGAGACTTTGTTCAAGTTGTTGCACTGGTTTTTAGGGATGTTACAGATATTGCTGAGTTAAATAATACTGAAGGGTTTGTTGTTAAAATGGATCAAGAAAAAGCTTTTGATAGAGTGTCACATAGTTTTATAATAAATGTTCTGAAAAAAATTCAATATCGGTGATAAATTGGTAATGACAACTTGTGTAAATGATCTTAAAATTGTTTCTACTTAGCGGGGCAAGCTGAAATGAACCAGTGAGGATCTGTCGATGTCCCGGTTCTCATTAATTGTGTTTTACTTGGTTAGCCTGCCATTTTCTGTCACTTCACTTAATATATAATAAAAACAATTCCATTTTACACAATTAATTCCATATCAGTAATTTTATTATTTTTATTTAGAAACTCTTTTACTTACAGACACTGCCTGTGTGATTATCAGCTTGAAAGAGACTGACATTTTATCTCATGTTGAATGTTGTCAGTGATACTAATAGAAACCATAGAAGCCGATTCCAGTCAGAATATTTTTGTCAGCAGTTCCTACAGTTCCTAGATGTTTTGAGAAGAAAACATGCAACATCAATAGTGGAAAAAAAAGGTAAGTTCTTTTTGAGTGATATTATTTATTCTTGTTACATTTTACAGGAAATAAGAAACTATAAGATGAACTGAAATTTATTTTAACTGAATAAATAAGACACATAAAAACATTCATAATGAAGCTGTAGGCTGTTTATTTATTTATTTATTTATTTCATGTGATCCTTTGCATTTTTTGCCAGGGATCAGAAATGGTCAGAGTTTTTGTAGTGATTTCCACCAGAACAGCTAAATGGGTTATATCACTGTGTACATTTCATTGTTGTGTGTCACATTTCTGACACTGTCCACACTTAGGTAACTTATTTAAAAACCAGATTATTCTTGCTCTTTGGCTTGGAGGTCACATTGAGATGTTTTGTCTTTGTCACACAGTGTTGCAGTGTGGACTTTGAAATACTCAGAGTCTTTGCTGTATCTCGCATTGACTCATAACATCTTCAGACATTTGTCCAATGTGTCTCTGTAAACGAAAACAGATGGTTGTTCAACAGCTCCTTTGCTTTGAACTCTGATATGATTTTAAATAATGGTATTGTACATTTAATGCTGTTTATACTTGTATACTGATTGATTAGTTTCTGCCATATTTATAGATCAGAAAGTTCATGAACTGAATCTTTATTTCCAGTTTTGTATTTCAATTTATTGCTGTATGTATGTGTATATATGTATATATATATATATATTAGTAAATGCATTTTGCATGTGCTTATGTGTATGTGATGATTAATACTCTGACTTCAAACTAAAACTGAAGAGTAAATTCTAGATATATTAATTACTTCATAATTTCAGTTAACATCACAAAATTGCAAATGAAAAAACAACTCTGGAAATCTTTGTAATTGTATAAATACTTTAATCCTAGGATTAAATTAGTTTCCTGTTTGAGAAGCTAGGACAGATTAAACACTGTTTTAAAATTATTTCCATGTCATTACTGATTTTTTTTTTTTGTTATTCCTAATATTTTAATTCTGTTTTACAGCTGCAATAATAACAAAAAGTCAGGCAGCTGAAATTCTTGATTCTCTGGACTATCTGTGAAATCCTCTCAAAGAGGTCATTAAAAATGGAAATGTGGGTGGTTTAGAAAAATGTTGTCTTGGTATTTCTAATTCTGCAGTACAGGTATATAATTATGTAAAATATGTAAATTAATAAAATAAAATAATAATATCGCCTTTTGCTTAAAATCTGTTTTTAATATTCTGAATTGAATTTATCAGTGATAATACATGTTTTTAAATAGATTAATGTTTTTAGAGAGAGAGAGATTTATATTGATATAAAAGGGTATAACTTGTTTTAGACTTAGTTACATTGTGGCTGTAAAGCAGTAGAATGCAAATAATAAAAGAATTGACTGTAAAAGACAGGAATTTAAAGAGAAATAGAAAGAGATGTTACGTTAATCAGAAAGAACAGATACATAGGGTGTCTGTGATGTGTCTCTGTGTGTGTGTGTGTGTGTTTGAATATTAATATATATGTATCATATTATTGCTCGTGTTTGTATGAATATACATGACTATTCTAAACCATGGCAGTAAATGTGTGTTTGTGATGTTTGTCTGCAAGAGTGCATGTATGTGAATGTATTACAGAACATATTCAACTATTTGTGTATTTTGTGTCTATATCAGGGTAGTTATTATCAACCTGCTAAACATTTGTTTATATAAATAAGCAGTCTGGATGAGTGGTGGAGAGACTGTTTCAATCAAAAATACCAGCACATTTGTGACTGCAGAGTTCAGATTGACACAGGTATCTGTATTTTCTGCAGAGAGAGAGAGAGAGAGAGAGAGAGAGAGAGAGAGAGAGAGAGAGAGAGAGAGAGAGAGAGAGAGAGAGAGAGAGAGAGAGAGAGAGAGAGAGAGAGAGAGAGAGAGAGAGAGAGAGAGAGAGAGAGATCTTTTGTGTGATGTTTGTGAAGACAAATCAGTATTTTACTCCCTGTTTCCCTCTCACTATTTGTACTTTTTTTAAAACAACCTCTAAATAGCAGTAATTACTCTTTAAAATAAAATGACCATAAACACCATTACATGTTGAGTGAAAGTCATGACTACTGAGAACTTACATAGAAACAGTGAAATATGTGAATCAAGATAAGCCTATAATTTGAAAAAGATGATGTTTAAATGATTGTAAATGAGAACAATCCATGAAAATGTTACTCTCAGTTAATATACACTGAGAGTGTTCACACTAAAGTGAATGATAATTTTTCAAAAATAAAATATTGTCAACAAAATTGACCAATAGTGGGAGGACAAAGACAACTTCATCCTGCCTTGACCATCTGTATTTGCCTGTCTCCCACCTACACTGTCACGTTCATCTAGCTAAGTGTGTTAGATATGATATGTATGTATGTATGTGCGTGAATATGTGTTTTCTTATTACTGAGAGAAAATGGGTATATATGTATAATGTGTGTGCAAGAATGTGTATGTATTTTTGAGAGAGAGATGAAAAGATAGACTGGAAGTTTGACAGCCACAGAGCCAGACATACAGAGAGATGTGTATAATGAGAAGGGTATATAATTAGTGAGATAGACAGACAGACACACATACAGAGAGACATACAGAGAGATGTGTATAATGAGAAGGGTATATAATTAGTGAGATAGACAGACAGACACAGAGCCAGACATACAGAGAGATGTGTATAATGAGAAGGGTATATAATTAGTGAGATAGACAGACAGACACAGAGCCAGACATACAGAGAGATGTGTATAATGAGAAGGGTATATAATTAGTGAGATAGACACAGAGCCAGACATACAAAGAGATGTGTATAATGAGAAGGTTATATAATTAGTGAGATAGACAGACAGACACAGAGCCAGACATACAGAGAGATGTGTGTAATGAGAAGGTTATATAATTAGTGAGATAGACAGACAGACACAGAGCCAGACATACAGAGAGATGTGAGTAATGAGAAGGTTATATAATTAGTGAGATAGACAGACAGACACAGAGCCAGACATACAGAGAGATGTGTGTAATGAGAAGGTTATATAATTAGTGAGATAGACAGACAGACACAGAGCCATACATACAGAGAGATGTGTATAATGAGAAGGGTATATAATTAGTGAGATAGACAGACAGACACAGAGCCAGACATACAGAGAGATGTGTGTAATGAGAAGGTTATATAATTAGTGAGATAGACAGACAGACACAGAGCCAGACATACAGAGAGATGTGTATAATGAGAAGGGTATATAATTAGTGAGATAGACAGACAGACACAGAGCCAGACATACAGAGAGATGTGTGTAATGAGAAGGTTATATAATTAGTGAGATAGACAGACAGACACAGAGCCATACATACAGAGAGATGTGTATAATGAGAAGGGTATATAATTAGTGAGATAGACAGACAGACACAGAGCCAGACATACAGAGAGATGTGTGTAATGAGAAGGTTATATAATTAGTGAGATAGACAGACAGACACAGAGCCAGACATACAGAGAGATGTGTATAATGAGAAGGGTATATAATTAGTGAGATAGACACAGAGCCAGACATACAGAGAGATGTGTATAATGAGAAGGGTATATAATTAGTGAGATAGTCAGACAGACACAGAGCCAGACATACAGAGAGATGTGTGTAATGAGAAGGTTATATAATTAGTGAGATAGACAGACAGACACAGAGCCAGACATACAGAGAGATGTGTATAATGAGAAGGGTATATAATTAGTGAGAGCAAGGAGCAGCGTTAACCTAAGTATCCACATTGTGGACTTGGGTTTTGAAGTTCATTTGATACTGGTACATACTGGTACATACTAGTCCATACTGGTTCACACTGGTTCATATTGGTTCACACAACAGCTGGACAAAGTCAGTTCTCAGGAAGGCAGAGAAGATGTTCAGAACATTTCTGTAGGAAACAAATCATTCTTTACGTTTTTTCTTACGAAAACAATGCAGAATATTAAAAACATTTTTAATTGTGACCATATTTTATTACATTAATTACCAAGATTAATTATTTACATATTTTATATGTAGTCTATTTAAAAACATGTATTATCACTGATAAATTCAATGCAGAATATTAAAAACAGATTTTAAGCAAAAGGCGATATTATTATTTTATTTTATTAATTTACATATTTTACATACTTATAAATTATTGAAAACATGCAGAATAAGTATTACAAATTTTTGGGTAAAAGTGATAATATTTTATTAATTATGAAGTAACAAAAAAAAAAAAAATTCGGTATCAACACAAAGACTTATGGTCCCAGTGTAAACATCTGGGATCAACATTGTTTGTCTTAATGTTGTTATATTCACCTTCACCAGTGTGTCCAGTTCACCACTGATTTAACACTAACAGCAAACACACTGCAGCACTGAGTCAATGAGAAGTTCTAAATGAATTGTGTTGTAACCACCACCCTGCACTCACAAATTACTATAACAAGGAAACCTTCTCTATCAACTCAATATTTACACACAAATGAAATTTCACCAAAAGAGACTGGGAAGGATTCTTAAAAGCATTTAAAAATATTAAAATAAAAATCAACACTGACACATACTGCACTTCATTTACCAACATGATAGACTCAGCTGTCACTGAACACAAACCTAAAACCAAAAACTGCACTAACAAAATATCCACTGAGTGGTGGACTGAGCTTATTGGAAATAAATAAATACAGAAGACAAAGAAAAATTAAAAACAAAAAAACAACCTAAAAATAAAATGAACTTCGACTGCCACATACAGAAGATAATCACATCTTGTAAAAACTTTTTACCAAAAATCAACTGCCTGACAGTCTTATGTTCAAATAAAACATACAACTATTAAAATACAGACAAAAACTACAGATACTAAAATATTGTGTTAAAATCCACTCTCAGTAATAAACATCTCATGAAGGATCTAGGCCCTGAACAACCCTTTAAAACTCACCTTTCACTACAATCTAGTTTTAAAACTCAACTTTCACTACAATCTAGTTTAAAACTTTCACAATCTAGACAATCTAGTTTTGAAATCTAGTTTTAAAAAAACACACCTTTCACTACAATCTAGTTTTAAAACTCACCTTTCACTACAATCTAGTTTTAAAACTCACCTTTCACTACAATCTAGTTTTAAAACACACCTTTCACTACAATCTAGTTTTAAAACTCACCTTTCACTACAATCTAGTTTTAAAACTCACGATAAATGTTGCGATTAGCAAATAGTAAAGAAATAAAATCAATATTAGTTACACCTTTCAACATCAAAACTCAAAATCATTTTACTAAGAACTACATAAAAACCTTACCAGACTCAGAATCAGCTACTCCACCAATCTAAACACAATCAAATTCAAACACAAAATAAACACAACACCAAACTGTACCTGTGGAATTTCTGAAACCATGAAACATTACTTATTTCTCTGTCCACATTTTTCCAGTGACAACCAAATGCTATATGACATATTTAATGAATTAAACATTGAATTTACATTTTAAAAAATCTTGATAGCAACAGTGAAAAACTGAGAGTAAAACTTTAATTGAAACAAATAAATAGGCACAAATGTTTGACTAAATAAAATCAAAACATTTACATAAAATAACACAATCACATAGGTTGAACAAATAAATAAATAGCAATAACCAAGAAAACAAAAAACAAATACACCAACACAAAATAATTATTTAATTAATAGATTAACTGACTCACCAGCTGATAGATTGGCTGACACAGAACTTCAGAAGATATTTTAAAAGTTCCACATTTTCTTGACACTAGGAAGTAAACTGGTTCAGGCTGGAGTGGGCTGTTTGGAATGTGAACTTTCTGTACTGACAAGTGAAACTGAAGAAGACGATTAGCTTTTTCTTAAAAATAAAAATGAAAACAAAATTTAACCCCCCACACCCACACACCCCATACATGCACATTCAAATGTCCTCTATAAAAATGAAGGAGAAATTACAAATTAGCTGCTGCTTAAAAAGGAAAAATACTAATGAAAAAACCCATACAAATTCTGCTTTGTTCATTGGAATGCTTTGAAGAACTCCCAGAAGAATCATAATCTGTTTCAGCAGCAAAACAAAAACAAATCTGAATTCTTATAATACTTATACTGTGGTAAATTATTTGAAATAACTGTCCTAATTCAGATGATACATTTTTTTTTTTTTATTATTCTTTTTTTTTACAAAAAATCATTTTAATGAGTCTTGTTTATCCAGATAAAATATATTACAATTGATTAAAACTTAACATTTTTTGATTTCCAAATTTAATTCTATAACTCTCTCTAATGTAAATAAATAATATTACTTTAGAAGAAAAATGGCATACTGTCTTTCAAGCTGATGATTATGCACTGACCTAAGCACAAGGCTCGAAATTTGAAAAAAAACATTACAGTTTTGTCGCCTAAAAAGTATTTTTTGGATCATCTCTTTTTTTCTATAAGTTATAACATAAGAGCCACTATCAATAATTTTAAACTATTTATTTCAAATAAAAGGTTTATTCGTAGTTCGATAAATTCAAAGTATCGGCTTACCTTAACTTGTCAGCATCTAAAATGAAATACGAAAATTCTTTATTAACTATAATAGCCAAAACAAATTTAGTTATAGTTAAACAAATCAGCTGGTAAGACATTTTCAAACAAACCTTGACAAAAATGGAATTATATAATAATAATAATAATTTATAGTATTATACGCTTGGATGTTTCAAAAGAAATAAAAAATTAAAGGAAAGCAACATGAAATGACAGTGAGTAAAGTTTAGCGTGTGACAAAAATAAGAAAATCAATGACTTTCCTCTATAAAATATGCAGGCATTCAACTATTCTTTTTAGTATTTTTTCTTTATTTCTTTATTTCTTTTCTTTTTTTTTTTTTTTTTTTTTTTTTTTTTTTTTTTTATTCCGGTTAAGTAATCCTACCGGAACTGAAAACGAAAAACAATAGCAAATACAAGGTTATCTTCCATGATAACTTGTTCCGTTAACCAACCGATAACTTTTTACATAACGCTTAAAAAGTTCGCTAAATGTTTTCGTTGGCTTCACTTTAGGCAATTAAAGGTGGAATGTGAAAGGATAAACAATACTAACAATTAGTTACAGAGCTATCTCCTATGATAACTTGATCCGTTAACCAACCGATAATCCTTTAACGTAGTGTTTATAAATAGATGTTGGCAAGTAAGGTAAGCCGATACTTCCAATTTATGGAACTATGGGCAACTGTTTTATGTGAGATAAATATTTGCGATCAAATTATTATAAAATTATTATCTTGTGTTATAACTTACAGAAAAAAAAACAGGTCACCCAAATAATATTTTTGGGGGCGTCTAATCATTATTGTTCTATCATCTCAGTCGCCTAATAATTAGCGCACGTAAGCTTAGTGAGTACATCTCGATACATTTTTTAGTTAGATTAGTGAGTACATCTCGATACATTTTTTAGTTAGATTAGTGAGTACATCTCACGTAAGGGACATAACTAATCTATATTTGTGAACATATATCACTAAAGGGAGATAACTCTAATCGATATAATTTTACTTTGCTTAGTGAGTACATCTCATGTAAGCGACATAACTCTATGTTTGTGAACACTTATCACTAACGGGAGATAACTCTAATCGATATAATATTTAGTTAGATTAGTGAGTACATCTCACGTAAGGGACATAACTCTAATCTGTTTGTGAACACATATCACTAAAAGGAGATAACTCTAATCGATATAATTTTTACTTTGCTTAGTGAGTACATCTCATGTAAGAGACATAACTCTAATCTATGTTTGTGAACACAAGGGAGATAGTCTAATCGATATAACTTTTACTTGGCAGAGTAAACTCATCCCACTTCCGTTCACAGGTCATGGTGACAGGAAATATGCCACGTGACAATATTATATATAAAAGAAAGTGATTTTTCCACAATATCTGCGATGGACACGCCCACAATTATTCGTTTTTATTTCTTAAATTATTTCTTTCTTATTCTGTTGCTACGATCTTCTACTATGTGAATATTTTTTATTATTATTATTACAAATTATTTTTTGTTATCTTCCCGGAATAATTAAACAGCATATCCCATATACAATAAACAAATATAATGTTTGTTTTTTTCATAATTTCTTTAGAAATCAAGTCAACGAATTAAATGAAAAATAAAATCTAAATTCGAAAATATATCATTATTATTATTTTTAATTTCCTTTTTCAAAATTTGTTTTGTTCTTAATGATGTTGTAAATTATCATCGTTATGTTCATTCCTATTTTTAATGGAAACAGTTATTTCCCTTAGACTACCTAGTCATAAAATTGACTAATAATAATAATAATAATAAATATAGAAGTAGTAGTGGTAGTAGTAGAAGTATTATCTATATTTGTGCATTCTTAAAATATATTTCATATATTTAAAATGGTCTTTAATAAAAACTTAATATTTCTTCATTAATGATATTCAGAGTAAAAATAAGATCAAGAATTTAAATTTGATACGAAATTCCGTTTTGATAAGTTAAAATTTGTATGTGATTTATTATGATTAGAGAAAGAGAAATCTGGGTTTCACTACGACTGTAAGTATGTATGTTTTCATAAAAATATCATTTCCCTCTGAAAATGTAGTATTTTCATACTGATACGTTATTTAGAGAGAGAGAGAGAGAGAGAGAGAGAGAGAGAGAGAGAGAGAGAGAGAGAGAGAGAGAGAGAGAGAGAGAGAGAGAGAGAGAGAGAGAGAGAGAGAGAGAGAGAGAGAGAGAGAGAGAGAGAGAAAGAGACTAACCATTAATCAAATACTAACATTTAACAAATACTAACCATTTGAACAGATGGATACGAAGGGTATTGCTACTTTTTCTAATTTCGAATACAGTGCCATTAATTTGAAAGTCCTTTCTATATACAGAAAGACAAACAGGCCAACAGAGTATAGACAGAAGTGAGTACTTAAGAATAGGTTTATTACATATAACTATTTCCCAACTGTGGTTGTTGTGAGGAGGAACACAGGAAGCCATTCACAGTTATGTAGAGTTAGCATTACATGAAGCAGAACATCTTCCAGCTGTCAAACAGGCTTGTTACACTTCACTGTCAAATCTGAGCAAAGTTTGCCATCATTATCAAATTAACTATATTAATCTGTGCATGTGAATGTTCCAGATTTGTATGTGTATTTTTGTATGTGTATGTGTATATATATGTCTGTGAGTGTCTATGTGTATGTTTATGTCTCTGTGTGTATGTGTATGTACATGTCTGTATGTTTGTGTGTATGTATATGTCTGTGTTGTTTTGTTTGTATATGTCTGTGCATCTGTGTATGTAAGAATGCGTCAATATTTGTGTGTGAGAGTATATGTCAGTGTATGTGTGTTTTTGTGTGTATATGTTAGTGTATGTGTGTATTTGTGTGTATGTATATGTCAGTGTGATTGTGTGTATGTATATGTCAGTGTGAATATGTGTGTATGTATGTGTGTGTGTGTGTATGTGTGTGTATGTCTGTGTGTATGTGTGTGTAGCTAGATATGCATCACAGTATGGATTCAGGGATAGATGTACTGAGATAAGGAAACAGAAAAGATTCAAATATGGATTGATCAACAGATGGTGAAAAAGAGGTTGACTGATAGAGATATAGGGAGATAACAAGACAGATTAATAGACAGATAATTAGAAAAAGAAAGAGAGGTAGATAGGTCAATAGATGGGTTACAAGACTGTTGTATTGGTAAGCCAACAGAGACAGACAGTAATATAGTGAAACTATGTGAAATAGAGACAGATATATATGTATGGACAGGTATATAGATAAGTGAATTCACTGAAACAGATTTGCTGGATGGAAGGATGGATGGATTGATAACACACAGCTGTGTAGACAGATAAATCAATAGAGACCATATTTTGTAATATGACCTTTTTGATGTGAATGCTAATCTGGTTTATTATTCCAAACTCAAAACTATGGACTGCTAATAGTTATTTAATATATCCTCAGCTATTGAGCTCACTGAGTTAAAATTAATCAAAGGAAGCTGGTTACACATAGCAAGTTTTAACCTCCATGTTAGACTAAATATATAATTATAGATGTATAAAAAATCATATGTATAATCAAAAATACTTCTAACCAGGTAATTTAAAAAAGTTGTATGGTCAAATTATGAACCAGTAGCATAAATCCTATCTTTGCATTAGTTTATTTCATGCATTAATTTCTTGTTTTACAACAAATAAATATATAAGTTGATAAACAGATAGGTAGACAAATAGGGGATATATATATATATATATATATATATATATATAACATGGGTAAATAGGTTATAGATATATATATATAGAGAGAGAGACACACAATCAAAATGTATATAGAGAGATATGTAATAGAAATACAGCTGACAGAGATAGAAAAATAGGCAGAGAGATAAGTGATACAGGTAAAGAGACAAACAAATTATAGCGATATAGGCAGAGAGGGACATAGAGGTAAAGAGACAAAAGTGACAGAGCTATAAGTAGAGAAAGACAAGTGGTAGAGATTACAGGTAGACTGAGACATGGGGCAGACAGAGGTGGAGAGGCAAAGACAAAGAGAGAGAGAGAGAGAGAGAGAGAGAGAGAGAGAGAGAGAGAGAGAGAGAGAGAGAGAGAGAGAGAGAGAGAGAGAGAGAGAGAGAGAGAGAGAGAGAGAGAGAGAGAAGAGAGAGAGAGAGAGAGAGAGAGACAGAGACAAAGAGAGAAGAGAGATAGAGAGAGAGACAGATATAAATAATGAGAGAGAAGAGACAGAGACAAAACAGAAAGAAAGAGAGAGAGACAGACAAGAGTAATGGGACAGACAGACAAATGATAGAGATATAATTAATGGGACAGAGAAAGTGATAGAGATATAAGAGAGACAGACAAGTGATAGAGAGGAGAGAAAGTGATAGAGATATATGCAGAAAGAGATAGAGAGAGTAGAAAAGACAAACATAGGACAGACAGAAGAGATAAGTGATAGAGATAGAGAATTGATAGGCATACAGATCGAGAGACAGAGATAAAGGTGAGAGACAAAAAGATATAAGAGAGAGAAGAAGAAAAAGAGAGAGATAGAGATGAAGAAAGAGAGAAAGATGAGAGAGAAGATAGAGAGATAAAGAGAGATAAAATAGAGAGACAGATAGAGAGAAGGTAAAAGACAAACGAAAGAGGTAAATAGATAGAGATGAGAACGGTAAAAAACGTGAAGATAAAAGATAGGATAAAAAAGAAAGAAGAAAGACAATGATAGAAATAGAAGAGGTAAAGAGACGTACGTGATAGAGAAAGGTAAGACGTACGAGAAGACGAAAAAAAAGAGAAATACGATAGAGATAGAGATAGAGACGATAGTGAAAGATAAAAAAGTTAGAGACGTACGTGATAGAGGTAAAAAGGTAGAGACGTACGTGATAGAGGTAAAGGTAGAAGACGTACGTGATAGGATAAAAGACGTACAGAAACAGATGAGGTAAAGGTAAAGACGTACGTGATAGAAAAGAGATGAGATAGAGGTAAAGATAGAGTAATAGAGGTAAAGGTAAGAGACGTACGTGATAGAGGTAAAGGTAGAGAGACGTACGTGATAGAGGTAAAGGTAAAGAGACGTACGTAAGATAGAGAAAGGTAGAGAGAAAAGATAGAGTACGTGATAGAGGTAGAGACGTACGTGATAGAGGTAAAGGTAGAGAGACGTACGTGATAGAGGTAAAGGTAGAGAGACGTACGTGATAGAGGTAAAAAGGTAGAGAGACGTACGTGATAGAGGTAAAAGAGAGACGTACGTGATAGAGGTAAGAGACGTACGTGATAGAGGTAAAGGTAGAGACGATACGTGATAGAGGTAAAGGTAGAGAGACGTACGTGATAGAGGTAAAGGTAGAGAGACGTACGTGATAGAGGTAAAGGTAGAGAGACGTACGTGATAGAGGAGAGAGACGTACGTGATAGAGGTAAAGGGTGAGAGACGTAAAAGGTAAAGGTAAAGGTAGAGACGTACGTGATAGAGGTAAAGGTAGAGAGAGACGTACGTGATAGAGGTAAAGGTAGAGAGACGTACGTGATAGAGGTAAAGGTAGAGAGACGTACGTGATAGAGGTAAAGGTAGAGACGTACGTGATAGAGAGTAGAGACGTACGTGATAGAGGGAAAAGGTGAGAGGTAAAGGTAGAGAGACGTACGTGATAGAGGTAAAGGTAGAGAGACGTACGTGATAGAGGTAAAGGTAGAGAGACGTACGTGATAGAGGTAAAGGTAGAGAGACGTACGTGATAGAGGTAAAGGTAAAGAGACGTACGTGATAGAGGTAAAGGTAGAGAGACGTACGTGATAGAGGTAAAGGTAGAGAGAGACGTACGTGATAGAGGTAAAGGTAGAGAGACGTACGTGATAGAGGTAAAGGTAAAGAGACGTACGTGATAGAGGTAAAGGTAGAGAGACGTACGTGATAGAGGTAAAGGAGAGACGTACGTGATAGAGGTAAAGGTAGAGAGACGTACGTGATAGAGGTAAAGGTAGAGAGACGTACGTGATAGAGGTAAAGTAGAGACGAGACGTGACGAGGTAAAGGTAGAGAGACGTACGTGATAGAGGTAAAGGTAGAGAGACGTACGTGATAGAGGTAAAGTAGAGACGTACGATAGAGGTAAAGAGTACGTACGTATAGAGGTAAAGGTAGAGACGTACGTGATAGTGGTAAAGGTAAAGGTAGAGAGACGTACGTGATAGAGGTAAAGGTAAAGAAACGTACGTACGTGATAGAGGTAAAGTAGAGACGTACGTGATAGAGGTAAAGGTAGAGAGACGTACGTGATAGAGGTAAAGGTAAAGAGAGACGTACGTGATAGAGGTAAAGGAGAGAGAGACGGTAAAGGTGAGAGTACGTGATAAGGTAAAAGAGACGTACGTGTACGTGAAAAGGAGAGACGTACGTGATAGAGGTAAAGGTAGAGACGTACGTGATAGAGGTAAAGGTAGAGAGACGTACGTGATAGAGGTAAAGGTAGAGACGTACGTGATAGAGGTAAAGGTAGAGAGACGTACGTGATAGAGGTAAAGGTAGAGAGAGACGTACGTGATAGAGGTAAAGGTAGAGAGACGTACGTGATAGAGGTAAAGGTAGAGAGACGTACGTGATAGAGGTAAAGGTAGAGAGACGTACGTGATAGAGGTAAAGGTAGAGAGACGTACGTGATAGAGGTAAAGGTAGAGAGACGTACGTGATAGAGGTAAAGGTAGAGAGACGTACGTGATAGAGGTAAAGGTAGAGAGACGTACGTGATAGAGGTAAAGGTAGAGAGACGTACGTGATAGAGGTAAAGGTAGAGAGACGTACGTGATAGAGGTAAAGGTAAGAGAGACGTACGTGATAGAGGTAAAGGTAGAGAGAGACGTACGTGATAGAGGTAAAGGTAGAGAGACGTACGTGATAGAGGTAAAGGTAGAGAGACGTACGTGATAGAGGTAGAGGTAAAGACGTACGTGATAGAGGTAAAGGTAAAGAGAGACGTACGTGATAGAGGTAAAGGTAGAGAGACGTACGTGATAGAGGTAAAGGTAGAGAGAGACGTACGTGATAGAGGTAAAGGTAGAGAGACGTACGTGATAGAGGTAAAGGTAGAGAGACGTACGTGATACAGGTAAAGGTAGAGTGACGTACGTGATACAGGTAAAGGTAGAGTGACGTACGTGATAGAGGTAAAGGTAGAGAGTCGTACGTGATAGAGGTAAAGGTAGAGAGAGACGTACGTGATAGAGGTAAAGGTAGAGAGACGTACGTGATAGAGGTAAAGGTAGATATACGTACGTGATAGAGGTAAAAGCAGAGAGACGAACGTGATACAGGTAAAGGTAGAGAGACGTACGTGATAGAGGTAAAGGTAGAGAGACGTACGTGATAGAGGTAAAGGTAGAGTGACGTACATGATAGAGGCAAAGGTACAGTGAATTACTTGATAGAGGTACAGGTAGAGAGACGTACGTGATAGAGGTAAAGGTAGAGTGACGTACGTGATAGAGGTAAAGGTAGCGTGAAGCAGATTCAAATGATTGAGACAGGTAGGAGGGCTGAGGAGGCATAATGCGATAAAAGCAAACTGAAATTCTTGTAAAACTTTTAATTATACCTCAATTCTTATGTGTTTAGTTTTACCTTGTTATTATTTTTCTTTTTCTCTTTTTCTGCTTTCTTTTTCTTTTCTTTTTTATTATTATTTTTCTCTTGACTATTTACATTTTATGAAAGTTAAATATTTTAAAGTGTAATTACTGATATTATCGAGCATGCAAAAATTAAAATAGTGAGAGGGAGGCAGAGATATAATTATTTGAAATACTGACTTGTCTTCATATATTTATAACAGTCACATACACTGTCTCTGTCTCTATAATTAGGTCTTTAGTCCATAATGCAGCAGCCATCATTAAAACAGTAAATTCATTTATACATAGGAACATTAGATGCTTATAATGCATTAGCCATTCATCCATCAGTTTATATAAGAAATGTATTTACTTTCAAAAATCCATCTGTTGACTCTATGACACATATAGCTTTAAATAATTATAATAATAATTTACTACTACTACTAATAACAACAACAACAACAACAACAACAACAATAATAATAATAATAATAATAATAATAATTCTCTACCCTCTATTGCATAATCAAGAAGTTCTGTCTGAGTCTGTTATTGTTATTATTATTATTATTATTATTGTTGTTGTTGTTGTTGTTGTTGTTGTTGTTGTTGTTGTTAAATTACTATTTATCTGCATCCACATATGTAACCTTTGGATCTATATTTAAATGAAGTGTATTAATATATGGCCTTTTTTACTTAGTCAGTTGATATAATATATTACATACATTCTGCGTGTGTTTGTGTTTGTGTATCGGAATGTACGTGCATGCGTCCCTCAAGCATGAATGCATACAGGCGCGATAGACACAATACAGCAATACGCACACAGCCACAATACATGTTTACGAGCCATATATATTTTTTCTAATCAATGGGAATTTTGTTCAAGCACTTTTACGAAAAAATAAATGAAATTAAAAGTATTTTCAAAAGACACACACACACACGCGCACAATGTATGTATTTCGTGTAAAAAAAGTGTATGCGTTTGTATATCTGTATGGGTGTTTGAATGTTTCTACATATTATATAGTATGTATCTTTGAATGTATGTATGTATGTATGTATGTATGATTCTCTGTATTGAAAATACCTTTAATGTAATTTTATTATTTCTTTGCATCTTCTTTTAAATACATGGACGAACAGTTTCAGAAAACGAGTTCACACGACACTGAATAGAGATGAGAGAAATCATAACATAATTTATTATTGACTGTTAACACATGTTCACTGCATACAAAGTATTATTACAATTATTCTGCGTGACACAGAGGTTAATGCGAAACACAGCCATGACGTCATATTCAGAACAGGCAACTAAAGTTTCTTGGAACTAATCTGGCGCGGATGCTATGATGTGACCATGATGGACAGAGTCATGACATTATTATTATATAACTGACACGCGACTATCTCTCAAACTGAGTTGATGGTTTTGAGTTAATCCATTGTATTTATCTACTTAACGCCTGATAATATCACGTTACTGTACAGTAATTGTTTACTTAATGTCTGCTAAATTCACGTTACTGTACAGTATTTATTTACTTAATGTCTGTTAATATCACGTTACTGTACAGTATTTATTTGCTAATATCACGTTACTGAACAGTATTTATTTTCTTAATGTCTGTTAATATCACGTTACTGTACAGTAATTATTTACTTAATGTCTGTTAATATCACGTTACTGTACAGTAATTATTTACTTAATGTCTGTTAATATCACGTTACTGTACAGTAATTATTTACTTAATGTCTGCTAATATCACGTTACTGTACAGTATTTATTTACTTAATGTCTGCTAATATCACGTTACTGTACTGTATTTATTTACTTTATATTGCTAATATCATGGTATTTGTTTACTTAATGTTTGGTAATATCACGTAACTGTACAGTATTTATTTACATAATATTGCTAATATCACGTTACTGTACAGTATTTGTTTACTTTATATTGCTAATATCACGTTACTGTACAGTATTTATTTACATAATGTCTGGTAATATCACGTTACTATCCTGTATTTATTTACTTAATACTAGAGGAGATATTCTTCATATTTCACAGAATATAGTCGTCTACAGAGACAAAGAATGAAAAATAAAAATAAAAATGTTTTAACATGCCAGTTTGAATACACGATTAATCAGTAGTGTCATCTAATTTGTATATATTTTGAAGAAGAAACAGAAAAACCCTTCTAAATCTTCATAACTTGAGAGGTGCGCCACTGCTAAATGACAGCTGTAATGCACATTATAATTTTTTTTTTTTTTTTTTTTTTTTTTTTCTGTATGTTGCTTTATTCTATAATTTCTATAATATAGGTAGATAGACAGACAGACAAATAGAAAAATAGGTAGTTCCATATAATCAATGGATAACAGGAACATAACACACCAAAAGTTTCCTCTCTCTCTCTCTCTCTCTCTCTCTCTCTCTCTCTCTCTCTCTCTCTCTCTCTCTCTCTCTCTCTCTCTCTCTCTCTCTCTCTCTCTCTCTCTCTCTCTCTCTCTCTCTCTCTCTCTCTCTCTCTCTCTCTCTCTCTCTCGTTTTATCCCCCACCAGCTTAAATTAAATGCTACAAGATTAGCAGACGGTTTTATATATGAACGATATATACAGAGATTATCAGCAGAAGACTGTTATCAATTAGGTCGCCTTGCTTACAAAATGAAAAAATACAACTATGTCTATATTTGGATGGAGATAAGTCTCGAGAAACAAAGAACGGAAACAATTCAGAACGTATCTCGGATAGAATTTCATGACTATGAAATACACGGTAGAGAATTAGCGGGACAGATAGAACACGTTTTAAATTTAACAAATGAACAGTTAATGTTATATCCTGAACTAGAACGTACTCCGAAAAGAAGGAAAAAGTATTCAAGTATATCAAAACTTAGGAAAGAAAAGAGAAAAGAAAATGTCAGAGTTAAAGAAAAAACAACTTTCGATGCTCTCTGTCGTGGTGAAGACGTTATTAAAGTACGACAGAGACATCGTCTGAAATGTCGCTACCATTACAACAACAAAAGTCCGCTTCTAATTCTTAAGCCTGCTAAAGAAGAGATTCTGCATTTCTCACCGAAAATTGTTCTCTATCATGATTTTATCAGTGATGCTGCAATTGAAGACATTTAAACAGTTTCTTTGCCACTTTTACAACCATCTGAAATCAATCATTGTGGAAAAATATCAAATCTTAGAAAATAATTAACAAACATACATGTCTAGGAAGAGGTCGCATAGAAGCAGACACGATAATTCAGAAACGAATTGAAGCAATCACAGGTCTTTCAATGAAAGCTTCAGAACCACTTCAGGTGGCAAACTTCGGAATAGGCGGGCAGTTCACGGCTCATACTGACTATTTCAACATAGCATATTCTTCCGGTGAAAACAGAAATGCCACATGGTTAAACTATTTCAGTGATGTAGAAGGAGATGCAACAGTGTTTCCTTATCTTGCTGTAAGAATACAACCTAAAGCAGGTGCAGCTATATTTTGGTATAATTTATATCGGAATGGTTCACCTAACAAAATGACACTTCATGGAGCTTGTCCTATTATTGATTAATTTGTCGTTTGTAAATATTTTCCATAGGCATTTATTATAAAAAAAAATAAAAAATAAATAAAATATATAGTAAAAGTATTTGTTATTGGATTTTAATGATTTCTTTTATTTTTGTTTCTTATATTATTTTTTTTTTCATCCCGTCTTTCTTTCTTGGTTAATTCCGCAGTATTTTTCAAAGATGTCTGTTTGTGTAAATGATTACTCTCATTCAAAATATAATGATTACGTCCTCTTGTCTCTCGAGTTTCTTCAAGGCCTTAGAATCATTGCAAATGCTACACTTTGCCTTTAGACATAAGATACAACGACAAACCGATATAAACATGCTTGCTCATTGTAACATCTGTTATACTAGCTAAATTATTTGTTCTTGAGATGAAAATTAAAGATCGTTTTATATTTTTAAGGATTGTTTAATTAATAAATTTTTTTAGTTACTAAAAATTTTTTTAAACAAAAACAACAAAATAATCAAATATGCTGTATGTGAATATTTATAATCATTTTTTGTTTTTTAAATTGTTATTTTTCATAGGTCCGTATGTTTAAAGTATTAAATTTACCAGTGTCTACTTATTTCAGCCAAACGTCGATAAGTCTGTTTTGATATGCACAGCAAATTTTTATTATCAGTAGTCAATAATGGGTTACGCTGCTTGTAATAACTTAAATCATATATATATATATATATATATATATAAGCTGTCCATTGTAGATGTAAATTGTCATTACGTATATGATGCGTTAAACAATGAGGTCAACAAAGAAGTACACTTATATTAAAAACTGGCAATCTCTCTCTCTCTCTCTCTCTCTCTCTCTCTCTCTCTCTCTCTCTCTCTCTCTCTCTCTCTCTCTCTCTCTCTCTCTCTCACACACACACACACACACACACACACACACATACACACAGAAAACAGCTTATTACTTATTAATTCACTGAGTTAAAATAGACTGTATTAAGCAATATTTTACATTGTTTTACATAATTAAAATGTATAATAAAAATGTATAAAATTCACCACATTGAGGTAACATGCGATTTGGTATTTTCCTAATTCATTTTTATTTTACAGAATTATCATAAATGTCAGTACTCGCTGTACATTGCATAAATTATCCTCGAACATTTCAGATGGCCGGTTTGTTGTAAGTATACAAACTGTATTGGTTACGTCATGAATGCATGAATTTATTATTATTATTATTATTATTATTATTATTATTATTATTATTATTATTATTATTATTATTATTATTATTAAAATCTAAATGGACTGACGATACAAACTTTCGTACCACTGATTATCTTAAAATGACAAAAAAAGTTAAATCTTTTGCTGCTGTTATCGAAAGCAGCTTTTGCAATTAATGTAAAACTTGGAGGCCATGACAGAGGAGTTTGGAAAGTAATATGAAGAAAACGCAGTCGACAGTGACAACTGATAGACCATTAACATTTGTAATAATAAAATAAATATTTCAGTTTTATGTTATTTTAATGTTTGTAAATCGGCACTGTCTAAAACGGCATCTAAGAATCATGAAGAGTTGATTTCTTTGTATATTCAGGTAATGCTACAGTATTTTTTTTCTTTCTTTCTTTATATAGTTTCAAGTACATGTTTGTAATTTAGCTTCTAAGATGTTTTGTCGTCTGCGTTTTTGGATAGTTTTAAAGGGCAGATAATCGAAAATATCTTATTAAACAATACGATGTAGAATCTTGTCACAAGACTCAACTTTATTTTGTTTGAGTAATTTAGCTGAATTTTTTTAATAATGAATAACGATCGTTCTTTTGTTGTTTTATTTAATTGCATTCATATTTTATTTTATTCTGATTATTTATATGTTTTGTTCTTTACTTAGTTTACAAGTAGTAGAAGTAGTTGTAATAACTAATACAAATAATAGCAA
This sequence comes from Chrysomallon squamiferum, assembly GCA_012295275.1. Taxonomy (NCBI): domain Eukaryota; kingdom Metazoa; phylum Mollusca; class Gastropoda; order Neomphalida; family Peltospiridae; genus Chrysomallon; species Chrysomallon squamiferum. Next base: position 11,678,264 of record CM022677.1, read on the forward strand.
ATAGTATTTATAGTTGAGTTTTATAAAATAGCTTACAATACAAATCATTTCACACACACACACACACACACACACACAAACACACACATGCGTTTTAACGTAACAAGAGAAGTAACAACAACTTATACATGTATGTATTATTTTATTTTTTAAATATTTAGTTTACTATCACTATTTGTGATATTATTATTATTATTATTATTATTATTATTATTATTATTATTATTATTTTCATTTTCGATATTTTTTTCATTAATTAGCTTTATGAATGATAAAATAGACTGAATCACAACCATTCAAAAATAACATGTTTTAATTTGGTTGCAAAATGTAATAATTTAAAATTATTTCTTTTCTTTCCCAGCTAGACCAGGCGGCCTTGACCTCTCTGAAATGGGAGATAATCGAGCTGAACAACAGGTTGGCACAAGTAACAGCCGAAAGAGATCATTTAGAAAAATAACTGACTAAATGTCAGGTAAGAAATGATTTTTTTTTTTTTTTTTTTTTTTTATCCTAGCATTAGCCTGAAATTAAATCTCCACCTGCCTTTTAATGTTGTTATTCTAAGAATATAGCCTGACTAGAAAATAACATGTTTGGCAATAACTCTTGGTGATAATTTAAAGCTACTCTGGCTATCTTCCTGGAAAAGATTTAGAAAATATTTACGTTAATCTGATGACCAAATTTAAATTTAAAAAGTTTTAATTATTATATATTTACTTTCTGCCTTATTTGGTTATTTGTGTATTTACTTGATTATTTATTTATGAAATTTTCTTAAGCAGATACTAAATCAAAGAGTACATAAGTTCAATAAATACAGTATATACTAATTCAAATTCATAAAAAAAAGTCTGTTGTTATTTTGAATACTTAGTGAATTTAGTTTTTTAATTTACTGATAGACTGTTATATCCAAAAACCATTCAAAACTTCAAATATTTTAGTGATTCTACGAGGAACGCGTCACTGAACTTCAGTGTGTCATTGCAGAGCTGATGAAGAAAACAGACAACACCAGATTAATGTCATCAGGTCAATGGTCTTTATTAAATAATATTTAGTGTGAGTTTGCTGTTCTTCCCTGCTTTTAATTAATGATAAAAACAATAATATAATATATCTTGTCACATAATGAAACATAGTTTTGGCTTGTCATTATGTATTGTAAAATAATACCATTTGTTTGATGGTTTTTCACTGTTTTTAATGGACAAGAAAAGATTCCTGAAAACCTGAAGTTCCAGAAATGTGCGAAGATAGTTGACCAGTTTTTTCTTTCATTGTATGAGTCAAGTCAGTCATTCTTCAGATGTAAAACAACACCATTAACTTGCTGTTCTTTACTGTGTTTAATGAAAGACTAAGAAATAATTTCTAGGAATTTGTTGAAAATACCAAATTCCAGAAAGTGTAAAGACATTTGAACGTTTTTTTTTTTTTTTTTTTTTTTTTTTTTTTTTCATTTCTGTGTAGAGAAGAAGATGATCGGACAAAAGCGATGATGGAGGAAGTATCAACGAGAATAATGCAAATGGCTTCCAGTCTGCGAGACCTGGTTATCATTTACTTTTATATTTATTTTTTGACTGTACAGTTTTGGCTGTTTTAGATAGATGTCCAATTGTTTTAAAAGTTTATTAATTTTAATTTTAAATTATTATATAAATAGCAACATATTATAATTTGTTGGATTTTTTTAAATATTAAATTATAATAATTTTTTTTTTCTCGTTTTCTTACTGCTAGAAGGCATTAAAAAGAAAGTAACAAATAAATATATAATTAAAATTAGATATGTTTCTCATTTTCTTACTGTTAGAAGGAATGAATGAATTAAAAAGAAAAGTTCCAAATAAATATATAGTTAAAATGAGAAAAGTAGAATTAAATTTACAAATAAAATTAAAATTTGTTCGTGTGTTGTTGTTTTTTTCTTTAATTACTAAATAACGTATACACAACATTAAAACTGAGAATAATTATAAATGTTTTCATTTTTTTTTTTGGTTGTTTTAGAAATAGGTAATGAAATAAATGCAAAAGTTTCCCGAGTTGTCACAGAACTGGAGTCAGCCATTGCAGAAAGAAAATACTTTCCTCTCCACAATGTTGATCGCAACGTCGTTCAACGTATCAGAGAAGACGTAGAAAAAGACAACGATGAATGTCAGCTCTACAAGAACAGATAGGCAGACAGGAAATAGAACTTACACAGCTATGTAGCCATATTGAATATATCAATGATGACAGGGAGAAGTTGAAAAGAAAGGTAACTCCGCATAAATATTAAAATAATTATATTTACATTTTTATTTGTAGGTAGAATTGAAACACAAAACTTAATTATAGAGATTGCTTTTTCCTTCAGTTATACAGTATGGCTTGTGTTAATAATTTCTGCATTAAGTCTTTCTATGAAAGAGTAACAGTTAAATTGTTAGTAACTGCATGAAATTGTTACATTCATAAAAAAGGTACTGTAAAGTTGTTAGTAAATATACTTTTTAAAAAGTTTATAGCAAAAATAGTTAAAGGATAAATTATTACATTTTTGTTTACTGCTGAAAGAGTTACAGAATAAATTGTTACATTTTTGTTACAGTTGAAAAAGCTAGAGGATAAATTGTTACATTTTGTTAAAGTTGAAACTTACAGCTGACACAGAATAAACTGTTACATTTTGTTAAAATTGAAAGTTAGAGGAAAATTATTACATTTTTGTTATATATATATATTATTATATATATGATTTTTTCTTTATACATCCATTTCTTTCCATTTGCTGCTTATTTGCCTATTAAAAATATTTGATAGTGTATTTATTATTTAAGTATTTATGTAATATTCTATTTATTTATTTATTTATTAATTCACAGGACCACTGCAGGCAGTGATCAGTTTTCCGTAGCTAAAATAGCAGAACTGAAGAAGCTAAAAATGTGTGCTGGAGACAGACAGATTCTTGTTGCTGAAATTACCTCCCTTGTGGTAAATCTCATTTAAAATCATTTATATGCACAGTGATGTTTCCTGTGCTGGAATGTAACTTCATTGGAAAATTACAAAATGTTTATTTTCAGTAAGTGTGTATATTAATACAGAAGTGTATTTTCTCTGTGTTTATGTTCAGTAAGTGTGTATATTAATACAGCAGTGTATTTTTATAATTTACAGTAGAAACTTAACTGATGTTTTAATTCACAAATTTGACTGGCAAAAATATGAAGGAAAAAATAGACATATTTTTCATAATTTCCAGTATGATATTTTAATTTACTAAAGTGAAAGAGTTTGAAAGTGAGTTTGAAAGACTTCAGAGAAAAATCGCCACATCAATGAATGAGGATAAGTCCTACTTGGAGAGGTTGATGGTGTTGATGGGGAAGTATGAGTCTAACAGCACAGCGCTGCAGTTGGCTATTAACTACTCTGATCAGATGATAGAGGTGTATGAAGTGTTGTGTGTTCTGCTGGAGAGTGAGATGGGAGTTTTGTTAGCTAACTGTAGAGCTGCAGGACTTGGAAGTCTGGGTGAGTTACAACTAAAATTCTTATTTAAAAATATATTATTTCAGTAATTGCCACATAACTGAAATTCATTCATTTTTTATTCATTTTTTATTCATATTATAATACTGAAGTGTATTTTCTCTGTGTTTATTTTCAGTAAGTGGGTATATTAATACAGAACTGTGTTTTCTCTGTGTTTATTTTCAGTAAGTGTGTATATTAATACAGAACTGTGTTTTCTCTGTGTTTATTTTCAGTAAGTGTGTATATTAATACAGAAGTGTATTTTCTCTGTGTTTATTTTCAGTAAGTGTGTATATTAATACAGAAGTGTGTTTTCTGTGTGTTTATTTTCAGTAAGTGTGTATATTAATACAGAAGTGTGTTTTCTCTGTGTTTATTTTCAGTAAGTGTGTATATTAATACAGAAGTGTGTTTTCTCTGTGTTTATTTTCAGTAAGTGTGTATATTAATACAGAAGTGTGTTTTCTCTGTGTTTATTTCGGAAAGTGTGTATATTAATACAGAAGTGTGTTTTCTCTGTATTTTCAGTAAGTGTGTATATTAATACAGAAGTGTGTTTTCTCTGTGTTTATTTTCAGTAAGTGTGTATATTAATACTGAAGTGTATTTTCTCTGAGTTTATTTTCAGTAAGTGTGTATATTAATATAGAAGTGTGTTTTCTCTGTGTTTATTTCCAGTAAGTGTGTATATTAATACAGAACTGTGTTTTCTCTGTGTTTATTTTCAGTAAGTATGTATATTAATACAGAAGTGTATTTTCTCTGTTTATTTTCAGTAAGTGTGTATATTAATACAGAAGTGTGTTTTCTGTGTGTTTATTTTCATTAAGTGTGTATATTAATACTGAAGTGTGTTTTCTCTGTTTTATTTTCAGTAAGTGTGTATATTAATACAGAAGTGTGTTTTCTCTGTGTTTATTTACAGTAAGTGTGTATATTAATACAGAAGTGTGTTTTCTCTGTGTTTATTTCGGTAAGTGTGTATATTAATAGAGAAGAGTGTTTTCTCTTTGTTTATTTTCAGCTGATGAGTCAGGGGAGTGTGAGGATCAGGTGGAGGTGACGTCTATACTACAGAAAGCTCATCACTCGAGGAAGTCTGCTGAAGGCGTGGCTCAACATCTACTTCACAAACTGGACAGGAGCTGTGGAGTTCACACCACACCCTGTACTTCTCACCCCTGGGAGGATCTGTCTTCTGACAGCAGAATTGCAAGGTAATGCTTTACTTGAAATCTTTTTGTATTATGTGTTCTTTGTTTTCTATTATTTTATATTTAGTTTTGTAAGTACTGAAACTAACTTTATTAATTAATACATTTTCTTTTTCACTACTTCAAGGTGACACCTGATATTCTGCTTTCACTTTGTTTTTATACTTTACTATAATTACTTTTCTGTCTAAAGAGATTTTGTCTTTAGAATTTAATTTAATTGAAATTGTCTTTATTTTATACATTAAATATGCTTTTATATTTAAATGGACTGTATTTTTTTTTACCTTGTATTGAATTTAATCCACTTCATTTTTAACACTTAAAAGTGATTTTGTTTTCATGTATATAAATTATCTTTATTTTGTATTTATTGAAATCTAATTTTATACCTTTCATATTGCTTTTATTAACCTAAATGGACTTATAATTAAAAAAACATACTTTTGCTTCTGAATGGGATTTTTTTTCACTAAGATAGGTTTTGATTTTGCAGTAGTTTAAAGTCTATTCTGTAATTTAATTATCTTTTTAAAAGGATTTTTACCTAATTAGAGAATTATAAATTTCAAGTGCATTAACTTACTTTTCCATGACTAGTGATAATCTTTACCAAACCAACTTTTCATTTTGAACTGTCCAGCACGTCCAGTTCTACGGCCAATTCAGTGGACACTGACTTCACCAAACTTGATGAACAGAGACTGCTTGAGTACATTCAGTCACTGAAGAATGACCGGGCAGTGGTCAGAATGACCGTCATGGAGCTGGAGAGTTTACACTTTGATTCTCTGCTTGATGAACCCAAGAAAACTCCAGAAGCTCAAAGACTGGATTTGGAAAATGCTGTTAATGCAGGAGCTGATGGCTATGAAGGTCAGTGTTACTAAATGTGTTGTTCTGTCTCTATAAAAATTCCTTTCTGCTAATCTTAAAAGAGAATAACCCATTATTTTTTGTGAACAGGAGTCTTCTCTCAGTGTGTTTCAGTTTTTAACAATTTGAATAAATTAATATTAAAATTGTCTTCTATTTGTATATTGTATTTTTTCTTTTCATATTCTTTTATCCATAACACTTTGATCTTTGTTTTATATTTATTATTATATTTATTCTGTATATTGAAAAATATTTTCTGGGATTCTAGACAGACTAAACTTTATTCTTAACATTAGAATAGCATATTATTAAAACTACCTTGATGTCTTGTACTATATTAACTAGTATTTCTGTTCTTTTGATTTTATTAATGACACTTTGGTCTTTATTTTGAATCATGCTGTATTTGTATTAAAACATTTTCTGAATTCTGGACAGACTCAATTTACTCACCTTGTTGTAATTTTGTTTTTCAGGAGGAGAAGTCGGAGCTGAAGGCTCAGAACTACTTGATGGAGAAGGAGAAGAGAGCTCTGGAGTTGAGACTGAGTGGTAAGGAGTCACAAACATGTGATTATCTATGTTTTATCTATCACTTTATCTCTTCTAAGTTAGATAGTATATATATATATATATATATATAATTATATAACCAGACTGGGCAAACACAAACATGTGAATATCTCTGTTTTATCTATCACTTTATCTCTTCTAAGTTAGATAGTATATATATAAAATTATATAAACAGACTGGGCAAACACAAACATGTCATTATCTCTGTTTTATTTATCACTTTATCTCTTCTAAGTTAGATAGTATATATATAAAATTATATAAACAGACTGGGCAAACACAAACATGTCATTATCTCTGTTTTATTTATCACTTTATCTCTTCTAAGTTAGATAATATATATATAAAATTATATAAACAGACTGGGCAAACAGAAACATAAGACTATCTCTGTTTTATTTATTACTTTACCTGTTCTAAGTTAGATATGCGAATCAAATTCATCTTTATTTTAGACATGTTTGTTATCTCTTTAGATTATCTTTCAGTAAATAATTTGAATTGATAACTGCATCATTAAATCTCATTAGAATGCAAAACAAAAGATTTAAAAAAGGTTATGTTTCAATTTTTAGTTTACTATAATTATATTGATTCATGCAGACTTAATTTATTGAATTGTTTAATAACAAGGAAATGTCATTATTTACTGAATGACATTCAGATCTTTCATCATGTATTTATAGGAACTGAAGAAACCAATATACTAAACTGCGGATTTAAACTGTTTATTTTCAGAAGTTAAATCAGCATGTTAAGGATAAAAATATTCAGGAAATTGTTTCTAAATACAAACTGGGATTGACATTTTGGAACAAACAGAAGGAGATGAGGCTCAGTTGTACAATGGAGGTAATGGATACTCATGTTAAGAACATTAAACAATCACACAAAAAAGATCAAACAGAACTTGAAGAGAACAAGTAAGTTGACACTGTCTTTTCTTTTTCCTTTCACATGTGTCACCTCTTTAACTGACAAAGATGATAATGATATTTGTATAGATGTATTTCATTAAGGATGTTGGGATTTTTTTGTTGTTTTTATTATTATTATTATTATTCACAAAAAAATGATTTAATTTCAGGAAACAGTTAATATCAGTGGAAAAGCCTTTTGGCAGCAATTTTACAGAAATAGGTAATGTTATTAGCAATTCTTAGTCAACAGTCTATGAATTTTACAAATGAATTGAATTGTTAAGTATGATTTGGAAATAAAATGCATTTTTATATTAGTAAACACTAGTGTTTCAACACTAAAGAAGACAATTTGTAAGGTGAAATTTCTATTATTTGTTTTGTTTTTTTGTTGTAGTAGTCTGTGGGTTTTTTTTTTTTTTTTTTTTTTTTTTTTAAATCAAAAATATAATCTATATAACTATTGTTTTATTTTATTTATTTTTATTAATTAAGAATGAGTTTAATTTTTTTGGACCAGGTTCTAAAAGATCCATGTCTATGTGTGGATTGAATGCTGCTCTAAAGGTATGTTTTATGCATTCACTTTTGTGTTTTATAGCTCATTTGATTAATCAAAAGTAGCATTTAATTAGGTGGCAATTTATTTTTATGTACAGAATAGTATTGATAATTTATGTAAATATTTCATAAAGGATGCCTGTTTGCTTAGTTTAAATAGTATAGAATCAATGTAATAATAGTTACATGCCAGCCTAGTACCAGTAGTAGAATAGTGAACAGAACAGTTGTATTAATTTGTAATTTACTGTTATTAATACCTCACTCTAATATGAAATATATACATTTAATACTTTATGTGGTAGGGCTAAAGTTATTTATAATATTTTGAAATTTGATAGACGGATGGAATTGGCTTGAAAGATTTTTCTTATTTTGTTATTTTATCACATGCATGTGCAATGTTGTCTTTGTTTTAAATACATTTTAAAATGTATGTAAATTATTCATTATTGTAACTATTAACTGAATGCACAGGCAGTCATCTTAAACTGGACTAAAGCACAGTGTAAATATCAAATTTTACCATGTTACAGAAGTATTCAAATATATTAAAACATATTTTTCATAACCTCTTTTACTTATGTATTGCTATTTTAATCCTTTTGTAACAAAGTTAAAAAGAATATTAAACTGATTGAAATTAAGAATATAAAAACATTTAATAAATTATTGTTATTATTAAAATTGTATTGGACTAAAATTCTTCTTGCTAAGACAGTGAAATGCTGTTAGAGCTGACAAGAAAAATACTACTTGCACTTTATTTTATGTTTAGTTTATTAATAAATATTATGTTTTGTTGTAGGATCCTAGACAACAGATTCAAGCTGCCTTAGCCAGCACTTCAGTCGAAAATGTTGTAAGACCCATTTTCAGACAAGGTTCACTAGAGCACCAGAATGCTATTACATCACAGTCTTCCCTGTCCAGAGAAAGCTCAATACTTTCAAGAGAAAATCTGTCTGAAATGTAATTTGAATTTCAAAAACTCAGTGATCTGCAAGAGATTGCATTGTCAATGTGATCAGAACATCCAGTGTACACATTGTACTTCATAGCAGCTTGCACAGTTTTTATCTTTGATGTATGCATAGTTATTCTAATTTTTATTGCTGAAAGAGGAATGGAGATCCTGTTTTTTTAGAGATCTAAATTTATATTTAAATTTCTTGTTATTTATTATTAAACCCTATTATAATAAGACTGATGATGTTTATTTATAATAATTTCTTTCTAACATTACAGACAATTAAACACAATGGAAAAATACTTATTATTCTCTTAAATTGTATTATTGTATCTACAGGAAAGACATTATTCTGGAATTTAACTTCATTTACAAGAATATGGAGAAGACTATAAGGGTTGCTTCAAACAGTTGAGATATCTACTGATATAGACCAAGTTTCCAGACAGAGAAGTTGTTGACAATATACGTCAGTGTTGACTGATTGTTCTCCAATAGTTAACAGTGGATGATTCTTGGTTTTATCAGGAAGGCAGTAAAACAGCTTCCACTATAATGACTAATGACACTGCAAAAGCTCTGTGCGGTTCTACTTTACAGATTAATGCAGAAGAAATGAAAAGATGTGGAACAATGATATTTTCAGATGTGTATATCAGCAATAGTGATAACTTCTACTCTTGTAATAGTATGTATGTGTGTATATCCTCAATAGTGATATAGTATGTGTGTGTGAGTGTATAACAATTGTGTTAACTACTACTCTGATAATGGTAAGGGTGTCTGTATGTGAAACGGTAACAGTGATAATTGCTACTCTGATAATAGTAAGTGTGTCTGTGTGTGTAATGGCAACAGTGATAATTGCTACTCTGATAATAGTAATGTGTCTGTGTATGGTTCTGTGTCTGTGTGTGTGTGTGTGTGTATCAGTAACAGTGACAATTGCTACTCTGATAATAGTATGTTTGTGTGTCTGATAGTGATATCGGCAATAGTGATAACTGCTACTTTGATAATAGTGTGTATGTGTGTTTTTATCAGCAATAGTGATAACTGCTACTCTGATAATAGTGTCTGTGTGTGTGAGTATGTGACTATATCACCAATAGTGATAACTGCTATTCTGATAATATTGTGTTTGTGTGTGTATGAGTGTATCATTAATAGTCATAATAGTGTCTGTGTATCAGCAATAGTGATAATTACTACTCTGATAATAGTATGTGTGTGTGTATAAATCAGCAATAGTTAAAATTGCAACTGAGATAATAGTATGTATGTGTGTCACAATTGCTACTGTGATAATAGTTTGTGTGTCAGTATATCAGCACTAGTGATCTTTTCTACTGTGATAATTGTGTGTGTGTCAGAAATAGTGATAACTGCTAGTCTGATATAGTGTGTGTGTGTCTGTTTGTGTGTATAATAATGATACTTGCTAGTCTGATATTGGTGTGTGTGTGTCTGTTTGAGTGTATCAGCAATAGTGAAAGCTGCTACTCTGATAATAATCTGTGTGTGTGAGTTTATCAGCAGTAGTGATGATTGCTTCTGTGATAATATTGTGTATGTGTATATTGTTATAACTGCTTCTCTGATAATATTGTGCGTGTATCAGCAATACTGATAACTGCTACTCTGATAATAATCTGTGTGTGTGTGTCTAAGCAATAATGATATTTGACAATAGTAAGTGTATATATCAGCAATACAGATAACTACTACTAATAGTTTAAGTGTGTGTATGTGTGAGTGTATCAGCCATAGTGATAATTCCTACTCTGGTAATAGTGTGTATGTGTGTGTGTGTGTGTGTGTGTGTGTGTGTGTGTGTATATTGGCAATAGTGACAATTCCTACTCTGATAATAGTGTGTGTGTGTGAATGTATCAGCAATAGTGATAAATACTTCTGTGATAATGGTATATGTGTATGTTTCTGAGTATATCAGCAAAAGTGATGACTGCTTCTGTGATAATAGTATATATGTTTCTGTGAGCATGTGTATATTGTCATAACTGCTACTCTGATAATATTGTGCGTGTATCAGCAATACTGATAACTGCCTGACTGATAACAGTATGTGTGTGTGTGTGTGTGTGTATCAGCAATAATGATATTTACTACTCTGATAATAGTATGTGTGTATCAGCCATATTGATAATTGCTACTCTGATATTAGTAGGTGCATATCAGCAATAGTGATAACTGCTACTCTGATAATTGTGTGTGTATGTGCATATCAGCAATAGTGATAATTGCTACTCTGATAATAGTGTGTGTATATCAGCAACACACACATAACTACTAATAATAATATGAGTGTGTATGTGTGTGAGTATCGGCAATAGTGATAATTTCTGCTCTGATAATAGTGTGTGTTTGAGTGCATCAGCACTAGTGATAACTGCTACTCTGATAATAGTGTGTGTGTGGTTCTGTGTATGTGTGTGTATCAGTAACAGTGATAATTTCTACTCTGATAACCGTGTGTGTGCCTGTATATCAGCAATAGTGATAACTGCTAGTCTGATAATAGTGTGTGTATCTGTTTGAGTATATCAGCAATAGTGATAATAGTATGTGTGTGTGTGTGTGTGGGTAAGCAATATTGACAATTTCTACTCCGATAATAGTATGTGTCTGATAATAGTGTATGTGTATGTATGTGAGTGTATCAGCAATAGTGATAATTTCTACTCACATAATTGTGTGTTTGTTTATCTGCAACAGTGATAATTGCTACTCTAATAATAGTGTGTATGTGTGTGTGTCAGCAATGTGTTCAGAAATATTTGGTTATCAATTTATATGTTTAAATGCTCCTTTAAATTTAAGATTGAATCTGACATTGCCTTTAGTCTTTGTTTATACCACAAAGGGACACATGTCTGAGTTAAAGAGCTTGAGTAGAAACTCATTAGGTAATAAATTAGTTTTGTATTTTTCAGTAAAAAATAATTTTTTAATTCAAAATAATAAAATAGAAGCTTGCATATTGTTTGAGATTTGTTATGTTTACTTTTGTTTCTATACACATACACAGGAGGAAAAATAACACTTGTTAATAGCTTCTCGTATTTTATAGTAGTAAACAGTTGTGTTATTATTTGTGACAGAGATGTAATTAGCAGCAAAAACATCGGCAGCAACAGCTGTAATGGTAGCAATAGCATCAGCAGTAGTAATTATAACCCCAACTAGAAACAGTAGTAGTAGTAGTAGTAATAATAATAATAATAGCTAACCTTGTAGGATAGTGATAATAAAAGCTAATGTAGTAGTGTGGTAAAGGAGTAATCATAACTGTAGTTGTAGTAGTAGTAGCAGCAGTAGTAATAATAATAATAGCAGCTATGTAGTTTTAATAGAGGTACAGTAGGAAAAGTAGTTGTAGTTGCAATAGTTGTACTATTATTTTTTTAAATGCTCTATTCCACATTTTCTGATACACAGGAATAGTATTATTGCTAGATCAATTTTTAATACTAGCTCCTTTTAAATAAAGTAATTAATTATTCGATGTACTAATTTAAAACAGGTGATAAATTAGTAACAGCAGTAGTTAAATTATATTTTCTTTTTACAACATTTTTGTTATTTGTAAAAGACAAAACAAACATGATGAAATATGCTGTTAATTCACACACAATCATACTGATATTAATGTGCAGATAAAATACACAGACCAAAGTTTATAAAGGAAATCATATTTTTATTAGATTTTTTTTCAGAGTTTTATCTTTATCTTTGTTGTTTTCATAGGCCAGTTATTATAAGAAGTGTTTTTGATAATATCAGTTATTATGTATTAAATTTATGTTCTGTACTGTATGTGTGAGGATGTGTCAGTATGTATGTCTCTGCAGATATGTGTGCCTGTATTTGTGTGTGTGTGTGTGTGTGTGTGTGTGTGTGTGTGTGTGTGTGTGTGTGTGTGTGTATTTTGGTGTATGTGTCAGTATGTATGTTGGTATGTCTGTTTGTGTCAGTTTTGCCTAAGTGATAGTGTCTTTTACTTGTGTTATATGAGTGCATGCATTTATGAATGCACAAAATAGAACATAAACTCAGCAGATAAAGCATCAAATCAATTTATTTAGTAAATATTAATAAAAAAAATAGATGTCTAGATCAATTTTTAATACTAGCTCCTGTTAAATAAATTAATTAATTATTTGATGTACTAATTTAAAACAGGTGATAAATTAGTAACAGCTGTAGTTAAATTATATTTTCTTTTTACAATACTTTTGTTATTTTTAATTAATTATTTTTGTATTTGTTACAATTTTGGTGTTGAATTTGATGTTTTAATGCATTGTTACTCTTTTTTGGTAAATAAAAAAGAGATATAAAATTGTTTTCAGTGTGTTTATTATTACTGTTTATTATTACTGATTTGTATACTTTGTGAAGGCAATAATTGTATAAAATTGGGTCTAAGAATTTTAACTCAGTTCTCAACATATAAATAATAGCTGGAAAAGTTATACTTATTCTTAAATATTACTCAAAAGGAAACAAAGAATATATATATATATATATATATATATATAGAAGTAAATACATATATATAGAAGGAGTAATAGTGAATCAAATATTAAATTTATCAAGTTAAAATAAATTTTAAATGGAATAACAAGTGTTGTTTATCAAATAGTTATTTTATGGAAGACTCAAAAATTATAACTAATAATCTATTTAAATATGTACAGAATTAAAAATGTAAAACTACTGTGTGTGTGTGTGTGTGTGTGTTTGTGTGTGAATGTGCATGCTTGTGCACATTTGTTTATGTGTGTATGTGCATTTGTTTTTCTGACTAAACAAGCACAAACTTACACTAATATACACAAACACACACACACACAAAAACACATTTATATTAATTTCTACATAGTTTATAATGTATATTTATTAGAATATAACATCTAATGTATATCAGTTATTTAGAAAATTCTATTAAACTGTATTTATTACTAATTTCATCTCAAGCAAATCAAGCAGTATTAATTTAAATTCAAAAGTAATAATAATTGTGTAAATTATCAGTTTATGTCAATTTGAATACAAATTTATTTTTAAAAATGTTTAATAAATAATAAAATAATATTAAAAGTGATATATAAACTACAATAATGACAATAATAAATTAATAATAAATTTATAAATAAATGAATAAAAAAGTAATAATAAAATTACAATAATGACAATGACAGTATTAAATAACTAATTAATAATACATTTTTATTAAGGATGGCTATCAATATTACTGGTAACTAAACTACAAATGCTATATATCTACAAATATTACTACAAAAAGCATTTCTAAAAATCCACTAAATGATAATAAAATATTTTGAGACAAGTTAAATTAGTTTTTATTTTATGTATTTATTCTTCATAAAGTGATGCTGAAGATGCATAAAACATAAGAAATATGGAAATGGAGGTCGTACCCACGACGCTCCCCGATTTTCTAGTTTCACTGTAAATCATGTTTCTGAAATAGAACTAACTCGCAATAGCTCAGTGGGAATCTTCTTTAGAACATTTTAATAAATTTATAAATTTCACACTAGTGTACATGTGTAAAACAGACTTACTGGTACAAACAGTGTCTTCAGATGGATAAAGAAATAAATGAATATGCATAACCTAATTTTCTGCCGATAACTCGAATAACGCAGGAGTACTTATCCTTTTGTTACTAGCAGTAGAGTAAAAAGTAACGTGTGATTTATTTTAATAAGAAACTACAGATAGAATGTATATGTAAAAATAAAAAATAATAATAAAAAATAAAAATGTTTACTGAAATAAAAAATAAAATAAAAATAGAAATAACAACAAAAACTATAATTTCAGAAAGTAACTCTGGAGAAACATCATGTGGAGAACCAGGGACATCAACATCTAGGAAACGGAAAGCAGAGGATGATGGATGCCCGGAGAAGACTCCAAAAGTTCGAAAGTCTTCCAAAAGTGACTCTGGAAAAACATCACAGAGCAGAAAGACCGGGGACATCAAGATCAGCATCACCCACCACTGCTGAATCAACACAACAGTCTGAAACTTCAAAATGTGACTCAGGAGAAACATCACGTGGAGAAAGACCAAGAACATCAACATCAGCATTAACCACCACTGCTAAATCAATACAACAGTCTGAAACTTCAAAATGTGACTCAGGAGAAACATCACGTGGAGAAAGACCAAGAACATCAACATCAGCATTAACCACCACTGCTAAATCAATACAACAGTCTGAAACTTCAAAATGTGACTCAGGAGAAACATCACGTGGAGAAAGACCAGGGTCATCAACATCTAGGAAACGGAAAGCAGAGGATGATGAATGCCCGGAGAAGCCTCCAAAAGTTCGAAAGTCTTCCGAAAGTGACTCAGGAGAAACATCAAAAGGAGAAATACCAGGGACATCAACATCAGCATCACTCACCATTGCTGAATCAAGTTTACTGCAATAAAACATAAAATAAAAATAGAAATAGTTCAAACAACAAAAAATATAATTTCAGAAAGTTACTCTGGAGAAACATCATGTGGAGGACCAGAGATATCAACATCTAGGAAACGGAAAGCAGAGGATGATGAATGCCCGGAGAAGACTCCAAAGGTTCGAAAGTCTTCCAAAAGTGACCCTGGAGAAACAGTTGAGGTGGTCTAGCAGAATAAATTGTCCAGTTTGCTCTGAAAGATTCACTATCTTCGTGCACACCACAAGAAATGGAAATTGCCACGTCTCAGAGTCAGGAAAGTCGGACGAAATTTTCCAGCTGGACACATTAACAGTCAGTCTGTTATCAGTCGTATATTTACTTATCTATTTTGGAAAAACTTCTTTGCTAATAGAATTTTGTCTTCTACTAGGATATGAGTAATATTTGAAGCCTTACAACATCACTCTAGGTGTATTAGTTTTCCTTCAGCTGGTATGCATCTGTTATTTGTTTTTATTCTACTGATCAAAAATAGAAATATTTATTCATCTATATATTCTACTATATATTTTACTATTCTATTATATATTTTATTCTGCTGCTATGGCTGAACTTAACTGTTTCAAAAAGTTCTTATTCTTATGTTCATAGTAATAATAATAATGGTGATGATGATGACGATGTTGATGTAGAAAATGGCAGTGATGATGATCATGATGTAAAATATGCCATGATGATGATGATGATGATGATAATGTAGAAGACAGCAGTGATGATGATGTAAACGAGGCTATGATGATGACGGTGGTGATAGTAATAGAATGCAGATATTTATTTGTAAAATATTTATATGGAGTTGGTAATATCTGCCCTGGACAACCAAACCCTAGGATATCTACCCCTTGGACAAGTAACACCAATAATAATAATAATAATAATAATAATAATAATAATAATAATATATTTTATTTTATTTTTTATCTTTGTACACCACAAACCCCGAATCAGGTGAAGATTACAGATTTTGGATTTGCTAAACTTCTTGATTAAAATGAGGAAGAGTGAGTGGAACACTAGTAATTCACATTTCTTACTAATCAAAAAACACTGATAAATTGGTTCAAATTCTGATTTTAAATACTGAAGTTTAAATTCTGTTTTCTTATTAATAGGGAATATTGAAGAACTGAAATTCTGAATGGTTGAAATTCAATTTTCTTATTAATAGGGAACTTACAAACTGAAACTTGGAACAGTCTTAATTCAGTTTTTTATTTATTAACTGGGAACGTTGATGTGCTGAAATTTCGAAAAGATTAAATTTGAGATGTTATGCTATAAACTGGAAAAATATGAGAAACGAAATTTTATTTTTTTCACTGTTTCAGATGCCAATCAATAATAAAATTACTTAAAAAAAAAAAAAGATGAATGAATGTGTATTGTTTTATAGTCTCAATTTTAACAAACATAGTAAATTTCGCTGTGATTGCTTTGAATGCCAGTCTTTAATTTTCTATGAGGTACTGCATATAGGGAAAATATTCATAACAAAAATCTGCATGAACATTTTCCCATTCCCTTGTTTATTATCATATCACCTTTTTCCACTAAATATGTTTTCACAGAGCTACTTCTCACAAGAAATTACTGAAAACAATTCTAGCTCTGAAATTCACCTAGGAAAGCCACTACATCAGGTAAGAGATAAAATAAAACAGTATAAAAAAATTGTTAATGATATATAAATATGTATATCAATGGTTTCAATATGATCACATAGAAAAAAAAAAATGACTAAAATTATTGTTAAAATAATTATCAAATATTTATGAAATGTCAGGGATAAAGTAGAACACCACATCTTTAGAGTTTTCAGTGGAAGGAGAAGAATTTTATGAAAGACAACAGGAATGATTTACATCAATTAACGATTTTGACAAACAAGATTTTTCTGGCTGTCATTTCATCAAAGAGAAAATAACATCTTCAAATAGTAATAAAATACCAATACTATGTTTGTGGACAGTAAAAAAAAAAAAAAAAAAATAATGAATTACATACAGAAGTGCATGTTAAAATTATCAGATATATTAGACAGAGAGAAGCGACATACTGACAGAAGACTCAAAACATTCTCCAGTTCATGATGTAATTGTATTAAGAGATGTCGAAGTTGGCAGAACCATCTGATCAGTGATTAAACAAAGAATGGATATTTACAAAATGTGCATTTATGAATCTTCTGGAAATGATTCTGGGATCATTGATTAGAATTGTACAGTTTTTCAGAAGAGTCATTTTTCAATGTTAGATTTAAGTTCACATAAATAAATTGTTTTCTTAAAGGTCTACCTTGTTTCTTATCTTTGCTTTTAAGGCGTATTAAATAATTATCCTTTATTTTTGTTGCTTTCAGTTCAATAAAAACATATTTGTTTAAAGTTATACAATGCAAAAGTGAAAGTTAAATATAATATTTACATTACTCCTAAACTGACTGAAGTAGAAGCCACTGTTCAGAGGTGAACAAGAAACATCAGGAGCCAAAACATCGGCACCTTTCTTTGGATACGGCTACAAAACAAAACCAAGCAGAACAGCACAGACAAGAAAGTTAAATTACACAGCCTTACCAAGAACAACAGTTACCATGACAACAATTTCAGACATCTACCATCAAGCATACAAATTCAGCAACCTTGTTCTACAACAAAAGTTTCAAAATTCTCAAAGAGCACTTGGGTTCTGGAAACTGTTCACCTATTCTTATACTGGATTACATTATTCATCAGACAATGGTAATCATAATTTTAATACCATCAGCCATGAACATGAAAACTGTATGGCACTTGTGATAGTATTTGGCTATAAAAATATTGTCTTTTCATCTAACAACCATCAACAATAGATATTCACAGGTTGCACACTTCCTGCCCTTATGTGACTCATAAATATCAGCACTGGGCAGACAACGGGTGCAAGCAATGAAAAATTTCCAGTGGGTTTAATAATCATTATAAATGATTACTTTTCATATTTTTGTAATTTTATCATTTGACCATTTAATACAAATTATTTGAAATTGCAGATACTCAAAGATTAAGGAGACAAGGATCCAATATACATGATGAAATTCTTACCTTATTAAATTACCACTCTCAGCAGATGAAGTGACATTGAACGGTTTTTAGAATGCGTTAGAAACATTTTATGAAGAATTTTAAAAATAAAAATGAAATTAGAATGTCATATTTAACAATGCTGAAAGCTTTTCAAATTGTGGATTTTTTTTAAATATTATATTGTTTTGATTGTCAGTGTTGTACTAACTGGCTGAAGATTTAGAAATATAAAAAGGAACACATATAAAACACTACTTTCAGAGATGAATTAGCTAGTGTGAACATTTTGAAAATAACTTTCGCAGAAAATAAAGAGAAAGATTTAAGATGTCTGAAAGTGTTTTGATATTTTAATTTTGGTACCTGCTACACAACAGTTACATATTCTATCTTGCTTATTCTCTTTGCACCTACTGTACAAAACAAAAATAATAAAAATAAAAAGTAATATAAAGCATAGGGGCTGACAGTTTCAAATATTTCCATAACCAGAACAAAACAGCATCATCATCAACAACAACAAGCTGTTACTACTAGTACAGACTTTGTTCCCTTTTGTTGGCACCTGTCATCAAAGAGATGTTTTTGTTGTCATCCAGAACTGGTACTGAAAGAAAAAACAGGCAGTGTATGATATTAAACATCCATATTACAGTTTCAATATACAAAATTACATTAAACATCCAAATGTAGTTCTCTCTCATTCCCCTCAGTAAAAATGAATGTAATTTAATTTTTAAACAACTGCTACAATTACATAACTATACAAAGACAGTAAGAAAGACAACAATGCTATAAGAATGTTTTATGCATCACTTAATTTTCTTTTTTCAAATGGAAGTAGAGAAAGACATCAGTGAAATCCAAGCCATCATTGCAACCATATGTTCATCTTGTGCATTTTTTATGACGTATTTTTGAAAATGTTTTATTTTTTTCTTTGTTATTTTTCCTTATTCAAATTCTATAGTTTTCTATTTTTTTCTTTTTATTATTTTTTGTTTTGTTTCTATTAGTGATTGCTTAACAGTTATTATTATTATTATTATTATTATTATTATTATTATTATTATTATTAATTTTAAATATATATTTATCACCTGCCTTTTTTCTGAATCAAGCTGGGACTTGGCTGCCAATCTGGTAATGGAGACAGGCTTCATGAAGAATTTTCTCATCTACATCACCAGTAGTACTCTGAAACACATTAGTTAAAATTACTTAACTACACACATTTGTTACAATTACCAATTAAAAGATTGTTTCTTTTTCATTTTTAAAAACATTATTTTTCCTGTAATTCTGTTTTATGTTTCAGTTACAATTAGAAATGTGTATTATTCTAGCATGTGTAAAAATTATTTTTAATATTCTGTTTTTTTGTGAAATTGTACCCCGATTTTTTGCTAAAGTTCAAATGTAAACCTGGAGTTAAGAGAATTTCAATAAAAAATACTGAAAAACAAAGAAAGATTATAATTAAAATAATGAATTGCCCCAAATCTTTCTCATTCAAAAGACAAATTAAGAAAAGTACTCACCTCCCTGCTACTGACACCATGACAGAACAGCTGAAAAAAAGAAGTTGATAAATGAAAGTTCTGGAAAAAATAAAATACTGTAAAATGCAGCTGATAATAACTAAAACAGCAACTGCCTAGTTTATTTTCCATTATTATTATTATTATTATTATTATTATTATTATTATTATTATTATTATTTAATCATTTTTTGTCTGTAAGTAAAATTAAAGATGACAAGAATGTGTAGTTACTAACAAAGTGAATAACATTCATCTCGAACTGAACAAAATTATTATCTATTGTCTAATCAAGCACTGACAATATTCTTTCCTTGATCAATTAATTACTATTGTGTTTCAAACAATTAGAAGATTTACATCTAGTAAGTGATAAGGATTGATCAGTTATGTATCCGATCTCTACTCAGTCAACCTTGGATTGATATTGTAATTATACGGAACAGAAAAAAAAAAAAAATGGCTGACGTTTGACTGGTTACGATTAGTGAATTTTCCAAAACTGTTCTAGCACTGTTGCATGAACGCTTGATACTCCAAGAATAGGGCTACAAGAATCTGATATTTCTTACATGGTGAAGAAACTCTTACCTTATTAAATTATCAGTTTCAGCAGATGAAGTGACTTTAAAAGATTATAAGAATACGAACGGTCGTTTACTAAATGTTCAGCTACTTTATATTGGAACGTCTTCACAGCGCTTAATTGACGTCACAAACCCCAGCAAAAACTGAAAAAAAAAAAAAAAAAAAAAAAAAAAAAATAATAATAATAATAATAATAATAATAATAATAAACAAAATAAAATAAAATAGTGATACTTTTATGATATTAAAGTGTATTTGATTATTATAATCTTTGCTAACAATTGTTTTTAGCTGATATTCAGTAAAATAAAATATAGTCTAAGCACATTTTAGATATTTTCTGAAAACAGTGCTAGTTAAAATATTGGTTAAACAGTGTAGTAATTCATAATTAATTCTGAATATAAGCTGAGGCCTGTTAGTTTAAAGATTAACCATAACACAAAATGTGTGCAAGTGCATGTGTATTTGTCTGTGTGTTCTTTTATCGAATATTTCACTCGGATTTCATTTTATTTTAATTTCTTAATATTAATTTTTATTATTTTTATTTTTTAATGAACGTCTTCATACTCTGACAGGAAAGGAAGTAATATTTTGGATGTGGCAGGTCAAAAAAACAACAACGAAAACTGAACCTTTCTTTAAAAATGTATCATAAGAGATTGTTTTTTGTATTACCAGAGCAGAATGATTAATGATTGATTGTAATAAGTGAGGAACTTTATCAGTTTGTACACAGTCTCAGGAAAAAGACAGAATGTTGTTGGTTTTTTGTACCTTTTCGGTTTCACTTTTATTTCATTATCTTTGATCATCTTCCTTATTCTTTTTCTCTCTCTCTCATTATATTTTCTTTAAAAATGTATCATAAGAGATTGTTTTTTGTATTACCAGAGCAGAATGATTAACGATTGATTGTAATAAGTGAGGAACTTTATCATTTTGTACACAGTCTCAGGAAAAAGACAGAATGTTGTTGGTTTTTTGTACCTTTTCGGTTTCACTTTTATTTCATTATCTTTGATCATCTTCCTTATTCTTTTTCTCTCTCTCTCATTATATTTTTCTCCCTGTCTTCAATATAAAAATTTCCATTTGAATCAAAGAACATCTTTAAAATACTCATCTATTTATTTTTTGACATTTTCCTCCTGTATTTTTCGGGGATAATATTAAGATGAATCCTTGCTTTTAAAATTAAAGTTTGGTCTTTACTCAGAAAACTGATGGAGTAAAAAAAAAATAAAAAAAATAAAATAAAAGATTTTAATAATGCGCGTCCCCTTTACGATCTTTAGTTGACTAAACTTTTTTTATTTCTTTCTCTTTGATCTTCTTCCTTTTTTTTTTTTCTCTGTCTCATTGTATCTTTCTTTCTGTCTTCATCGTTGTCTCTTTCTTTTTCGTTCTTTAAAAATACCATAAAATTCTATGACTATCTGTTTGAGAAATTTTATTTGGTAACTGTTTATTTTTTATTTCAGGCAGTGTGTGTAAGAAAAAACTAAATGGAAAGTGTTATATGGTTGAGGAGCAAGAGAACATTTGGGGTATTTTCTCATCACACAAATATGTTAACACACCACACCCTAGATATGTACCTGCTGTCTTCTGTTCAGAGAAATATCTATTTAACTTACACTTGTTGTTTAGATGTTATAATTAATAATGTTGATATTTAATAAAATAAATATAATTTTTTTCATTTTCTTGTGTTGCCTTGTTTTTAATTATTAATGCATTTTTAAGATAAATATGAATGAACTGTTATGAATGCAGTAAACATTTCTACCAAAAACTTTGAACACATTTCTGTAACAGTAATCTAAATATTCCAATGAAGAAATGTGTGAATGTTGTTTATAATTTTCATTACACTTTATTAATCTTGAACTCCGAAGTCCCAGAAAAACATGCTGTGTTAGTTAAGAAAGTGCACACTTCAGCATCAAACCTATCTCTGAAAATATATCCTTTTTCACAGAACATGATTACTGTAAACACTCACGTGAAAACAAATGTGATTTCTTCAAGTGAGGATAATGTAAATTCTCTTAACCCACTTGATCGCTGACTGTAAATCATAAAATAAAAGACCTGAATTGATATAAGGAAAATGTTTTTATTAGTTTGCGTACATTTCAATACAAATATTGAGTCCTTTTTTCACATTCGCAGTTTACAAAAGGCATTTTTCTTACACTTTCATATTCACAAAATAAATTTAAATAGGATAAGTTTACATTTTCACACACACACACACACACACACACACACACACACACACACACACACTGCGTATATACATTTTCCTCCTACATTTTTCGGTGATAATATTAAAAGGAATCCTTGCATTTAGAATTAATGTTTGGTCTTTATTCAGAAACCTGAAAAACGCCTTCAGCTAATATTACTGCCGTTTTTACGACAAAACTGTGCGAAATTGTTTAACGTTTGTTATGAATTCACCAGTTCTCTGATCAAAAAAAATTCTAGGTCCCAGAAAAAGGAAATATTTTATTATAAACGACATTAACGTTGTATTTTGAAAATTTCATATGTTGAATAATTTTGTAAAGTTCTCGTAAGATAGAAACTTAATATCTCCGCTTCGCATCGAAATATGAAAATCTTCTTTCAACATTAATATTAATATGATTTCTCCCCCCCAAACAAAAATTAATGTCCTTCTTATATCCTGAAAAATTATGGTGTGTTAACATCAATAATAAGACTATACAGAAACGCGTGAAGTGCTAGATGAATATTGTATTTATTATTGTATTGATATTACTGAAAATTAACTCTGCACCTTTCAGTGTCACAATGTGATACTTTGTTTTATGACCGCAGTAACATGACATTCCGCGACACAATTTACATCTCTCCCTACATGCAATTACATGATTTATCTAAAATTCAAATTTATCAAATTATGCAATTAAAATATATCAGATTTTTTTTTAAAGTAAGTTAATCTAGAATGAAAGTCCATGTTTATTCATTAATATATCTGATGATCTCTAATTAATGTAATTTTAATGTCTCATATAAATAATACAGACGTTATAAAACTTGCGTCTTATTTTGTTATCGGTGGGTAACATTATCAGTGTAAACAGCGATATTCTTTAGTTAACTGTGGTTTTATAAAAGTTCACGATTTCCCATGTAATTTATATTATAAATAAACCAATTAATTATTATTATTATCATTATTATATACTTTTTCAATTTCCTGTTTGTTTATATAGAAACAAAAAAATGTTAGCTTAGGTATCTATGTTGTGTGTGTGTGTGTGTTTATTTTATTGTTGTTGTTTTTATTTATTTATTTTAATTTAAAGCTACCGAATTAAAATGACAACACTAAAACTGCTTGACCGGCATCCTGATAAAGATGAGACAAGAATCATTTTTTAATTTTTTTATTTGAAATTGTCTCAAATGTCTGAAATGCCGTCAGTGTTTGGCAAAAATGGAAAAGAAAAACAAAGAGGAATAAAAAGACGCCCACAAACATAAATCAGAATAGTGACATGGCTCATGCTAGGATGTCACCAAACAATTTTTGTTATGATAAAATTATTTAAAAGATGTTTGTATAGAGGTGAACTAAGTATGCTTTATTTTGTATACGTCTTTGAATGCAAAAGAACCAAATAATAAATTTTAGCTTTTAAAAATACGTTAGTGAGTTTTCATCAGAGTGTCTTAGATACACCTGTCTTATTAGTTCATATTTGTCTTTCTGAATGAATTCATTCAAGAAAACGAAAACGAAAGATAAATTAAAAACGACGTTAAAATAATCTTTTAAATTTTACTTTTAAAAATAACAATCCAGAAACATGTTTTAAATTTTGTTGTAAAAGAAAGTAATAGTAAGTGATAGTAGATATGAAAGTCGTATAAAAATAATATCGATTTAAACACTCGGAATATATTTATATTATGAAAAATTAGAATGTAATTAGATATTCTGTCTCGTCGACACAGACTTATTATTTTCATCTACATCCAGTGGTTATGAATAATAAAAGTTTTATTTATTTTATTTTATTTATTTATTTATGTATTTGTTTATTTATTTATTTATGTTTAAACTGTTCTACCCAGTGTTACTACACTTGAAAAGTTTTAATGTGTTCCTTTCTTTATTTATGCACGATGTATACATCTGTCAGATTAGCTAGACAGTATTGCAGATTTTATATCGTAAATCTTAAAATATTTAACTTAAAATTTATGTTAATGACATAGTGGTCTAAACTTTTGTATAAAATTTCAGAGTTACTAGTACTAGTACTAAAAAAAAGGAACATATGTTAGTTAATTAATTTTCTCTGAATTTTGTTTCATTAAACAAATTTAGCATTTTTAATTAATTTGTTTGTGTCTGTTTTGTGATTTCTTACAGCACTGACTATCTGACGATACAACATTTCCCTATCCTCCTTCTTTACTCTTGTTTAGAAGTGTTTATCTTTACAGACGCTAACACAGTAGACATATACTGTAATAAAATATTTTATCACTGTTAATCTCCATGTACTTAGACATCTACCTAACAACATACATGTATTTGTCTTGACTCATTATTTCGTTATTCACATTTATCACATTGAAAAGAAAATAATATTTTAAACTCTTTAATACAGTTTTAACCCCCCCACACACACACGAATATTAATAATCAAAAGAAATGTTACCACATACAATTGAAATTTCAGAAATATACTAAAACATATTTACTTTCATATGTTTTTATTTAACATTTCAGCACACCAGGAAAAGACACCCGAAAAGGTGAATATACCCTTCATTTGATTAGTTTCTACTTTGTTATTGATAATTGAACTGATAGAATAAATATGCCAGTGCACACACACACACACACGCACACACGTTTTAAATGTTGTGCCATTATGAACTGTTTGATGGGATTATTTGTTGTATTAACGCATTCATATACGAGATATCTTAAACCCACTACATAAAGGAAAATGATTATTTATTTCCAGTTTCTCTGCGTTGTTGAAGATAAAAATGTGTTATTTAAAAAAAAAAAAATTCAGTCCTTGTTTTCAGACCTATATGAGACATTGTTAATGGACAATAATAAGCAATTTACTGTAATTGAGTTCCAAGCTTTGTGATTTTTTATATATTTATTATGATTATTATTATTGTTGTTGTTTTATTTATGAGTTACTTGACATTTCTTATGTTTTAAAGTTCTGTTTATTATGTTAGTAGAAGAACTACAAATGTACAGTATAATACATCATTTTTTTTCATTGAATACAGAAGCATTCACATCATTTCTGGACCATTTTGTCCTAGATGGCTAATTTTCTTCAGTTCCACTAACTTTTTTTTTTTCAATCTTCGGAAAACTGTGTGTAATGGTATTTTAAACATTTCTAGTTTGTTTTGTTGTTACAAACAAGTCTGGAAGAATTAAAAAAGAAGGATGCAAGCAAGGCAGATCAAAAATTGTTCTCAGTTTCCCTTCTTTTTTTAAATATTTACTGTCAGATTTAATTTATTTATTTACATTTTGTTTTGTTTTGGTGTACTTCCTTCTTATTATTATTATTACTACTACTCCTTTTTATTGCTATTATGTTTTATTTTGTATTATTATTTT
>CM022677.1:11704502-11757349 GCA_012295275.1 Chrysomallon squamiferum
ATCTCTATCATCTTTCATTCTCTCTACTTTTCCCTGTCTCTTTATCTATATCGCTATCATTTGTCTCTTTCATTCTACCGATAGCTTATCTGTCTCTCGATCTGTATGCCTATCAATTATCTTTCTACGTTTATCTCTATCACTTGTCTGTCTATGTACCCATATTTCTATCATTTTTCTCTCAACCTATGTTTCTATCACTTGTCTCTCTGCATTTACCTCTATCACTTGTCTGTCTCATTAATTATATCTCATCACTTCTCTGTCCCATTACCTTTATCTCTATCATTTGTCTGTCTCTCTCTACTTATATCTCTGTCATTTGTCTGTCTCTCTCTACTTATATCTCTATCATTTGTCTGTCTCTCTCTACTTATATCTCTATCATTTGTCTGTCTCTCTCATCTTATATCTCTATCACCTGTCTTCCTCTCTACCTTTCTCTATCTTTCGCTATGAAGAAATTCTGTTTTCTCTATCTTTCTATTCTCTTTTTTTCTACTGGTTCATAATCTCTCTCTCTCTCTCTCTCTCTCTCTCTCTCTCTCTCTCTCTCTCTCTCTCTCTCTCTCTCTCTCTCTCTCTCTCTCTCTCTCTCTCTCTCATTTGTCTTTGCCTCTCCAACTCAGTCTGCCCCATGTCTCAGTCTACCTATAATCTCTACCACTTGTCTTTCTCTACTTATAGCTCTGTCACTTTTGTCTCTTTACCTGTATGTCCATCTCTGCCTATATCGCTATAATTTGTCTGTCTCTCTCTACATGTATCACTTATATCTCTGCCTATTTTTCTATCTCTTTCAGTTGTCTACCTATCTGTATTTCTATTACATATCTCTCTATATACATTTTGAGTCTCTCTCTCTCTCTATATATATATATCTCTATTACCTATTTATATATTATATATATATATATATATATATATATATATACATTTATCTGTATCCCTATTTGTCTACCTATCTGTTTATCAACTTATATATTTATTTGTTGTAAAACAAGAAATTAATGCATGAGATAAACTAATGCAAAGATAGGATTTATGCTACTGGTTCATAATTTGACCATACATCTTTTTTTAAATTACCTGGTTAGAAGTATTTTTTATTATCTATATAATTTTTTATTCATCTATAATTATATATTTAGTCTAACATGGAGGTTAAAACTGGCTGTGTGTAACCAGCTTCATCTGAGTAATTGTAACTCAGTGAGCTCAATAGCTGAGGATATATTAAATAACTATTAGCAGTCCATTGTTTTGAGTTTGGAATAATAAACCAGATTAGCATTCTCATCAATAACAGCAACAACAATCAAACATTTTTTTTCAAAAAGGTCATATTACAAAATATGGTCTCTATTGATTTGTCTATCTACACAGCTGTGTGTTATCAATCCATCCATCCTTCCATCCAGCAAATCTGTGTCAATGAATTCACTTATCCATATACCTGTGCATACATATATATCTGTCTCTATTTCACATATTTTCACTATATTACTGTCTGTCTCTGTTGGCTTACCAATACAACAGTCTTGTAACCCATCTATTGATCTATCTACCTCTCTTTCTTTTTCTAATTATCTATCTATTAATCTGTCTTGTTATCTCCCTATATCTCCATCAGTCAACCTCTTTTTCACCATCTGTTGATCAATCCATCTTTGAATCTTTTCTGTTTCCTTATCTCAGCACATCTATCCCTGAATCCATACTGTGATGCATATCTACACACACACTACACAGACATACACACAGACATACACACACATACACACAGACATACACACATATTCACACTGACATATACATACACATATTCACACTGACATATACATACACACAATCACACTGACATATACATACACACAAATACACACATACATTAACATATACACACAAAAACACACATACACTGACATATACTCTCACACACACATGCACACACACACAAATATTGACGCATTCCTACATACACAGATGCACAGACATATACAAACAAAAAACACAGACATATACATACACACTCAAACATACAGACATGTACATACACACACACACAGACATAAACATACACATAGACACTCACAGACATATATATACACATACAAAAATACACATACAAATCTGGAACATTCACATGCACAGATTAATATAGTTAATTTGATAATGATGGCAAACTTTGCTCAGATTTGACAGTGAAGTGTAACAAGCCTGTTTGACAGCTGACTGGTTTTCTCTGACCCAGTCTGGAAGATGATCTACTTCCTGTAATGCTAACTCTACATAACTGTGAATGGCTTCCTGTGATCCTCCTCACAACAACCACAGTTGGGAAATATTTATATGTCATAACCTATTCTTAAGTACTCACTTCTGTCTATACTCTGTTGGCCTGTTTGTCTTTCTGTATATAGAAAGGACTTTCAAATTAATGGCACTGTATTCGAAATTAGAAAAAGTAGCAATACCCTATATATAGATTGCTAAGATTCAAATGGTAACCACACGAATTTTTAAATTTAAATGAATAAAATCTCATATCATTTCTGAAATGAGTTTGAACACTTCAAAATAATAAATAAATCTGTTCAAATGGTTGGTATTTGTTAATTGTTAGTATTTGATTAATGGTTACTCTCTCTCTCTCTCTCTCTCTCTCTCTCTCTCTCTCTCTCTCTCTCTCTCTCTCTCTCTCTCTCTCTCTCTCTCTCTCTCTCTCTCTCTCTCTCTCTCTCTCTCTCTCTCTCTTTAAATAACGTATCAGTATGAAAATACTACATTTTCAGAGGGAAACGAAATTTTTATGAAAACATACATACTTACAGTCGTAGTGAAACCCAGATTTCTCTTTCTCTAATCATAATAAATAACATACAAATTTTATATTATCAAAACGGAATTTCGTAACAAATTTAAATTCTTAATCTTATTTTTACTCTGAATATCATTAATGAAGAAATATTAAGTTTTTATTAAAGACCATTTTAAATATATGAAATATATAAATGCACAAATATAGATAATACTTCTACTACTACCACTACTACTACTAGTAGTAGTAATAATAATAATAATAATCTATATATTATTATTATTATTATTATTATTATTATTATTATTATTATTATTATTATTATTAGTCAGTTTCATAGACTAGGTAGTCTAAGGGAAATAACTGTTTCCATTAAAAATAGGAATGAACATAACGATGATAATTTACAACAGCATTAAGAACAAAACAAATTTTGAAAAAGGAAATTAAAAATAATAATAATGATATATTTTCGAATTTAGATTTTATTTTTCATTTAATTCGTTGAGTTGATTTCTAAAGAAATTATGAAAAAAAATTACATTATATTTGTTTATTGTATATGGGATATGCTGTTTAATTATTCCGAGAAGATAACAAAAAATAATTGAAATAATAATAATAAAAAAATATTCACATAGTAGAAGATCGTAACAACAGAATAAGAAAGAAATAGTTTAAGAAATAAAAACGAATAATTGTGGGCGTGTCCATCGCAGAGATTGTGGAAAAATCACATTCTTTTATATATAATATTGTCACGTGACATATTTCCTGTCACCATGACCTGTGAACGGAAGTGGGATGAGTTTACTCTGCCAAGTAAAAGTTATATCGATTAGACTATCTCCCTTTAGAGATATGTGTTCACAAACATAGATTAGAGTTATGTCTCTTACATGAGATGTACTCACTAAGCAAAGTAAAAATTATATCGATTAGAGTTATCTCCCTTTAGTGATATGTGTTCACAAACAGATTAGAGTTATGTCCCTTACGTGAGATGTACTCACTAATCTAACTAAAAATTATATCGATTAGAGTTATCTCCCTTTAGTGATAAGTGTTCACAAACACAGAGTTATGTCGCTTACATGAGATGTACTCACTAAGCAAAGTAAAATTATATCGATTAGAGGTTATCTCCCTTTAGTGACATGTGTTCACAAATACAGATTAGAGTTATGTCCCTTACGTGAGATGTACTCACTAAGCTTACGTACGCTAATTATTAGGCGACTGAGATGATAGAAAAATTATGATTAGTCGCCCCAAAAAATATTATTTGGGTGACCTGTTTTTTCTGTAAGTTATAACACAAGATAATAATTTTATAATAATTTGATAGCAAATATTTATTTCACATAAAACAGTTGCCCACAGTTCCATAAATTGGACATATCGGCTTACCTTATTTGCCAACATCTGTTTATAAACTCTACGTTAAAGGATTATCGGTTGGTTAACGAAACAAGTTATCATAGGAGTACCTCTGAAACTAATTGTTTGCTATTGTTTATCCTTTCACATTCCACCTTTAATTGCCTAAAGTGAAGCCAACGAAAACATTTAGCGAACTTTTTAAGCGTTACGTAAAATGTTATCGGTTGGTTAACGGAACAAGTTATCATGGAAGATAACTCTATAACCTTGTATTTGCTATTGTTTTTCGTTTTCAGTTCCGGTAGGATTACTTAACCGGAATAAAAAAAAAAAAAAAAAAAAAAAAAAAAAATAAAAAAAAAATAAAATAAAAGAAATAAAGAAAAAATACTAAAAAGAATAGTTGAATGCCTGCATATTTTATAGAGGAAAGTCATTGATTTTCTTATTTTTGTCACACGCTAAACCTTACTCACTGTCATTTCATGTTGCTTTCCTTTAATTTTTATTTCTTTTGAAACATCCAAGCGTATAATACTATAAATTATTATTATTATTATATAATTCCATTTTTGTCAAGGTTTGTTTGAAAATGTCTTACCAGCTGATTTGTTTAACTATAACTAAATTTATTATAATTAATAAAGAATTTTCGTATTTCATTTTAGATGCTGACAAGTTAAGGTAAGCAGATACTTTGAATTTACCGAACTACGAACAAACCTTTTATTTGAAATAAATATTTGCTTTAAAATTATTGATAGTGGCTCTTATGTTATAACTTATAGAAAAAAAGAGATGATCCAAAATATATTTTTTGGGCGACTAAACCGTAATTTTTTTTTCAAATTTCGAGCCTTGTGCTTAGGTCAGTGCATAATCATCAGCTTGAAAGACAGTATGCCATTTTTCTTCTAAAGTAATATTATTTATTCATATTAGAGAGAGTTATATAATTAAATTTGGAAATCAAAATTTTTTAAGTTTTAATCAATTGTAATATATTTTATCTGGATAAACAGGAGTCATTAAAATGATTTTTATAAAAAAAAAAAAAAAAAAAAAAAAAAGTATGATCTGAATTAGGACAGTTATTTCAAATAATTTACCACAGTATAAGTATTATAAGAATTCAGATTTGTTTTTGTTTTGCTGCTGAAAAAGATTATGATTCTTCTGGGATTTCTTCAAAGCATTCCAATGAACAAAGCAGAATTTGTATGGGTTTTTTCATTAGTATTTTTCCTTTTTAAGCAGCAGCTAATTTGTAATTTCTCCTTCATTTTTATAGAGGACATTTGAATGTGCATGTATGGGGTGTGTGGATGTGTGGGGGTTAAATTTTGTTTTCATTTTTATTTTTAAGAAAAAGCTAATTGT
Organism: Chrysomallon squamiferum; assembly: GCA_012295275.1. NCBI lineage: Eukaryota > Metazoa > Mollusca > Gastropoda > Neomphalida > Peltospiridae > Chrysomallon > Chrysomallon squamiferum. The sequence continues at coordinate 11,710,087 of CM022677.1, forward strand.
CTTCTTCAGTTTCACTTGTCAGTACAGAAAGTTCACATTCCAAACAGCCCACTCCAGCCTGAACCAGTTTACTTCCTTGTGTCAAGAAAATGTGGAATTTTTAAAATATCTTCTGAAGTTCTGTGTCAGCCAATCTATCAGCTGGTGAGTCAGTTAATCTATTAATTAAATAATTATTTTGTGTTGGTGTATTTGCTTTTTGTTTTCTTTGTTATTGCTATTTATTTATTTGTTCAACCTATGTGATTGTGTTATTTTATGTTATGTTTTTGATTTTATTTAGTCAAACATTTGTTTGAATTAAAGTTTTACTCTCAGTTTTTCACTGTTGCTATCAAGATTTTTTTAAATGTAAATTCAATGTTTAATTCATTAAATATGTCATATAGCATTTGGTTGTCACTGGAAAAATGTGGACAGAGAAATAAGTAATGTTTCATGGTTTCAGAAATTCCACAGCTACAGTTTGGTGTTGTGTTTATTTTGTGTTTGAATTTGATTGTGTTTAGATTGGTGGAGTAGCTGATTCTGAGTTTGGTAAGGTTGTTATGTAGTTTGTTACTAAAATGATTTTTTTTGTTTTGATGATGAAAGGTGTAATTAATTTTGTTGATTTTTTTTATTTTTTTACTATTTTGCTTGAGTTTAAAACAACATTTAAAACTAGATTTAGTGAAAGTTTTAAAACTAGATTGTAGTGAAAGGTGAGTTTTAAAACTAGATTGTAGTGAAAGGTGAGTTTTAAAACTAGATTGTAGTGAAAGGTGAGTTTTAAAACTAGATTGTAGTGAAAGGTGAGTTTTAAAACTAGATTGTAGTGAAAGGTGAGTTTAAAAAAACTAGATTGTAGTGAAAGGTGAGTTTAAAAACTAGATTGTAGTGAAAGGTGAGAAAGGTGAGTTTTTAAAACTAGATTGTTTTAGTGAAAGGTGAGTTTTAAAAAAACTAGAAAGGTGAGTTTTAAAAAAGGTGAAAGGTGAGTTTTAAAACTGTGAAAGGTGATTTAAAAACTAGATTGAAAGGTGAGTTTTAAAAAACTAATTGAGTGAAAGGTGAGTTTTAAAACTAGATTGAAAGGTGTGTTTTAAAACTAGATTGTGAAAGGTGAGTTTTAAAACTAGATTGTAGTTTGAAAGGTGAGATTTTTAAAATGTTTTAATTTTAGTGAAAGGTGAAAAACTAGATTAGTGAAAGGTGTGTTTTAAAACTAGATTGTTTGAGTTTTAAAAAGTAGTTTTAAAAAGATTGTGTTGTGTTTTGTTAAATTATTTTAAATTGTAGATTGTGAAAGGTCTTAAAAATGAGATGTTTATATTCGAGAGTGGATTTTAACACAGTATTTTAGTATCTGTAGTTTTTGTCTGTATTTTAATGGTTGTATGTTTTATTCTAACTGACAGGCAGTTGATTTTTGGTAAAAAGTTTTTACAAGATGTGATTATCTTCTGTATGTGGCAGCCGAAGTTGATTTTATTTTTCGGTGTTTTATTTAATTTTTTTATGTTCTCTTCTGTATTTATTTCCAATAAGCTCAGTCCACCATTCAGTGGATATTTTGTTAGTGCAGTTTTTGGTTTTAGGTTTGTGTTCAGTGACAGCTGAGTCTATCATGTTGGTAAGTGAAGTGCAGTATGTGTCAGTGTTGATTTTTATTTTAATATTTTTCAATGCTTTGTAGAATCCTTCCCAGTCTGCTTTGGTCAAATTTCATTTGTGTGTAAATACTGAGTTGTTGGAGAAGGTTTTCTTGTTATAGTAATTTGTGAGTGCAGGGTGGTGGTTACAACACAACTCATTTAGAACTTCTCATTGACTCAGTGCTGCAGTGTGTTTGCTGTTAGTGTTAAATCAGTGGTGAACTGGACACACTGGTGAAGATGAATATAACAACATTAAGACAAACAATGTTGATCCCAGATGTTTACACTGGGACCATAAGTCTTTGTGTTGATGAAAAAAAAAAAAAAATTGTTACTTGATAATTAATAAAATATTATCACTTGTACCCAAAAATTTGTAATACTTATTCTGCATGTTTTCAGTAATTTATAATTATGTAAAATATGTAAATAATTAATCTTTGCAATTAATAAAATAAAATAATAATATCACCTTTTGCTTAAAATCTGTTTTTAATATTCTGCATTGAATTTATCAGTGATAATACATGTTTTTAAATAGACTACATATAAAATATGTAAATAATTAATCTTGGTAATTAATGTAATAAAATATGGTCACCATTAAAAATATGTTTTTAATGTTCTGCATTGTTTTCATAAGAAAAAACGTAAAGAATGATTTTTTTCCTACAGAAATGTTCTGAACATCTTCTCTGCCTTCCTGAGAACTGACTTTGACCAGCTGTTGTGTGAACCAATATGAACCAGTGTGAACCAGTATTGGACTAGTATGAACCAGTATGTACCAGTATCAAATGAACTTCAAAACCCAAGTCCACAACGTGGATTCTTAGGTTAACGCTGCTCCTTATGGTGACCCTAAAATTATTTTGCACATTATCATAACACTGATAAAACAACCCTAACCCTAACCCTAAGCCCTAACCCTAACTATAAACCTAAATGTAACCCTAGCAAAGGAACTGAACTTAATTCTGATGCTAACACCATTTCTAACCCTCATCCTAAAATGGCTTTGCACATTATCATTAAACTCATAATACTTTAAATAAACCTAACCCCAATACTAACCCTAAGCCCAACCCTAACCCTAAGCCCTAACTCTAACCCTAACCCTAACCCTAACCCTAACCCTAACCCTAAGCCCTAACCCTAACCCTAACCCTAACCCTAACCCTAACCCTAACCCTAACCCTAACCCTAACCCTAACCCTAACCCTAAGCCCTAACTCTAACCCTAAGCCCAACCCTAACCCTAAGCCCTAACTCTAACCCTAAACACCATTTCTAACCCTGATCCTAAAACTGTTTTGCACATTATCATTAAAGTCATCAGAATGTAGATATAGAGATGAATACACTGATGGATAGATAAACAGACAATGAGATGTGTAGAGGATGGTGTGCTTTGTTGTGTTGAGACAGAAAGGATGACAGAAATATGTACAAATGTATAACTGAGAGATTCTCATGTAGACAGGCAGGTTTATGGAAAGAAATGTTTGCAACAGAAAGAAAAACATGCACATATATATAACAAATAATATTAATAATAATACAGCTAGAAGACAAATAGAAAACATGAGTAGGAGATACATAGATGGATGGAACTTTCAATAAATATAAATAAAGTTTGGAAATGAATAAATAGTACATGGCTCAGTTTATTCTTTATTTCATCAGGAATGCTGATTGTGTTGCACTTCTGTCAATGTTTCATTTAAATGGTTTGAGTTAGCAAATAGCTCAAGAAAGTGGACTTTTGAAACCATTCCAAGTTGGTCAGATTTAAAAATGTATTTAAAAGTGACAGTCAATTTAGTAATAAATGATGATGCATAGATATTGAAATATTTTTAATATTTGATATACAGAATTGTAAAAAGAAATTACCTTGAAAGACTGAGTATATTGAAATGTCTTTAGTATTCTTAGCTTATAGGAATTATTTTACTATTAATATGTCATTGATAATCCAAACAAACAGTTTTCTGTCCATTGCTCTATCCCTATGTTCATTCATAATAATGTTATCTCCAAAATGTCCTTATTGTGTCTCTCTACCAATGAATTTACTTGCCTGCCAGTATGTCTGTCTGACTGTCTGTCTATCTGTCTGTCTATCTATCCATCCATCTATCTATAAAACACAGATATACAAACATAAGCACTCTAATCCACTTACTCATTACAAAAATCCATTCTCTCTCTCTAACACATGAACTTACTAACACTTTATTACTCGTATGACTATCAGCTTAGCTCTCTATATATCTCTGTATCTGTCTGTGTGCCTGTTATCTTATGTCTTCCTCTCTGTCAGTCTATCTCACTAATTATATACTCTCTCTCTCTCTCTCTCTCTCTCTCTCTCTCTCTCTCTCTCTCTCTCTCTCTCTCTCTCTCTCTCTCTCTCTCTGCAGAAAATACAGACACCTGTCATACTGTGATTGTTCTCTCCTCCAGTCTGATTATTTATATAAACAAGTGTTTAGCAGGTTGGTTGAAAATACACAAATAGTTGAATATGTACTATTACTGTAAAACACATTCACTTACATGCACGCCTGCAGACACACATACACAAACACACACACCAGCAATAACATGTATACATAATAATATTCAAACACAAACACATACACGTACACACAAGCATGCGGGCACACACACACACACACACACTCCTAGTCAAAGCCTGTCATTACATATTAGTAATGATAATGATAATAATCAGAGTAATAGTAATAATAATAATGGCAGTAGCAGTAATAATGTTTTTTATAATTTGTATTATTTCAAAAATATTTAAATAATTTCATCTCATTGTTATTGCATTTAAAAGTATAACAAAAACGTTTATCATTAAGTTCCATTCAAAAAAACACAAAAAAACAACAACAACTAACCAAAGATAAAGAAAAAGAAAGAAGACACGACTGAAATAGTTTACTTTTCATATCTAAAAACAAAATACTTGCATACAGTGAGGATAATTATATGAGAAACAGTTATTTTCAATGAGACAACATTTTCATGTATATTTTCAAATGTCTATCAAAAATTACCTTATCGCATTGCTATTTAAAAATAAAACAAATGAAGAGGTCAAATAATTTAAAATGTGTGTGTGTGTGTGTTTTAAAACACTGTTTATACAATATTACATCACTGTATTCAAATAGGAGCACAGATGAAAACATTTTTCATGTTAATTCAGCAGACATCAGTTAATTTGTGATGCAAATTATTTATCTGGAAACTGCAAAACTTAAAGAACATAATGTATCTGGAGACATGATTATATAATTGTTAATGTTACCATATTTCAGTGCACAAGTCATCCATAAATAATAACTAAATAAATAACTAAATAATAAATAAATAATAATAATAATAATAATAATAATAATAAGCAAATAAATAAATAAATAAAACTAGAATAAATAATATTAATTTTATAAAGAAATAATAATAATAATAATAATAATAATAATAATATTTTTTAAAACAGAATAATATTAGCTCTAGATATTAAATCCATGGCAAGGCTTTTTGAAAGTGTTGATAATGATATATTAAGGTAACAAAAAATTAAAACATTTAATATAACTGATACTGGTTTTCAAATTATTAGAATGATTTTGTTATGAAAAATATTTACATGTGTCAGAATCAGAAGAGTTTATGACTAGATAATTTAACAGAAGATCAAAAAGTGTAAGTGAACAACTCTGAACTCTTTTGTTTGTGATTGTAAGAAAGTAATTTCAAAAATAATGAAAGAAATCGAATTTTAAACTGAAATTTGTTTTGAAAAACAAAAATTAAAATTAATAAAATTAAAGTTTTTCTCTTACAGAAAAATATTTTACAAGATAAATTACAAATATATATTCCAAACTCTATAAAGAAAGAAAACACATTTCAAGAAAGTAATACTGTACCATTACCTGAATATACAAAAAAATCAACTCTTCGTGATTCTTAGAATCCAGATTTATCTGCAAAATTCACAAATACTGCAAAATCCACCAGAAATCCCGCACCCCCCCCGAAAAAAAAAAAAAAAAAAAAAATGTATGAGAGTAATCTCCCTTCGGCTACATTTTCTTTCTTTCTTCTGTTTATGGGATCCTCAGTGTACTTCAGTGCACACCACAGAAAAACGCTGAAAACGAAACAACGTATAAAGTTGTATGAAGAGTAATAAATGTAAATGTTTAGGTATGTTCCAGGAGCACCAGATATCAATTTATATACTGTAAACAATATACTGTGTATATTAATAGATAACTGAACTATAAACAATAAATAATTAAAATACAAGCAATACAAATAAATACAGTGGACCTTCAAAACCGGATTCATTGAGACCAGCGTTGTATGCCGTTTGAGATAGTGCCGATTTACAAGCATTAAAATAACATAAATATTTGTTTTTTAATTACTGTTGTCACTGATGACTGCGTTTTCTTCATATTTCTCTCCAAACTCCTCTGTCATGGCCTCCAAGTTTAACAGTAATTGCAAAAGCTGCTTTCGATAACAGCAGCAAAAGATTTTGTTTTCTTCTCATTTTAAGATAATCATTTTCTCTCTGATCTCCTACAGTACAATGTAGCAGTCACTACGTTTAAACTACATAGCTAAATTTTTCTTTTTACACGTTACACCCCGAGTCATCCGGATTAGATTAGTTTTAGCTTACCGATAGCTGGAAGATACTTTGAAATGGTGCAGGTTATTCAGAAATCCGTATTTTTCGAAGACTGGTTTCCGCAGAGTCAACTGAAAACAGTTAACATAATAATAATAATAATAATAAATTCATGTATTCATGACGTGACCAATACAGTTAATATTCGTACAACAAACCGGCCGTCTGAAATGTTCTAGGACAATGCAGTTTACAGCGAGTTACTGACATTTATGATATTCTAATTCTGTAATATAAAACATGAAATAGTAATATACTGAATCGCATGTTACACCAATGAGGGGAGTTTTATACAATATTTTCATTATATATTTTAATTAAGTAAAACTGTATAAAATATTTTTAAGATAGTCTATTTCATACGAAGCTTTTATATTTTGCTTCTCTGAATTAATGTGTAATAAGCCGTTTTTTGTGTGTGTGTGCGTGTGTGTGAGATATTGCCAGTTTTAATATAAACACTTGTAGACACTGGTAAATTTAATACTTAGATCAAGGCGTTTCCCTCTTTGTTGAAATAATGATGAGGTGTTTCATTAAAACTAAAAGCTTGAATTATTTGAGTGTAAACAGTATACTGACCTAAGAGAAAACCTACTTTTTTATTTTTATTATAAATATTCACATCCACTATATTTGATTATTATTATTATTACTTTTTAAATAAATATATAAATAAATACACAAACACCCATTAAAAATATATCTCCTTTTCCAGTTAAGACGATCTTTAATTTTCATATCAAGAACAAAGAACAGAGCTATTATAACAACGGTTATAACGCAGCAAGCAACTATGTTTATATTGGTTTGTCCGTATTCGTATATTTTTTATTTGTTCTTGTTATATTTTTATTGTTGCTGTTGTTGTATCTTGTATCTAAAGACAAAGTGTAGTATTTGCACTGATTCTAAGACGTTCAAAACACGCAAGCGACAAGACGACGTAATCATTATTTTTTAAAGGAGAGTAATCATTTACACAAACAGGCATTTTGAAAAATACTGCGAAATTAAGCAAGAAACAAAGAAGGTAAGAAAAAAAATATCAATAACATGCAATAAGAAGGATTTTAAAATATATATATATATTTAACATAAATACGTATGGAAAATATTACAAACAAAAAACCTCTTCCTAGTAATTTATTTTGCTAATTCTTTTCTCAGACTTCACATTTTGTTTCCATAGTAATTGATTTCAGATGTTTGTAAAAGTGGCATAGAAACTGTTTTAATATCTTCAATTTCAGCATCACTGATAAAATCATGATAGAGAACAATTTTCGGTGAGAAATGCAGAATCTCTTCTTTAGTGGATTTTTTGTTGTTGTAATGGAAGCGACATTTCAGACGATGTCGCTGTCGTACTTTAATAACGTCTTCACCACGACAGAGCGCATCGAAAGTTGTTTTTTCTTTAACTCTGCCATTTTTTCTCTTTTCTTTCCTATGTTTTGATACACTTGAAAACTTTTTCCTTCTGTTCGGAGCACGTTTTTGTCCACGAGCTAACATTAACTGTTCATTTGTCAAATCTAAAACGTGTTCTATTTGTCCCGCTAATTCTCTACCGTGTATGTCATGAAGTTCTAACCGAGATACGTTCTGAATTTTTTCTGTTCTTACTTTCTCAAGACTTAACTCCATCCAGATATGTACAGATTTGTATTTTTTTCATTATGATAACAGTCTTCTGCTGATAATCTCTGTAGATATCGTTCATGTATAAAACCGTCTGCTTAACTTCTCACATTTAATTTGTATGTGTCTTGAAGTCGAAACAGAACTGCAGCTACCCCTTCTAAATCTTCGTAACCTATCATTTCTATTTTTTATTATTTTATTACAAATATTTTTTTATTTTTTTTTATTTTATTTTATGAATGTGTTTGCATAAATGTCAGTTTTAATACATGCAAAATGTTTTTATACAAAATCATTACACTTTATTTCATTTCTATTTTTATTTTTATTTTTCATTCTTTTTCTCTGTAGACGACTATATTCTGTGAAATATGAAGAATCTCCTCTTAAGTGAATACATATAGTACAGTAACATGATAGCAGAAATTAAGTAAATAAATACTGAACAGAAAAATTATATTAGCTGTATTAAGTAAATAAATCCTGTCCTGATATTAGCAGACATTAAGTATAAACACTGTACAGTAATGTGATATTAGCAGCATTAATTATATAAATACTGTAGAGTAACGTGATATTAGCAGACATTAAGTAAATAAATATTGTACAGTAATGTGATATTAGCAGACATTAAGTAAATAAATACTGTACAGTAACGTGATATTAGCAGCATTAATTATATAAATACTGTAGAGTAACGTGATATTAGTAGCATTAAGTAAATAAATACTGTTCAGTAACGTGATATTAGCAGCATTAAGTAAATAAATACTGTACAATAACGTGATATTAGTAGCATTAAGTAAAAAAAAAAAAATACTGTACAGTGATGTATGATATTAACGCAGACGTTAAGAACAATCCTGGAACGACGGCAATGACGGCCTCAGTAATATAAATATTAATGATATTTTCTTGACTTAGGATGCGGACACTAATTGCAATATTTAATAAAAAGCTAAACTTTTTTTTTTTTTTTTTTTTTTTTTTTTCAGACAATGTTTTCAGACGTAGATCAAACATTGGTAAATTCCTGCGCAATAATAAGCCACTTATTGTAAGCTTTGTGATTTTATTTGGTGCATTAATATAAATAAACAGAAGAAAGAAAAAGTAGGGTAAAAAAAATAAAAACACCGTTTATTTGAAGTTAGCGGTCAACGATTGGCTAATAATAAGATAAAAAAATATATATATATAAATAAATAAATAAAATAAATATATTTTAATAAAGATTGTTATGTTCCTTTATTTTATTTATTTGTTTTGAACATTATTTAATTTTTGTTTTATTTATTTATTTATTTTCTTTTAGGATTGTATATGCGGAAAAATGCGGGATGATTGTCGGTCTTTATGGATTAACTTTTTATTTGATGTTCGAAGAATTTTCTACAGAATTGGTGTAATCGCATTAAAAAAGTTGCTTAAAGTATTTCATTTTGTGACGGAGACAGGTATTACTATTTATTATTATAAATGTTAATGTGTTTGGATTTTTTTTCGTTTTATTTAATTATAATTTAAAAGTCATAGACATCTGATTGGGAACAATATTTATTTATTTATTTATTTTTTTAATTTATAATTTATTTATTGTTAATAATAACATTCACCAGTGGTTGTACTAATGTGAAAAGCATAAACAACGTCATATAAAGAAGAAATCATGTTTAATTTTGTTTTACCAATCATCATATGATGTATCAGCCTATCGGGGGCAAATTTTGAGTGGCCAGTAATTAAATTTTTTTTAAAATAAATTTACTTGTGTAGCACACATCAAAGGAAATACCACACAACAAGTCACAGAGAATGTATTATTATTATTATTATTATTATTATTATTATTATTTTTTTTTTTTTTTGTTGATATAAACTAATAAAACTATTAAAAGAAAATATGCTAATTTGACAGGTTCTTTTCTGTCAGTTTATTCATTATATTATTTTTAAAGATTTAGGTTAAATTGCTGACTTGTTCTATAATTATGAAACATATTTAAATGATATTTTTATACAAACTAAAACAAATTTAAGAAATACATAACCAGGTTATTTCATATGTAGACACTGTAAAATATTAATAAAGTTATTTGTTATAATAATATTTAACACACACACACATAAACACACACAAATAATTTGTTATCCTGTTTTTTGTTTCCCTTCTTTTCTTAATGGTCAATTTTAATTTACTTATTTACATTTTGTTTTGTTTTGTTGTAATTCCTTCTTTTTCATCTTCTTATTATTACTACTACTTTTTATTATTATTATTATGTTTTATATTTATTATTATTATTTTTGTAATCTGTATTATTACTATCCATTTTATTTTTCATATCATTACTAATAATTGATTATTTTTGATGTATTTTCCAGGTCATTTGGAGAAAATGTTCCAAATGAATTTAAAGAATGTTTCTATGAAAAATCATGCGAGTGAAATATTTTATAAATTCTCATCCAGCTACACGATCATTGACCAGAACCACTCTGTAGAATGCAAGTGCTGCTGGAATACTATAATATTGATATATCGATGGTTTACATTCAGCATAGACAGGAACAAGAAGGAAAGGGCAGAGCACCACTGAAGTCTGCAGTTTGTGAAAACAAGCTGATGCTGGTAAAAACACTTCATCTGCTATGCTGCCAAACAAAACAACTTGATAGATGACTGCAATGGCTCTGCATGTCAGTGGCAAAGACAACAGCCAGAAAGTTGAGCAGCAGGAGCAGCTCTGAGAATGAAGCTGGATGAGAAGATAAAGAAAAGGGAGAGAAGAAAACAGAGGCTGTAGCTGCAGCAGAACACGATGAGACTCGGGAAGGCAACATTCATGAGAGTGATGTCTCGCCACATTGATAGTTCGAAGGACTGAGTTAGTCCTGTACCTGATTCAGGCAACACAATTCCAAGTTGTAAGTTTTTTATCTTATTTTTATTTCTTAGCAAATAAAATAAGTTTTATAGTAACAACTCTTTACTGATTGTATAATAATAATCATTTGTTTGCTATTGTTTTGTTAATTATTTAAATTATTATCATTATTATCATTATCATTATAATGATTATACAAAATATATCAAAAATATCCCACATTCCTTTGTGTCTGAATAATCCAGTAACTGATAACAGTAAAATTTAAATAATAACAGAAACATTAGTTATTTATTTTTAACAGTTTATTATTTTTGTTATTTTATTTGTAAATTTTTATTTTCAGAATACACATACAGCTCTAATTGATGTGCTGATGTTTGCTAGTGAAGTTGTTTCAGTAGAAGGTGCTGTCCAGCACTGAGGATAAAGTTTGCTGCCACTGGAATTATTCTAAACTCTCTCTCTCTCTCTCTCTCTCTCTCTCTCTCTCTCTCATTCTCTCGCTCTCTCTCTATCTGATAGATATCAGATACATATATAACTATTAAGATAAATAAATAAATTAGTTGTTTTTCAGAAACTGCTCTGTACACAAGAAGAGCTAATTTAGTGAATCACCACAGGGTAGAAATGTCATCAAAGAATATGGCAGAACAGGAGGATCTATAGAGGTTGTTGTTATAGTAGTAGTATTAGTCATTGCCATTGTTGTAGTAATACAGTTGTTACAGCATTAATTCTTGTAGTAGTATTAATAATAAAACTTGTTGTAGTGATGTTTTACTTGTTATAGTGATGTAAATCTTTGAGACTCATGGTGATTAATAAAACTGTTTGTAGTCAAATTACTGGTTGTAATTTTAGTACTAATAGTAAATGTTTTCAGAGAAAATGATAAATGTGTAATAGCAGCAATAGTAGTAGTAACAGTAGTCGTTGTTGTTGTAGTAATTATAATAATATTAGTATAAAGAAATAAAGGCTTATGACTAATAATGAAGAGAGCAAAAATATCACTTTTATTATTAATGGATAGTAATTTTATTAAGAGGAGTATTATTTTAATAACAGTGACCCTAGTTGAATAAGGAATAATAGTAAATATTAGTTATAGTAATGATGGTAATAAAAGTAGCATGTTGTGTTGCAGTAAATGTAATAGTAGCAGTATTTTTTATATTTATTTATTTATTTATTTACTCAAACTAGGCAGTGCACCCATCAATGTGACTCTGACTCAGAGTTGTTCAAAGTTCTGCTGATGAAGAGCTCAGTTTTGGTGACCTGGACATTGAAGCTGACCACATCAGACTACGACAATTCTTAAGTTGGAGACTCTTCCACCAGGCCACCAATCTCATCAGTCAAATAGCAGGGAGAAAAAACTTGAATGTGCTTAAAACCAGGCAAAGAAAAACATTAAAGTGAAATCTCTTTCTGGTTTTGCAGGTGATTTTGAGAAAAAAAACCTGAAGATGACAAATTCTTCTGATACTGTTACTAGCCAGTCAGAGGAATTCAATAAAACAGAGAACTGTTCTGAAGTAAGAGATCTCGATATCTTTTATAATAATAACTAATAATAAAATTTCTTTCCTTCCATATGTTTTAAAACAAGAGCCACTAATAATTATTTTATGGGAAATATTTATTTCACATGACTTAGTTAAAATGATAGAATTCTCTTTATTTTGTTCTCAGTAATTCACACCTATATCCAGATAAATAAAGTCAATATTAAAACATTGTTAAAGTATAATTCATAATAATTTTTCCATGACTGAAATTTTTCTTCCCAAAGATTTTATTGTGCAAATTAATCAAATGCTCCTATCCTGAAATAGGTAAAAAAAATAGTCATTTAAATAATATACGTTAAGATTAGAATGATAAACTTGATGCTTATTTTTATTTATTGTTATTTTCTTTTTCTTTTATTAATTTTTCTTTCTATACTTGTTTACTTAGATGAATCTGTCTAAAAAAAGGGAAATGTACAAAATCCACAAAATTGCCCGATTGTGACCAAATAGTAAGAAACAAGTGACTCATATATGAAACAGTTTATTAGTTTCAGTGTTACTGTTGCATTATCTGCATTATTTTGTTCATTTATTTATTTATTTTTTATCAGCTGGATCACTTCCTCGTTCAGGATTCAAATCTGTTAACTTTAATAAACATAGATTTGTAGGTGATAAAAGTTCAGTTCAGATCAAGATAACACTTCAGCATTTTAATCACTGCAGTTTTGTGTTAGAATAATATACATAAACTAGCTGATGAACTGAATGATATTCACAGATAATGTTTATTTTTTAAGAATTTATTCAGCTGTAATTTAATGTTATAAAAATATATATATATTTTTTCTTAAATATAACAAAAAGATCTGAAGGTATAAAGGACTTTTTTATGGTTTGAATTAATTATATCATCACATTTTAAAATGTTAAATATTTGTAATTAATTGGAATTCTCTTGATCTTTGGGATTAAAAGATTATTATTCTGGATACATTTATTGTTGTAGCCAGATTATTAACTTATATTTTTAATCAAATCTAAAATTAGATGTATAGAATCAGTTCTAAGTGTTCCAAAAAAGTAATGCAGCTTGTAATCAAAATGACTGAATTCACATACCTAGTGGAGAGTGACATTAACAGTTTGTGATTAGAACTGAAAAGCCTTGGTATCTATTAGTAAACTAATAAATGACAGAACTTATCAGTTAGTTATTTTTATAGGCTGGTGACAATGAATTCTTTTCAATTTACAGGTGGAAACTGTGAAGTCCATGTCAGATTTTGTATTTGTTTTAAACACTTGGTAAAAAAACAGAGTTTTTCAGATCTCACGCTCTCCCTTACAGTACAAGGCAGGTCAGTGCTGAAGATTCAGAGGAGTATTCACAATTTTATAGATTTCAGCTTTGAGAAATATTAGTGGTATTTGTATTATTATTATTATTATTACATTTTCATGTTATGTTTGTATTGCTTAACTTTAAAATATTTTGATTTAATCAATGCATTGTTCTTGTTTAGTAATAGAAAATCTTTCATAAAGAAATATTTTCACATATGTTTATGAATTTAGTTATAAAAGACATTTTTTCTTTTTAAATTGACCAGAATGTAAAATTTGTAGTGATACTTTTTCATAGATATATATTTTTTGTTTAAATTATTTGTGATTTATTATTAAAATCTATTACAATAAGAGACAGATGTTTATTTATAATAATTTCTTTCTAACATTACACACAATTAAACACAATGGAAAAATAATTATTATTCTATTACATTTTATTATTGTATCTACAGGAAAGACAAGATTCTGGAATCAGCTTCAGTTACAAGAATAGGGAGATTTTAAACAGATGAGGTATCTACTGATATGGAACAATTATTATTCACAAAAGATGGATTTTTCTTTCCAAAGCAGTTTCCAGAGAAAATGTTGACAGTACACATCAGTGTTGACTGATTATTCTCCAGTAGTTAACAGTGGATGATTCTTGGTTATTATGGAAGGGAACAAAAAACTTCTGCTGTCATGACTAATGACACTGCAAAAGCTATGTTGTTTCTACATTACAAATTATAGAAGAAATGAAAATATGTGGAGCAATGATATTTACAGATAGACAACAAGCAGGTTCCAGCTTAATGTTGTTTTCATAGACAATATTAGCAAGTTTAGAGCAACTATAAGTGATTTAAAGGTTATGGAGATAAGATTTACAGAGACATGAGACTGACTCTCTGATGGGAGGTTAACAGGTAAAGAGATACACAGGAAGGTAAACAGAAAGAAAAGAGGGGGATATTATTGATAGACTGATAGACAGTTAGATCAGTAGAAGTTAACAAATGAATTCATAGATGTAGATGAATTTAGGCAGATAGTTAAACAGGTCAGTGTCTATCTATCTATTCTGTGTTTTCTTCTTTCTGTCATGTGTGTTTGTGTGCCAGGCTGAGAGTGTAGACATAGGTTGTAATGTAGCTATAAAAATTTAACTTGTACGCAGGAAGGGAAAATGAACTTTGATCATCTGTTTAGTAAAGGCGATCATGATCTAGGATACTGTAGCATCATTAAACATAAAATTACCACCTCAGATGATAACCCAGTCAAAGTCCCTTATTGCCGAGTTTCACCAAGTCAGTGGAAACAGTTAAAAGCTTATCTGCAAACCCTAAGTAGCTGTAGTCATTCTGCGCCCAAGTACTCACCTTATGTATCAGCTTTGGTCCTTGTTAGAAAGTCCGGTGGAAAGCTGAGAATATGTGGAGAATTCTGCCTCTTAAATGCAAAACCTTTCAAAGATGCGCATCCACTTCCCCGTATAGATGAAGCACTTGAGCCATTGAAAGGCGCCAAGTATTACTCTTCCATCGATCTAGCACATGGATTTCTTCAGTGAAGAGGAAGAGGAAGACATTCCCAAGACTGCATTTCGCGCTGGTTCGTCGTTTTTTTTTTTTTTTTTTAAATATGCCAGGATATCCATGGGTTTGTTTAATCAGAGTAGCCTAATGGCTAATGCAGGTTTGCCTCGGAGAAGACAGTCTTCAGTCTCTGATAGTATACCTAGAAGTCATTCTTGTGTTTGGACACACCTTCGACGAAATGGACCAAAGGCTAGAAATGGTATTTGGTAGACTACACATGTCATTTGCTTAAAAAGGAGGTTAGGTATCTTGGCCATGTTGTTTCAGAGACGGGTATTTCTGATAAGGTTTCAGGTGTCAAACAGTGGAAAACACCAACAAGACAACTGAGGTCATTTCTTGGATTTACCAGTTACTATCGAAGGTTCAATAAGAGGTTTACCAACATAGCCGCACCCCTGCATTCACTGATAGGTGGTGGCAAGAAAAAGAAAGGAGAACTTGTCAGAAAGGTTCCTGAAACTCAAAAAGCTTTTCAGGAATGCTGGGATCAGTCTTGTGACGATGCTTTCGACGCATCAACAAATTAGCTGACTACAATTCCAAGTTTAGGCTACTCTGACTTCCAGAAACCTTTCATTGATGAGACTGATGCAGGTTTTCAGGGTTTGGGAGCTGTTCTATCTCAAGAGCAAGATGGTCGAGTAGTGGGTTATTTCTTCTGCCAGTCGAAGCTCAAACTTGATCTCTTGGTGAGGCAATGGGAGAAAATAAACCAATTGTGTAACATTTGGTATCGTGTCATCCAACACAAGCGCAATATGCTATAACAATTAATTTTGCCTCAGGCATTTGTGAAAAATCCATTACAAGATGAAGCTGGTCATCAAGGGTATGAGCGAACAGGGTAGCCTAACCCTACCTCTAAGCCAATCCCTACCCCTAACCCTACTCCTGCCGCAATACCTACCCCTAAGCCTAACCCTAGCACAACTTCTAAACCTAATCCTTCCCAAGTTGGATTCGTACGTTAATGCTGCTCCCAATGGTGACTCTATAATTATTTTGCACATTATTGTTGATAACAAAAGTTAAATATTCCTGACCCTAACCCTAACCCTACCCCTAACCCAACCCCTAACTCAAACCCTAGCCCTACGCCCTAACCCTAACACTAACCCTAAACGCAACGCAAACAAAGGGACTGAACTTAATTCTGATGCTAACACCATCTCTAAGCCTCATCCTAACCCTAAAACTAAAACTAATACTAATATTAACCATAACCATAACCCTACCTAAGACTCTAGCGCTAACTCTAAACCTAGACCTAACGAACTCGTTAAACTTAATTCTAATGCTAACACTAGTACTAACGCTGATTGTAAAACAGTTTGCAGATTATCATAAGACACATAATATACTTTAAATAATCCTCACCTAACACTAATCATAATTCTAACCCTAACCCTAGCCCAACTTCTATCCCTACGTCCATCTACCATAATGCTTTCTCTAAACGTTTCAACTTGGTTCTGGTACCTTCACAAGCTGTCTGACAGCCCGTGCTTCCGGGATCTAAATATAACCCTAACGAAGTCGTTACACTTAATTCTAAAGGCAACACTAGTACTAACCCTATTATAATAATCGTAATAAACTTTAAATAACCCAAACCCTAACCCTAATCCCAACCCTAACCCTAACTGTAACTCTAACCTTAACCCGAACCCTAACCCGAACCCTAGCTCAACTTCTGAATCTAATCCTACCCAATTCCGCAAACTTAATTCTTAAGCAAACGCTACTGTTACGACGGTAATGACGACGACATTAATAAACAATAATAATATATTTTATTATAGAATGACAGAGAATAAAAAAAGAAAAGGAATAATGAGGAGTTATGCAATAACGTTAGTAACAAGCCGTTACGACGGCGACATCAATAGAAATTACATTAATATATTTTAATAGGTGATGCGCCGACTCAGAAAATATGAGGAATGATTAATAAAAAGCGCTAAAGAAAAATTATAATTACTCCAAGAAAGCTAGGAACAAGGCCGTTATGATGGTGATATTAATAGAAATAGTAATAATACCTTTGAACACTAAAAAAGTATGAATAATAGTTAATAAAAAGCAAACGAATATAGAGAAGTACACTGATGGTAACGACGGCATTAATAATCAGTATAATTAGACAGATAAGAGCATATTAACCTCACCATTTCCTAAAGCTACGAAGAAGCTGCTCTCCAGTGACAGAAATAGACCTAATGTTTGATAGACCGAGACTGAGAAGACGGGTGAAGCTCTAATTATCATGCTGAATATTTTCATATTCGATTATTTCTTTATCCATCTGAAGACACTGTTTGTAACAGTAAGTATGTTTTGCACGTGTATACTAGTGTGAAATTTATAAATTTATTAAAATGTTTTAAAAAAGGATTTCCATTGAGCTATTGCGAGTTAGTTCTAGTTCAGAAATATGATATATCATTGAAATTGGTACGACCTCCATTTCCATATTTCTTATGTTTTATGCATCTTCAGCATAAACTTAAAGAAGAATAAATAAAATAAAAATGAATTTAAATTGTCTCACAATATTTTATTATCATTTAGGTGACTTTTAAAAAGTATTTTTTGTAATAATTGTTGTATATATATAGCAGTCATAGTTTAGTTCCAGTAATATTAATTGCATATTTAATAAAACTGCTTTATTTATTAATTTATTATTAATTTATTATTGTCATTATTGTAGTTTATCATATTTAATAGTATTTATTTGATATTATTACTTTTGAATTTAAATTAATATTGCTTGATTTGCATGAGATGAAATTAGTAATAAATACAGTTTAATATAATGTTCTATATAACTGATATTACAACACATTAGATTTATACTAATAAAGAAATTTATATAAATGTTTTTCTTTGTATGTGTCTGTATATTTGTGTGTCAATGAGTGCTTGTTTATTCACAAACACATATATTCAAATGCACACATGTATGTACATGCACAATAGTTACCATTTTTGAGTCTTCCATGAAATAAATATTTGATAGCAACACTTGTTATTCCATTAAAAATGTATTTTAACTAGTAAAATGTAATAGCTTTCATTCACTGATAATCCTTAACATTTCGTTGACTGGAAATTTGTATTTGCTTCTATATATATATAGTTCTATGTTTCCTTTTGATTAATATTTAAGAATAAATATAACTTTTCCAGTAAATATTATTTATATATTGAGAATTGAATTACAATTTAATAAATTCTTGGAACCAAATTTGTACATTGATTAGCTTCACGAAGTTTACTTCCAGTTTTATTTTGTAATTTGTCCTGTTTTGTTTTACTCAAAACCCCAACATGTAGATAAAAATAAATAAATAAATAAATAAATAAAATAAAATTACGTTTATTTGAATCAGAAATAAACCTGTTTTAGTATTAACAATTAACATTATTTATTGATTTATTCATTTGTCTTAGTTTAGTTACCAGTAATATTTGTATTATTATTATTTTAATTATTATTAGTTTGGTTATTGTTATCACTGGTTTATTTATTTATTTATTTTTATTATTATTATTATTATTATTATTATTATTAAAGAAATTATGAGCAACTGACCATGGATAATAATTTTCATAACATAAGGGAAATAACTCTCTTTTGATAAGACTTTGTTTATAGTGTTAAAACATATGAAGTAAAGAAAGACAGCAAATACAATTTAAAATAAAAACACCCTGAAAACAATTTGATATCTTTTTTATTTTTAACAAGAATCAGTAACAATGAAGTAAAAAACCAAATTCAACAGCAAAATTGTAGCAAATATAAAAATTAATTAATTAAAAATGCCTATAAAAAACATAATACTGATAAGGTCAAATTACATGTGCATAATAAACAAATAACAAAATATTGTAAAAAGCTGTTACTTATTTACTTATTTTTTCATGTGTTTTAAATTATTACATTGGATAATCAATTACATTATTTAACAGGAGCTAGTATTAAAAATTAATCTAGACATCTGTTTTGGTTTTTTTTTTAAAGTCTGCTAAATAAACTGATTTTAAATTGCTGTAACAGATATTTACAGAGTATATGTTTACATATATATATATATAGATAGATAGATAGACATAGATAGATATATAGATAAACAAACATGCTAAGTTACATAAAGTCACAGACTTACAGACAGACAGAAAGGTAGAAAGATAGAAAGATAGACAAATATAAAATAAAATACAGGTACATAGATGAATTCATTAAGTAACATTATTTAGAGACTGGTAGATACTGGGTAGATAGGTAGGTTGATGATGTAGACCAACAGACAGAGAGACAGACAGACAGGTAATTGTAGACATACACTAGTAAATAGATATATAGTTAATAGGACTAGGCAGATGTAACACACACACACACACACACGTGCATGCAGAAAGAGCAAGATAAGCTGACAGATTGGGAGCAGAATGTAAATCAAATTACATTTATATATAATTAATCAAACATTGATGATTTAAATGGAATACCTCTCCTCTGTTGTAGCCTTGTCTACAGATACACAATCAGACATCAGTATCCATGCTATTCCTCTGTTTGAACAAGTAACTGGATTCCGGAAAAGTCAAACAGTAGTAGTAGTGGCAGTAGCAGTAGCAGCAGTGGTAGTAGTAATTTTAGTAGTAGTAGTAGTTGTAGTAGTAATAATAACAATAATACATTACAATAAGACTAATAATGATAGTAATATTAATAATAATTGTAATAAGACAAATAAAATAATATATAAAATAATAATACTAATAATAATAAAAATAAAAATGTAAAAATAATAATCATAATAAGATATTATATTATATTAACAATAAAAAAGTACAGTATTATAATAATACAAAATAAGATTAATAACAATAAAATTCACAGAAATCAAAAAGAAGAAAAGAATATATAACAATAATAGCTTGCCATTTTAATTTATTAACAATCAAGAATAATTAAAAAACAAAAATAAAACAAGAACAAACAATAGAATTAATTTATTAAGACAGACATTTAATAAAAAAAAAATTAAAATTAAAAAAAAACTAGAAACAAGTATTTTCACCTTCATAAGAACTACTTCCTCTACAGTGCAGTCTGGTTTCTGAATACTTGCATTGCCAGACAGGTTGAATGTATACACAGCCCTTGCACGATGATCAGCTAGCTGCAGTGAAAGTGTGATTTTAACAACTGTTTATATGTGAGAAGAAATATATTGTTCTTTACATTAAAAACAAAGGAAAGTTTTAGAAATTAATGTAAAAGTTGATATTAAAACTGGATGCATATGTTAAGTATTGTAATGAGAAATGTTATTTCATGTTAATCATTTTATATTTATTAAGCTCTCTTGCTCCTCTCTCTTTCACACACACACACACACACACACACACACACACACACACACACATACACACACACACACTACATTAATAACTATTTTCTTGTTCTTTTATTTGTAAATACATACACAGATTGTATTCAAACAAGATACAATTGTATGTATTTGTGTGTATTTGTTATAATAAAATCAATGTATTTATTTGTAAAGAAAATAAAGTTAATAAAAATAATGTAGTCATAGTAACAACTTCTTAAAATTATTTATCCAAAAATTACAGATGCACATACATATATATATATACACACATCCACACACAAATCAAAAACAAAACTCTTCATACACAGAATACAACACATACACTTTGTTCATTACCTGATGCCAGGTACTTCTCCATCTTTTTGACCCCAGAGATAGTGTTCAATTCATCAACAGACAGAATACACTCCTTCTATATTATTATAACAGAGAGAGAGAGAGAGAGAGAGAGAGAGAGTTTGGAAATGAACATTCTGAATTATCAAGTGGGAAAGACAAGATATACATATTCATAAATAAGGAGAATGTGATGTTTATTATTACAGATAGATATATAGAAAGATAGATAGCTGTGAACTGTTATTACTGCACTACTACATACTATATAATCACTCACCATGACCTTTCAACATGGTTGCAGAGCAAGAAGTTGACTGTTTCCTTTATCTGTGAGATTGGCTGAACAGCACTTCATATTACCCAGCATTCCTAGAGGAAGATAAACAAACAAATAAATGAGATGACAAATTTCAATAATCATATAAATGTTAAAATAAAAAATAACTGTAACTGTTTACCAGGATGTACCAGCTTAGGTTAGAGTTAGGGTTAGGATTTGTGTTAGGGTTAGGACTAGGGTAAGGGTTAGGTTTAGACTATTTATTTATTTATTTATTTATTACTACTGCTGATGCTGTTTCTACTATTGCTACATCAAAACTGCTACTATCACCACCACATTACATACTGCTGCTGATATTTTTGGTACTAATTATTTTGTATTAATATCTAATTTAATTTTATAAAAATCATAAAAGTAATTTATTATGTCAAGCTTACCTAATGAGTTTCCACCAGTATTCAAGCTCTTTAACTAAGAGTTGTGTCCCTTGGTGGTATCAACAAAGACTAAGGGCACCGTCAGTTTCAATCTTAAATTTAAATAAAACAGGCCTGAGTATTTTGTACAAAGCATTAAAACATACAAATACACACACACACACACACACACACTATTATCAGAGTAGAAATTATTACTATTGCTATTATACACACTCGCTCACTCACACACACTATCTGAATAGTAACAATTATCAATACTGCTGATACACACACTCACTCATACACACACACACACACACACACACACACACACAGACTACTATCTGAGCAGTAGCAGTTATCACAATTGCTGATACACTCACTCACACAAACACATGATTCTATCCCATCTTGTAGAAGTCATAAATAAATCACTAATCTCATTCACGGTACTCAAATAAGACAATGGACTAGGCCACAGGGTTGAGTGTCGTCCCATCCTGTCAAATCCCATGTACCGGCCACAGAGGAAAACAAAACAAGTTGAATTTGTGTATTTAAAGTTCAAGCACTATATTCAGAGACAGTATTATTCAAAGTTCAAGCACTATGTTCAGAGATAGTATTATTCAAAGTTCAAGCACTATGTTCAGAGATAGTATTATTCAAAGTTCAAGCACTATGTTTAGAGATAGTATTATTTAAAGTTCAAGCACTATGTTCAGAGATAGTATTATTTAAAGTTCAAGCACTATGTTTAGAGACAGTATTATTCAAAGTTCAAGCACTATATTCAGAGATAGTATTATTCAAAGTTCAAGCACTATGTTTAGAGACAGTATTATTCAAAGTTCAAGCACTATATTCAGAGATAGTATTATTCAAAGTTCAAGCACTATGTTCAGAGATAGTATTATTTAAAGTTCAAGCACTATATTCAGAGATAGTATTATTCAAAATTCAAGCATTATGTTCAGAGATAGTATTATTTAAAGTTCAAGCACTATATTCAGAGATAGTATTATTTAAAGTTCAAGCACTATATTCAGAGATAGTATTATTTAAAGTTCAAGCACTATGTCAGGAGATTGTATTATTCAAAGTTCAAGCACTATATTCAGAGATAGTATTATTCAAAGTTCAAACACTATATTCAGGGATACTGTGATCAACTGTGAGGTGTCTTGTCTCCAGCCTACAACTGTCTCTTGAGACGTCCTACCCCTCCAAACTGTCTCTTGAGACGTCCTACAACTCCAAACTGCATCTGATTCCTTTATGCCTGCTCTGCCTTTTCAATTCCTTCGATGAGGTGTACAAACTTGTAGATGTTGGGTGCTGGTGGGGTAGAGCTCTACTGAGCCTTGAATGGAACCTGGCAACAACACAAACAGGAGAGGGATCCATGTACAATGTAAAACTGGTTCAACAAACCAGGGCAAGAGGAGAATGTCCTGTCCATGTAGATCATCTCAGCTGTCTTAGATCTCTGAGCTGATCATCACTTGAGAACTCCACCATCTTGTCAGCATCTCCATCCGAGAACAAGAGGAAGCATCTTGTGTTTGTGTCCAGGGTGCTTGTAGGTGCAGCTCTTCTCTGGGAGGACGGGGGATGGTTGTTTTATGATGAGGATATAAGGCGCTCTTCACACTGTGGAAGGTAGGCAAGGCAGGAACATCGTTGTCATCGTGGTGGACAATCTCATCGTTGTAGATCTGTTGTGTGATTTTGTCTCTTACCTGCTTGTGGATGTGCTCATGAAACGAATGTCAGTCTGGTTATCAGGCGGATGATTATAAATAAATAAAACAAGACATGGGATGCAATTGAAAATGTTAAACAAGCCAGGGAAGATTTGATTAATAGGCTAAACAATGTAAAACAAAGGAAGATTAACCAATTTTCCCCAAAAGATAGCACAAGATTTGATTGTTTTTAACTGACAGAGAAGATTGGATTAATAGGCTAAACAAAACAATTTGTGAAACAAAGAAGACTTAACTAATTTTCAAGAAATAAAAGATCACACAAGACACAAAACAAATAATACATTTACAGCATTGGATTAATCCATTCAGCAGCAAGCTAGGGTCAGGTTGTTATGTCTGTATTAATTTCAACAAAATGCGATTCGACAAGATGGGACGACACCACACACACACACACACACACTATTATCTGACAAGCAATTATCACTATTGCTGACACACACACACACACACACACACACACACACACACACACTATTATCGGAGTAGTAGCAATTATCACTATTGCTGATACACACACACTCACTCACTCTCAGGAGTATAAAGATATGTAAAGCTAAAATTACAAAATTAATTATAAAAGGCAGAAAGAAACTCAGAGACAGAGTAAGAGAGGTATAGATATATCTATCTATCTATGAAATTCAAGAAAATGAGAGAGTAAAAACAAAAACAATAAAGACATAATAATAAAAAACATATTTCTGGTGATAATATTGTCAGATTTCTCTCCAGAATTAAAACAAACATTTAAAAAAGTATTCTTTATATAATTATAATAATTCCATTATCATATAAAAATATACCTAGACCAATAACCAGAAACAAACAAGAACAAATATATAGAAAAAAAAAAAAGAAGAAAAAATACCATTAACTGTAACTATGATAATAAAAATAAACATACAGATTCAACATGGACTCCACAGACTGAGTTATTAACACATCCGTTTAATCCAATTGGCTGGAAGCTTGAGCTTGTGAGTAGGATTTCTGGTTTCTTGACAGACAGGGTCAAGGTCTGCATCAGCCAATGAGATCCAACACTTAAAGCTGTCACATGACTGGTAGAGTTTCTAAAATTAGATTAATCAAGAAACTTGATTTATAAACTGAATTTATATTTTAAGGAAGTTAGAGTTTATCTATGTGTGTTTATTTATATTCTTAATGCAGAAATAATCAAATTACATTAATTATTTAAAAACATTTCCAAAATTAAACTCAGTAATGGTTACTTTTAATAAATCAAATGGCTACTACTGACCACAAATGGCTTTCACAGCATCTGTACCAGCCATTCTCAACCCATCTAAGTTAATGGTTGCTAGCTGAGTCAGTGACATCAACAAAGGTTATTGTCCAAAAGTACTTGAGTTTAGTTCTGCTTTTCTTAAACTGACATATTTCAAGTTTGTAAATTTCTCTGTGGCCAGTTTCTTTGTACTCTGTCAGCTTTGCTCATGTCGTATGTGAGCCTTTCAACAGAACTCTGAATTGCTTCATGTTCTTCAAAAAGAAAAATTAAAAAATTAAAAATCATTCATCTTTCATATACATACTGAAACACACATAGAAAAAGCTAGCAAATGCACATACATAGACACACATAGACAGACAGACAGAAACTCAGAAACAAAGACACCAACTAACCCTAAATACCAACAACAGATGACAAATACACTGAGATGCCAAACACAGACACAAATAGAATGACAAAGAATGAATGAGAAAGAAAGAGAGAGTGTTGAAAAAAGCAGTACACAATTTAGTGATCCTAGCTGGACATTAAAAACAAATAATAACAAATAATAATAATAATAATAATAATAATAATAATAATAATGTAGAATCTACATAAGCAGAAAATAACTGATTTGTTATTATTAAAATGTAGTTAATAGAAGACATCATAATGTTTTAATAGTAGTAATAGTATCAACAAATGTAGCAACAGCAGCAGCAGAATTTGTAGTTGTGCTATTAGTGGTAACAATACTAGAAGTAGTAATAGTTTTAGTATTAACAGTACTAACAGTAGTAATAGTGGTAATAGTTGTAGTATTAGTAGTAACTGTACTAGTTGTAACTGTGGTAGAATTAGCTTAGGTCATATAGTAGTAGTAAATACAACAAGAAGAGGTAGTAAATAACTGGAGCCACCACAGTAGTAGCAGTAGTAATAGTAGTAGTAGTAGTAGTAGAAGTAGTAGTAGTAGATGTAATAATGGTAGTAAATATAATATAATTAACATATAAATAACAACAGTAGAAATAGCAGTAACATACATAGTGGTAAATAGATATATAATACTGGTAATAGTTTTAGTGTGTTGAAAGTCACTGTTACTATTTTTTTCAGTAACAGAGTAACAGTGGTAGGAGCAGAAGTTGCAATATTAGTAGCTAACTGATACTACTGGAAAATTACATAAACTACTCCTAATAATAACACTAACAATAATAAAAAGAAGAAGAAGAAGAAGAAGAGAAAATAAGAATTTGTTTTTCACAGTTATACATATATAAATATAAAATAATTTCTTGTTATTAAGTTTTATTATTATTATTATTATTACTACCACTACTATTATTATTATTACTACTACCACTACTATTATTATCGCTATTATTATTATTATTGTTATTATTATAAAAGATTTTATAACAGTTATAATTAAGATTACTCACAGCACTCTCAGTGTCTGTTTTGTTGGTGGTAAGGCTAAGGAAGAACACTGTTGTGTTAGAACACATTGCCAAACACACAGCTCAGAAAGCCTGGGGTCCAGAACTGTTTCCTGATAAATTTAAAACCTAGGTAAAAAATAAAGGTGTTAATAATTAATGAAAATATACAATACTAAATTATTCAGTAGGCTGTAATATTAAATAAAATAATGAAAAGATTAATAATAATGAATGTAAATATCCAATGTTCTGTAATTCAGTATGGTTATATTTTAAATAAATTAAAAATAATAAGAAAATTAATAAATAAATAAATAAATGATAGATAGATAGATACATATATTAGATTGACAGAAGATAGATAGAAAGATTTATAAATAAATAAAAGTAAATAAAATAAAAATAATCAACTGTCTACTAAAACTTGTTTTAAAAGCATTTTTATAAATTAAAACTATGAATAAATTTAAAATTATTTAAATAACTGATTCTTAAGCTATTTATATTCAGAATTATCAAAAGAGAACGTAAAGAAAGATTATATAAGATATTTTCTTTCTTTGTTATACTTCAAAAATATTACAAGTATTTGAAAATAATTGTTAAAAACATAAAGAGAAGAAATAAAGAAAAAAGAAAGAAAACTAAAAGCTTGCTAATTAGGAACAAATAAGAAATGATATATAAAGACACAGACTGACATACAGAAGGACAAACAGATAAGTATATAGTAAGTAGAAACATAGGCATATAGACAAATTCTCAGAAAGACAAACACCTTTATCTGAACATTTTCAAGGAAAGAAAAACACACAGAAAAGCAGAGAGAGATAGAAATACATAAATAAATAGGCAGACACAAAGAGAAACAGACAGATAGACAAAGACATATTTACAGACATATTTACTTGAATATTTTTTAAAGGTTTTAAAACCTGACTAAGTGATAAAGCTTGTGGCAGTTTAAGTCTTGGTCTGGCTGCTTTCAACCAAAACTCTGGATTCACAAGAAGAATCACATGATCAAACTTTTTCTGTGGATCCATATCTTCCTTGCTTGGCACAGTTTGAGTTTTCAGTGGTTGGTGTGGTGATGTCAGTTTGCCTCAGTCTAATGGTGGTACTGGTGTTTTTGGTGCCAACTGCTGTTTCATTTTCAATGTGAAACCCATGTCAGTTCTGTGTTATAATAAAACTAAATAAAAAAATAAAACAAAAAAATAAAAAAATAACAAAAATATAAATACAACTGTCACGTAATAATTTTAACAAATGATTGGTAACTGTTTAAAATAGACTAATAGTAACAAACAAGTTATCAGAATAATACTGTTCTAAAAAATCACTAATAATAACAACTTTCATTAAACAAAATATATTGGTAGTCTAACAACAATACAAGTTTACAACTTCATTATTGTTCAGGTCTGCTTGGCATATCAAAATAACAGTGTTTTCACTGGCAAACACTAGAAATATGACATCTCAGTGGAATCACATTTTCAATTAGAAAGAACATCTGCACTAGTAACAAAAATGTATACTGAAATATTAATTATCTGAGATATTACTAGGTAACTTGTTTTATTAAAACACTGAATACTGTTGAGAATAATGTAGGAATATTGTTATGTGCAGTTTTTTATCTCTTAAGTGCTGTAACTAAGTGTAAGTTCTGACCTCAGATCATTTGAAAAAGCGAATATGAAAAAAACAATGAAAAGAAAAACGTCTGATCACAGCTGAATAATAACAAACATGAAGAAGAAACATAATACTGACAACAATTATAACTAGCCTGTAAAAAAATAATAACAATAATAATAATAATAAATAAATATTAAAATAAAATAATTTGAATTATTAGAATGTAGAAAAATAACTAGAAAGATAGAGATGCAGTGAAAATAATAAATAAATAAATAAATAAATATAATAATAATATAAATATATATGCATACACATATAATAATAATAAAAAAAAGAACTCTAATTCTTTAAATAACCATGAGCAGGATAACAAAATTCTAAAAAACAAAAGAAATTAAAATGATAAAAGAAAGAGACTGAAGAACTAAAAGGAATAATATAGTATATTTTAAAAGATGTCAGGAAAAAATAAGTAAATAACAAATAATGGTAACATAAAAGAATAAGCAGAAACTAGGAAATGAAGAATAAGAAACAAAAAGAATGAAGAAGAAAATTAATAAGAATATGAATGGTTAGTAGATTCCAAAAAAAAAAAAAAAAAAAAATAATAATAATACTAATAATAATGATAATAATAAAAATAAATAATTTTGTTTTTTAAATAATAAATAAATAATCAAAAATATTAAAATAAAAACTAAGAATTTAAAATATGAAGAAACAAAAAGAAAGAAGAATAAGAACTACGAAGAGAAACCCAGAGACTGAAAAATAATAAGTAAATTCTAATATTATAAAATCTTGCAAAAATAAATACAGAAAGAGGAACACAAAAGAAGAAAAAGAAGATTATGAAGAAATTACAATGTAGAAAAATAACAAGAAACAATAATCATGGTAAATAGGTTAAAAATAAACAATCAAATAACTTTAAAGAAAACACAAACATTAAAACAAATAAAAACAATATGAAGAAATATGAATAAACACAGGAATAAGAAGAAACAAGAAGAATAAAACACAAGAAGACAGAAGAATTAAGATACACAAACACACATGCTGCACAAACAATGAAAATAATTTATTTTTATCAATCTTGATTTAAATCATTTTGTAAAGAAAGATTTATTCGGGATCATTTGTTATTTTCCGGCTGCCAAAACCGTCACATATTATGACATCTAAAATAATATTATGATGCTTGCTGAAGGATGAAGTTAATGTCTTTATATCGCTTCATCTCAGAATTTTGTTTATACATGGTAGACTTTTTTGATAGTAAAACTAATGACGTAATCGAGACCTGTTTTCAACTCACATGTGGCTTTGCATCTGCTAGAAAAAATGTAAATAATAAAATCAGATGGTTCAGTAAGAACTATTCATTTATTAATATTATACATCACCAAACCAGATGGAAGAAGCATTACAGAATGCTCAATAATGGAAATAAGATCTCTTAAATTCTAATATTTATATCAATTTTCATTTTCATGAACAACAGAAATACAAATAAGCTTCTCTTTTTTCTTCTTCTTTGTTTTTAGCACTGAAAGAATTTATTGAATTTTAAACTTTTATTTATTTATTTTCAGTATTTTTTTTTTTCAATCACTAAATAAAAACAAAATATTTTTTAATTAACATTTTTCTTCTTTCTTTTTTGTTTGTTTCTTTCTTACTTAATATTATATAAGTTTATTAATTTTCACTAATTAGGACTATTATTATTATTATTATTATTAGTAGTAGTAGTAGTAGTAGTAGTAGTAGTAGTAGTATTTCTTTTTCCAAAAGAAAAAAGAGTAAGTTTGTTAAGTGAGAGTAATAAAATAATAATTATTATTATTTAAAATCTGTACTGAAATATATTTAATTTTCATTTTTACCAACAATAGCAAAAATGAAAATGTATTAAAATATGTATAATGAATGTGAAAATTAACCCTGAACAATGTGCATATTTTCTTTTCAACAATGGAATATATATATTCATTTAAAAAATCCACTTTCATTCACAATAAACAGTGAAATCTTATGATGTAAAATGAACATTAAAAAATGTATGTAGGTAGGTCACTGTGTCATGATATGGGTAATGAGAGAGAGAGAGAGAGAGAGAGAGAGAGAGAGAGAGAGAGAGAGAGAGAGAGAGAGAGAGAGAGAGAGAGAGAGAGAGAGAGAGAGAGAGAGAGAGAGAGAGAGAGAGAGAGAGGATGGCTTGTGGTGAGAGTGTACTTTTGTATGGGTTATAAATGGACAGGCAAACAGAAATATACATATGGATTTTGAAAGTTGTTTTGCATGCAGGAGGCAAGTGAGACAGAGAGACTCAGAGGTAGAGAGAGTTTGATACATTAAATGGATCTGAATAAATTCATAAACAAAAAATATTATCTGTGAATATCATGCAGTTCATCAGCTAGTTTATGTATATTATTCTAACACAAAACAAAACTGCAGTGATTAAAATCCTGAAGTGTTATCTTGATCTGAACTTGACTTTTATCACCTACAAATCTTTGTTTATTAAAGTTAACAGATTTGAATCCTGAACGAGGAAGTGACCCAGCTGATAAAAAAAAAAAAAAAAAAAAAAAAAAAAATGGACAAAGTAATGCAGATACTGCAAGAGTAACACAGAAACTAATCAACTCTGTGTCATCTCATATATAAAGTTTTGACTGGTAGGAAACAGAGTTGTAAGGATTTACATCTGCTTCTTCCTGATCAATGGCAGTTTATAACATAATTACCACCAACTTGATGGCTGTGCATTTGGAAGGTACAGTTTTCAGGAATATCGAGGAATAATCAAAGACAGCTTGGGCTTCAAGATCAACAAAACAACAAAAGCCTTTAAGGTCCCCCGGTATCAAAGTCACTACATCAACAGATTCAACAGCACCCGGGGAGGCATCATGACACTCGTCAAACAAGACATTCCACACACCAAGCTGAACCAAGGCAAAGTCCACACCAACATCAAAATACTAAGCATCACAGTACACAACAACAATCAAAACATCAACATAATTAACATATACAGCTCACCCACTCCCACACTACACACCATCCAAACCCACGACTTAAACAAAATGATGACAACAAACAACAAGCTCATTAAACTGGGTGATTTCAACTGTAATAACACCTTATGGGGTGGCTCGACAGACAGCCCTGGAATCGTCCTCGAAAATTTCCTAGAGCAAAACCAGCTGGTCTGTCTGAATGATGGAACACACACATACACAGCAACATCAATGGTGGCCAATCAGCCATTGATCCAACATTCACAAAGTAAGGACATCATAGTGCTCTGTGAATGGCAAGTGCTCAATGAATTAAACAGTGACCATCACCAAATACTCACCAACTACAACAGCAAGAACAGTTTCTCAGACAGATCCATTTTCACATCCAAATGGAACTTCAACAAAGCGGGCTGGGAAGGCTTCTACAAAGCATGCAGAAACATCACCACACAGAACACCAATGACATCGACATCTACTGCACATCACTCACCAACACTATACACTCCATTGCAAACAGATTCATACCCAAAACCAGACAATGCCGCAGCAAAATATCCATTCCCTGGTGGACGGAACGCATAGAAAAGAAATGCAAAGAAAGAAACAAATTCAGAAGACAATACAAAACAGACAAATTATTCCACAGACGAAAAATACAAAATAACAAACAACGAAGTTTCCAATCTAATTCTCACTGCAAAACTAGAACACTGGGAACTCTTTTGCAACAACATTGACCACAAAACATCAGTCAAAGACATGTGGGCCAAAGTAAAAAACATCCAAGGCAAAATTCCCCACAGAACCAACACTCTCGGCAAAAACAACACTGCATTCACTGACAAACAAAAAGCAGACCTACTCAGCAAAACTTTTGCCAAGTCCAGCAGCAACTCAAACTTCCCACTGAAATTCACAAAGAAACCACTGGACTACCCAACAATCGATGAACATTCCGCAGATACAGAACACATGTAATACAATCAACTCTTCAACATCAGCAAATTAAAACATGCCCTCAAAAACAAGAAAAGTACAGCCACAGGGCCAGATAAAATAAGCTACACAATACTACAACACCTACCAGACGAAACACTACTAATCATACTCCACCTCTACAACACAATTTGGACCAAAAAACTGGAAACAGGCCGAATGTTTCAGCTTGCCCAAACCACACAAAGTTCACTTACTACCCAACAGCTACAGACTGATCATACTGATGTCACACATGTGCAAAACACTGGAAACGATGTCAACACACACCTGAGCCAGCATTTAAACAACAACAATTTAATCAGCAAATATCAAAGCTGCTTCAGGAAGAAACACAGCACAAACAACCAGATCACCTGTCTGCAAACATCAATCAACCAATCTTTTAGGAAATCAAAAAAAGTCATCACAGTGTTCCTAGACATTGAAAAAGTGTTTGACATGGTATGGAGGGAAGGACTGCTCGTCAAATTAATCAAGAACAACATCAAAGGCAACATGTTCAACTTCATTAAAGACTTCATCAACAACAGATCTGTAGCAGTCAAAGTAAATGGTCAGACCTCAGAGAAAATGACAGTCGACAATGGCATCCCACAAGGATCCATAATCTCGCCAACAATCTTCAACATCTACATCAACGACATCGTCACAGCACTTGACAAACAATGCCAAAAATCCACCAACTGAATCAATAAACACAGCTCTCTTTGTAGATCTAAACAACATACACGACTGGGCATAAAGATTTCTCTTTGGAAAATAACATGTCTCCTTTTCAACAAAAACCCAGATAACAACAAAATTACACTAAACATTAACAACAATGTCTTAACACAAACCAAAACATTCAAATTTCTAGCCAACATTCAACAGCCAACTCAACTTCGGATGCCACATACACAACATAATTGCATCCTGCAAAAAATACTCAATCTTCTAAAGCTAATTTCCAGTTGGGGAGCAAATAAGTCAACGCTAATTTTGATATACAAAGCGTGTATTCTCTCCAGGCTCGACTAGACATAATTCAATCCAGCGCCCTCAGAGTGATCAGCCACCTGCCAAACACAACACCACCCGACAGCCTCCTGTCAGAATACAGCATCCAGCCACTGAAATACAGAAGAAAGCTGCAGCTACTGAAATACAACCTGAGGATACACACCCTGAGCACAGACCACCCCGTCAAGGATCTGGTCCCCAACCAACAAAGAATAGGGCAACCCTTTAAATCACATAGTCTACTTCTATCAAATTTCCTGACAACAGCCAACAAAATTGAAAGGGAAACAGGAATAAGGGAAATGCCACTGCCGGCATACGACAAAGAAGCAAAACCAGCAATAAACACACCTTTCCTAATTAAAACAGAAACAGACAAAACAGAGTTCCCACCCTTCAAAAAAGCAATATTTCTAGCAGCAGCAAACGACCACTATGAACAACACACGCACATCTACATCAATGGATCCAAAAACCCAGACCCCGGGACAGTAGGATTCGCCTTCATAGCCCAAGATCACACAAACAAACCCACATGCATACGATTCAGAAATCACCTTTCAGCATGCACGGCCGAATTGGTCACCATCATCAGAGCCATGCTGTGGATAAAACACAACAACAAACACACAGTCATATTCTCAGACAGCCTAAGTTCCGTCATCTCAGTACAATCCGGACATACCAGCAGACCAGACCTACTCAGCAGACCTACAACATCTACACGAGGACATACAACACAACAACAAACAACTAATCATCAAGTGGCTCCAGCACATCAGCATCATCGGCAATGAACTTGCCGACCATTTTGTAATTGTTCATTACAGAGAACAAAATAAAGAGAATTCTACCATTTTAAGTAACCCTGTGAAATAAACATTGCCATCAAATTATTAATAGTGGCTCTTGTCTTATAACTTATAGAAAAACAAATCACCCATATATTTTAAGATCCCAGTCACCCAAACAGAACTTTGGTAGCATTTGGTGATTGGCCATTACAAGCCCTGTATTCATATGTAATGTACATGTGTACTTAAACACATTACTGTTACTTATTATTATTAAACATATCGATACCACTTACTTCAGAACAGTTCTCTATTTTATTGACTTCCTCTGACTGGCTAGTAAGAGTATCAGAAGAATTTGTCATCTTCGGGTCTTTTTTGTCATAATCGCCTACAAAACCAAATAGAGATTTATTTTCAGCTTGCACAATTAAATTTGCAAAACAGGATTACATTTTATCAATTTTGGAAGTAAAGCTGGATTAGCCACAGTTAACAAACTCAAAATGGTTTCCAGCTTACAGTTTGTTTTATCTGTATTCACTGAATACATTTGTCTCTTTTATTTCCTCTGTCATCTTGAACTTCTACAATGATCTAGCAGACTGTTTTGGCAGGCATTATTTCTCATAAACAAAAACAAATTCATAAACAAAAATTAAAGAAAGGCATTTAATCCCAAATCAAAACTAATTACTTCTG
This sequence comes from Chrysomallon squamiferum, assembly GCA_012295275.1. NCBI lineage: Eukaryota > Metazoa > Mollusca > Gastropoda > Neomphalida > Peltospiridae > Chrysomallon > Chrysomallon squamiferum. The sequence goes on from CM022677.1 coordinate 11,744,554, forward strand.
CTAGTTAAATTCTTCAATGGAATGAAGGTCAGATCTGAATCTGCTATTAATTTAAATGTTTATATAAACATGCAGAGAAGTTTTGAATGCCAGTATTTAAAAAAAAATAAATATATAAAATAAAGTAAATATTAATAATAAAATTAAAAATTAAATACAAATAGAGAGATGACAAATATAAAATAAAGATGAATTTTTATTTTTAAAGCTAAAGAACAATTTTTCATTCAGAAACACCTTTAACAAAATTATGAACTGATTTGACACATACCTCAACATCATTCCTTAAGCCGTGTTGTTCTTATGAGTTAGAAATGAAACTGTTTTGATTACTCCTAGTACAAATATAAGGTAAAAAGAAATAAAACAGTGCTAATGGAAGTAAACTAAGTCACCTGCTGCTCAACTTCCAGACTTTTGTCTTTACAACTGTCACACACAGCCATCACAGTCGTCTGTCAAGTGGTTTCTTTTTTAAAGATTTTCAAGTTTTTTCTTCCTGGTATTTGACTGTTGAAATTGGAGTCTGCACTGTGGAGGAAAATGTACAACTGTTGCCAATGCTGAAAAAAACTGCAAAGTGGAGTTTACAAATGTTAAACAATTCAATTGTTTGAATCCAAGATGAATTTGACATAGGCTGAAATGACATAGAGCAAGGTAAGCTTGACACTTTAAATTGGTTATTATACAGTTTGACACCCACTACAACATTTAATAAAATAGAATAAATTCAGTGGCTGATCCGGTGGAAGTGAATTTTACTTTTTTTATGATTATATTTTTTTACTGTTCATTCAAAATATATTTTAATGAATTTTACAAAGTCATTGTACTAATCAAAATACATTAAACATAATGTATATTGCTATTTTAATCCTTTTATATAAAAGTTAATAACATAATGTTAATCTGATTGCAAATAAGAATATAAACACATTTGATATATTATTTTTATTAAAATTACATGCTCTAATCTGAAATACATACATTTAATACTTTACATGGTAGGTGAGATATTAATAAGATCAAATTACAAATTTATACAAATGTTCTGTTCACTACTCTATTAGGCTGTCCTGCAAATTATTACACTGATTCTATTCATTTTCAGTACATCATTTTACAAAACTGAAATTATTTAAAACTGAAATAAAATGGAAAGGTTTACAATGCATAATGTATTTAAATACCTGCTGGACAGCAACAAATACTTCAACTCTACTGGAGACTCGAGCTCTCTTTGGTCCAAAATGTCGACTTTGAACTGATCAACAATTTCTTGAATATTTTTACCCTTAACAAGCTGATTTAACTTCTGAAAACAAACAGTTTAAATCCACAGTTTAGTCTAACATTGAGAGAGAGAGAGAGAGAGAGAGAGATAGAGAGAGAGAGAGAGAGAGAGAGAGAGAGCAAAACATTTATATTAAAAACATATACCATATTCAAAAACAAAAAAGAAAAACATTCCTAATATGAATTTTGTTGATTAACTAGTTATTAACACTCATATATTTAACATACAACCTGATTCATTATTTTATTTACAAACATTGTGCTATTAAACAAACCATGAAAATTGAGAAACTGTGGTCAACATAAATATAGACACCAGCTACAGTACATCCATCTCCAATGTATTTTAGTGTGTCTGTCATCACAGGAACAGTGACACTGTGTGAAGGCTGACAGTTCCATCTGGTAACAGGAAAGTCAAACATTTTAAAATACTCATAAAATATTATACTTCTTCTTCTTTTGTTTTAAAATATAGAAATTTACAGAAAATATTCAGGTTTATACGAATGTAAGTGTTGTGTGTGTGTGTGCGTGCGTGTGTGTGTGTTGTAAAAAGAGAGAGAGAGAGAGAGAGAGAGAGAGAGAGTATGAATTAAAATGGAGTCATAACTACATCTCTGCCCAGTCTCTGCTGGTGCTCTGAGATCTCACACTTGAGATGCTCTATCTGTACTCTGTAGGCCTGCTCCTGTGACTCCTTACCACTCAGTCTCAACTCCAGAGCTCTCTTCTCCTTCTCCATCAAGTAGTTCTGAGCCTTCAGCTCTGCCTTCTCCTCAAGAAAAACAATTCATATGTAAATGACAAAGTCCAAACCTTCTCTACCTGTGAAACAATATCATAACAGAGTCCATATATTCAGCTTGCCTAGAATTCAGAAAATGATTTAATATAAATGGAATAAGACACAAAGACCAAACTGCCATTAATAAAAAAAATTAAAAAATAAAGAAAAAGTACAAGTAAATGCAAGTTAATATAGTAAAAAACTGAAACACAATTTTCATTACTAAATTAACAAAATTAAGAATGCCTGTTCGATTAGCCTGTTTGATTTTTTTCCTTCCCAAAGAAGGTCAGATGCTTGGTTGGGGCTACATTTCATAAGACTGCCCTTCATAGCCATCAGCTCCTGCATTAACACAGCATTTTCCAAATCCAGTCTTTGAGCTTCTGGAGTTTTCTTGGGTTCATCAAGCAGAGGATCAAAGTGTGAACTCTCCAGCTCCATGACGGTCATTCTGACCACTGCCTGGTCATTCTTCAGTGACTGAATGTACTCACGCAATCTCTGTTCATCCAGTTTGGTGAAGCCAGTGTCCACTGAGCTAGCTGTAGAACTGGACCTGCTGGACAATTCAAAATGAAAAGTTGGTTTGGTAAAGATTATTACTAGTCATGGAAAAGTCAGTTAATCAACTTGAAATTTATAGTTCGGTAAGTTAGGTAAAATCCTTTTAGAAAGATAGTTAATGCAAAGTCCAGTTAATTACAGCATAGACTTTAATAAAAGAAATAACAAAGGTTTAAAAATAGATTCCAATAAAGTATAAAATAAAGATAATTTATATATAAAAAAACAATTACTTTAAGTATTCAAAACAATGTAGATTAAATTCAATACAAAGGTACTGTCTCTGTTTTTGAAGGTAAAAAAATACAGTCCATTTAAATATAAAGTCAATTTAAATACTGAAAAACAAACTATTAATGTATAAAATATGGTCAATTTCAGTATTAAACTTTAAGAGAACAGTTAAAATGCTAAACACAAAATCTTATTAGACAGAAAAGCAATTACAGTAAAGTATAAAACAAAGTCAAATTAGAATAGCTGATGTCATCTTGAAGTACTGAAAAAGAAAGTGTATTAATTAACAAAGTTAGTTTCAGTATTAAACAAACTAAAACTAAAAATAATGGAAAATGAAGTCCATTTAATACAAAAAGACTTCAAGTAAAGCATCACCTTGCAGTTCTACTGTTAGAAGAGAGATCTTTCCAGGGGTGAGAAATAGAGGGTGTGGTATGATCTCCACAGCTTCTGTCCAGCTTGTGAAGTAGATGTTGAGCCACGCCTTCAGCAGACTTCCTCGAGTGATGAGCTCTCTGTAGTATAGACATCACCTCCACCTGATCCTCACACTCCTTTACTGAAATTAACATTGAAATTAAATATACATTTAGTAAAATTAGCATACAGACTTATTGGAGTTAGCATAATACACTAACATGCACAGATGTCAAAAATTAACTATTTTCACCATCTGTGCATTAGGCTAATTTCAGTGTCTATGTATTAACAGCTAATACACTGAAAGATAACATTACACATACAGAAAAGTAATTGAGATTAAATCCTTCTAACTGAAATGAAATACATGCTTACTGAAAATTCTTTAGATGCTGAATTTTTAAATGATAAATAAGTGTACCTGCACGCACACACAGACACACAAACACACACAAACATATATACTCATTCTGAAATTAATAATCACTAATACTGAAATGGTAAAGATATACACACACACACACACACACATATACAAAACTTAACTTTATTTATGTGTAAAAAAAGAATGAATTTCAGTGATGTAGCAATTACTGAAATAATATATTTTTAAATAAGAATTTTAGTTGTAAACTCACCCAGACTTCCAAGTCCTGCAGCTCTACAGTTAGCTAACAAAACTCCCATCTCACTCTCCAGCAGAACACACAACACTTCATACGCCTGTGTCATCTGATCAGAGTAGTTAATTGCCAACTGCAGCGCTGTGTTGTTAGACTCATACTTCCCCATCAACACCGTCAACCTCTCCAAGTAGGACTTGCTCTCATTCATTGAGGTGGCGATTTTTCTCTGAAGTCTTTCAAACTCAATTTCAAACTCTTTCACTTTAGTTTAAAATCAGTTAAATTCATATCATATATCAATTACTTATTCTGTGTTATTGTTTAAGAATCTATTTATTTTAGTTAATTTGAATCAGAATTGCCCAAGGGCAAAAAATATAAGGTTAAAAATCAGATATTATGAAAAATAATTTATTTTGGTGATTTGATTTTGAATGATTGTAGTTGGGAAACATTTGTAAGTTTAAAAATCAGTTAAATTCATATTTAAAATTTGAAAAATAATGTCAATCATTCATTTTTCTGTCAGTTTTATTTTTTCTGAGGTAATATGAGTTGGAATTAACACCATAAAAAAACCATTAATAAATTAAAATATCATACTGGAAATTATGAAAAATATGTCTATTTTTTCCTTCATATTTTTGCCAGTCAAATAACATTTGTGAATTAAAACATCAGTTACATTTCTACTGTAAATTATGAAAATACACTGTCAGTATATTCCAATTTAACATTTAAAAGTGTTAAGCATTAGTTATAAATTTGTTAAAATATTATGCTAGTGTGTTTTATGTGGTTATGTAACATTAGCAAGTTCAGACATTTTGTAATTTTCCAGTGAAGTTACATTCCAGCACAGGAAACATCACTGTGCATATAAATGATGTTAAATGAGATTTACCCCAAGGGAGGTAATTTCAGCACACATTTTTAGTTTCTTCAGTTCTGCTATTTTAGCTACAGGAAACTGATCACTGCCTGCAGTGGTCCTGTGAATTAATAAATAAATAAATAAATAGAATATTTACATAAATACTCAAATAATAAATACACTGCAAATAAGCAGCAAATGGAAAGAAATGGATGTATAAAGAAAAAATAATATATATGTATATATTATAGTTTTGTGTTTTTTCAAATATTATTTATGTATATGTATTATACATTTTTTGTATGTTCTCAACATTCCATATATAAAAAAATAACACAACACACACACACTGTCTATCTCCACTGATTCCCTTATAATCACATGCAATAAAGATGAGAAACAAAATAAGAAATGTTTATTTATACCTCTCTCCTGTGTTAGGAGTTACTTTAGTTACATGGAACATAAATGAATGACAATATAACAAATGTTTATTTATACCTCTCTCCTGTGTTAGGAGTTACTTTAGTTACAGGGAAAATAAATGAATGACAATATAAGAAATATTTATTTATACCTCTCTCCTGTGTTAGGAGTTACTTTAGTTACATGGAACATAAATGAATGACAATATAAGAAATATTTATTTATACCTCTCTCCTGTGTTAGGAGTTACTTTAGTTACATGGAACGTAAATGAATGACAATATAACAAATATTTACTTATACCTCTCTCCTGTGTTAGGAGTTACTTTAGTTACATGGAACGTAAATGAATGATAATATAACAAATGTTTATTTATACTCTCTCCTGTATTAGGATTCACTTGTGACTTTGTTGGTGTTGATGTTTGATTGTTCATGGGACTAGAAGACAAATCTGTCAGAGGTAACTTATCCTGTAACTCTTTCAACTGTAACAAAAACGTAATATTCCTCTAACTTTCAATTTTAACAAAATGTAACAGTTTATTCTGTGTCAACTGTAAGAAAATGTAACAATTTATCCTCTAGCTTTTTCAACTATAACAAAAATGTAACAATTCATTCTGTAACTCTTTCAGCAGTAAACAAAAATGTAACAATTTATCCTTTAACTAGTTTTGCTATAAACTTTTAAAATCGTGTATTTACTAACAACTTTACAGTACTTTTTTTATGAATGTAACAATTTCATGCAGTTACTAACAATTTAACTGTTACTCTTTCATAGAAAGACTTAATGCAGAAATTATTAACACAAGCCATATTATATAACTGAAGGAAAAAGCAATCTCTATAATTAAGTTTTGTGTTTCAATTCTACCTACAAACAAAAATGTAAATATCATTATTTTAATATTTATGCGGAGTTACCTTTCTTTTCAACTTCTCCCTGTCATCATTAATATATTCAATATGGCTACATAGCTGTATAAGTTCTATGTCCTGTCTGCCTATCTGTTCTTGTAGAGCCCACCGTCATCGTTGTCTTTTTCTACGTCTTCTCTGAGACGTTGAACGACGTTGCGATCAACATCGTGGAAAGGAAAGTCTTTTCTTTCTGCAATGCCTGACTCCAGTTCTGTGACAACTCGGGAAAATTTTGCATTTATTTCATTACCTGTTTCTAAAACATCCAAAAAAATAAAAAAACATAAAAAAAAACATTTATAATTATTCTGAATTTTAATGTTGTGTATATGTTATTTAGTAATTAAAGAAAAAAACAACAACACATGAACAAATTTTAATTATATTTGTAAATTTAATTCTATTTTTCTCTTCTGATCAAATTAACTGATTGAAAAGATATCTCATTTTAACTATATATTTATTTGGAACTTTTCTTTTTAATTCCTTCATTCCTTCTAACAGTAAGAAAATGAGAAAAATATATAATTTTAATTATATATTTATTTGTTATTTTCTTTTCTTCTAGCAGTAAGTAAACGAGAAAAAAAAATTATTATAATTTAATATTTCAAAAAATTCAACAAATTAAAATATGTTGCTATTTATATAATAAATTAAAATTAAAATTAATCAACTTTTAAAACAACTGGACATCTATCTAAAACAGCCAAAACTGTACAGTCAAAAAAATAAATATAAAAGTAAATGATTACCAGGTCTCGCAGACTGGGAGCCATTTGCATTATTCTTGTTGATACTTCCTCCATCATCGCTTTTGTCCAATCATCTTCTTCTCTACACAGAAATGAAAAGAAAAGAAAAAAACGTTCAAATGTCTTTACAGTTTCTAGAATTTGGTATTTTCAACAAATTCCTAGAAATTATTTCTTAGTCTTTCATTAAACACAGTGAAGAACAGCAAGCTAATGGTGTTGTTTTACATCTGAAGAATGACTGACTTGACTCATACAATGAAAGAAAACAATGGTTAAATGTCTTCACATATTTCTGGAATTTCAGGTTTTCACGAATCTTTTCTTGTCCATTAAAAACAGTGAAAAACCAGCAAATAAATGGTATTATTTTACAATACATAATGACAAGCCAAAACTATGTTTCATTATGTGTCCAGATATATTATATTATTGTTTTTATCATTCATTAAAAGCAGGGAAAAACAGCAAATGACGTGTAAAGTTCAGTGACGCGTTCCTCGTAGCGTGCCGCCGTCTGGTCAACTCTGTCATCGAAGTCTTTCTGACTGCGAATCTTCTGTCTTAGTGACAACAAACAATCACATTTCAGTAACAAACACAAAAAATAATTATTAAAAATACAGGATAAGAACATTATTTATAATGCAAATATAAAATCAAAATAAACTAATAATAATAATAAAAGAAAAATATTTATTAACGGTACATACATCCTATTATACAATAAGAATGCAATATGCTATTATAAAATAAAAAATAAAAAAAACAATATTTAAAATCACATTAGAAACATTATATATTTATATATGTATATTAGTAAACTTGTAAATTAAAAAATAATAAAATGTCAAAATATTTAGAATCACTAAAATATCTGAAGTTTTGAATGGTTTTTGGATATAACTGTGTATTAGTAAATTTAAAACATACAGACTAAATTCTCTTAGTATTCAAAATCACAAGACATTTTTTTATGAATTTGAATGTGTATATATTGTATTTATTGAACCTATGTATTCTTTGTTTTAGTGTCTGCTTAAGACAACATCATCATTAAATAATCAAATAAATACTTAAATAACCAAATAAGGCAGATTTAAATTTGGTCATCAGATCAACGTAAATATTTTCTAAATCTTTTCCAGGAAGATAGCCAGAGTAGCTTTAAATCATCACCAAGAGTTATTGCCAAACATGTTATTTTCTAGTCAGGCTATATTCTTAGAATAACAACACTAAAAGGCAGGTGGAGATTTAATTTCAGGCTAATGTGAGGATAAAAAAAAAAAATAATATTAAAAAAAAAAAATTCTTACCTTGTATTTAGTGAGTTATTTTTCTAACTGATCTCTTACGGCTGTTACTTGTGCCAACCTGTTGTTCAGCTCGATTATCTCCCATTTCAGAGAGGTCAAGGCCGCCTGGTCTAGCTGGGAAAGAAAAGAAATAATTTTAAATTATTACATTTTGCAACTAAAATAAAACATGTTATTTTTGAATTTTTGTGATTCAGTCTGTTTTATCATTCCTAAGGCTAATTAATGAAAAAAATATCGATAATGAAAATAATAATAATAATAATAATAATAATAATAATAAATCACAAATAGTGAAAATAAACTAAATATTTAAAAATAAAATACATACGTACATGTATAAGTTGTTGTTACTGCTCTTGTTACGCATGTGTGTGTGTGTTTGTGTGTGAAAGTGATTTATATTGTAAGCTATTTTATAAAACTCAGCTATAAATACTACATGCTATTATTTGTATTAGTTATTACTCAATAAAATTACTCAAAAAAATTAAAGTTGAGTCTTGTGACAAGATTCTATATCGTAGTGTTTAATAAGTTATTTTCGATTATCTCCCTTCAGTTACTATTATTATTTATTTATTTTTTATTTTTTATTTTTTTTCTGTTTGGCGGGTTGAAAGTGTACGTCATTGCACACCACGGAAAATCGCTGATAACGAAACGTCGTATAAAGAGTAATAAATGTAAATGTATAGGTGTGTTCAAGGAATATCAATTTATATACAGTAAACAACATAACGTATCTATTATATAACTAAAATATAAGCAATAAAAATAAATACAGTGGACTCAAAACCGGATTCATTGAGGCCAGCGTGGTATGCCGTTTTAGACAGTGCCGATTGACAAACATTAAAATAACATAAAACTGAAATATTTGGTTTATTATTACAAATGTTAATGGTCTATCAGTTGTCTCTGTCGACTGCGTTTTCTTCATATTCCTCTCCAAACTCCTCTGTCATGTCCTCCAAGTTTTACTTTAATTGCAAAAGCTGCTTTCGATAACAGCAGTAAAATATTTAATTTGTTTGCCACTTTAAGATAATCAGTGTACGAAAGTTTGTTTGTATCGTCAGTCCATTCAGATTTTAATAATAATAATAATAATAATAATAATAAAATCATATATTCATGACGTAACCAATACAGTTTGTATACCTACAACAAACCGGCCATCTGAAATGTTCGAGAATAATTTATGCAATGTACAGCGATACTGACATTTATGATAATTCTGTAAAATAAAAATGAATAAGGAAAATATCGAATCGCATGTTACCTCATTGTGGTGAATTTTATACTTCTTTTTTTTGTTATACATTTTAATTCAGTAAAGCGAGCAAAAATATAAGACAGTCTATTTTAACTCAGTGAATTGATAAGTAATAAGCTGTTTTCTGTGTGTATGTGTGTGTATTAGAGAGAGAGAGAGAGAGAGAGAGAGAGAGAGAGAGTGCCAGTTTCTAATATAAGTGTACTTGTTTGTTGACCTCATTGTTTAACGCATCATATACGTAATGACAATTTACATCTACAATGGACAGCTAATATATATATGATTTAATTATTACAAGCAGTGTAACCCATTATTGACTACTGATAATACAAATTTGCTATGCATATCAAAAGAGACTTGTCGACGTTTGGCTGAAATAAGTAGACACTGGTAATGTTAATACTTTAAACATACGGACCTATGAAAATAACAATATAAAAAACAAAAACAAAAATTATTATAAATATTCACATACAGCATATTTGATTATTTTGTTGTTGTTTTTTTATTATTATTTTTTAGTAAATAAATAAATTAATTAATTAAACAATCCTTAAAAATATGTCTCCTTTTACAAGTTAAAACGATCTTTAATTTTCATCTCAAGAACAAAGAATTAACTAGTGTAACAGATATTACAATGAGCAAGCATGTTTATATAGTTTTTGTCCTTGTATCTTATGTCTAAAGGCAAAGTGTAGCATTTGCAATGATTCTAAGGCCTTGAAGAAAATCGAGAGACAAGAGGACGTAATTATTATATTTTGAACGAGAGTAATCATTTACACAAACAGGCATCTTTGAAAAATACTGCGGAATTAACCAAGAAAGAAAGAAGGGATGAAAAAAATTAATAAAAGAAATCAGTAAAATCCAATAACAAATGCTTTTACTATATATTTTATTATTTATTTATTATTTTAAATATTTACAAACAACAAATTAATCAATAAGCAAGAAATCTCTTTCTTGGATCCGCGCACATTAAAAGTTGCATCGTGTTTCATTTATTCTTCTGGATTTGTGGAACATAGTCGCTTGAATACTTGCTCTTTTTCTAGAATCCAGTAAGTTGATACCCATTTAGAGCCAATAAGAACGGGACAAGCCCCGTGAATTGTCATTTTGTTAGGTGAACCATTCCGATATAAAATATAGCTGCACCTAATTTAGGTTGTATTCTTACACTAAGATAAGGAAACACTGTTGCACCTCCTTCTACATCACTCAAATAGTTTAACCACGTGGCAATTCTGTTTTCACCGGAAGAATATGCTATGTTGAAATAGTCAGTATGAGCCGTGAACTGTCCGCCTATTCCGTAGTTTGCCACCTGAAGTGGTTCTGAAGCTTTCATTGAAATACCTGTGATTGCTTCAATTCTTCTCTGAATTCTCGCGTCTGCTTCTATGAAACCTCTTCCTAGACATCTATGTTTGTTAATTCTTTTCTCAGATTTGATATTTTTTCCACAGTGATTGATTTCAGATGTTTGTAAAAGTGGCAAAGAAACTGTTTTAATGTCTTCAATTTCAGCATCACTGATAAAATCATGATAGAGAACAATTTTCGGTGAGAAATGCAGAATCTCTTCTTTAGCAGGCTTAAGAATTAGAAGCGGATTTTTGTTGTTGTAATGGTAGCGACATTTCAGACGATGTTTCTGTCGTATTTTAATAACGTCTTCACCACGACAGAGAGCATCGAAAGTTGTTTTTTCTTTAACTCTGGCATTTTCTTTTCTCTTTTCTGTCCTTGAATACTTTTTCCTTCTGTTCGGAGCACGTTCAAATCCAGGAGCTAAAATTAACTGTTCATTTGTCAGATTTAAAACTTGCTCTATCTGTCCCGCTAATTCTCTACCGTTAATTTCATAGTCATGAAATACGCTCTGAATTGTTTCCGTTCTTTGTTTCTCTAGACTTATGTCCATCCAAATGTGTACATATTTGTATTTTTTAATTTTGTATGCGAGGCGACCTAATTGATAACAGTCTTCTGCTGATAATCTCTGTATATATCGTTCATATATAAAACCGTCTGCTAATCTTGTAGCATTTAATTTGTACGTGTCTTGAAGTCGAAACACAGCTGCAGCGGCCCCTTCTAAATCTTCATAACTTGGAAGATGTTCACGAATTTCTTGTAGTTCAGTCAGCTCTGTCTGGGACGTAATACTTTCGTTAAGAATAGGCTCTACATCTAGTTCCCAATCCAAAGTGAAACGTTTAATATATAAAAATGCACCAATTGGGTTGGCTATGTAACGATTTGGATCTTTTAGTGCGGTCGAACACTGATGTTCAATTTGATCGGAAATTGTTTTCAACTTTTCCAATTTAGTTCCTTCTTCATAAACATGACTGAAATTTCTTAATGCTGTTCCCAAGTCTCTTCCTGCTAGTACAGAGCTGTACAGATGTGATACGGACGTAAACAGTTCTGAATTCACAGCTGATAAAAGCAAAACTAAAATAATGAACTGCTGATACATATTTGAAGGTGTCTACTAGTGTTATGAATACCTAAATATCTGGTATAAAAATAGAGTTATGATGAATATAATTCTAAATATATATCAGTTTAAAATACGCAGGTTATTAAACTGATGGGGGGGGTGATAAAATGACACGTTTCATTATTTTATCTTTCATTTCTATTTCATTTTATTCGTTTATTTTATTTATTTTATTATATTTATTTTTCTTATTTGTTGTACATTTGTTTTTATCTCCGAGTTTACATGTGTTTGTGTGTACGTATATGTGTGTGTGTGTGTGTGTGTGTGTGTATGTGTGTGTATGAAACACTTTTGGTATGTTACGTTTCTGTTATCCTTTAATGTAACTACCTATTTTTCTATTTGTCTGCCTGTCTTTCTATCATGATGGAAATTACATTAATAATTTGATTATGTCAGAACAAAGTAAGATAGAGTAGAAAAAACACTCCTCAAGAAGAAATGAAAAATATACAGTTTTTGGATGTGGATGAGCCTTCAGAAAGAAAGAACAGAAACAATTCAGGAAGAATCTCGATATGGGGTCTAATTAAATGTCAGTTTTAAGTTATTAATCTTGTATGCAAACTCTGATATTAGCAGCATTAAGTAAATAAATACTGTACAGTGACGTGATATTAGCCATATTAACGAAAAGATTTGTCTCATTATTATTATTATTATTATTATTATTATTATTATTATTATTGTTGTTGTTGTTGTTGTTGTTAAACCTTAAAAAATTAGTATAAAGAATAAACATAATAAAAT
>CM022677.1:11757549-11805049 GCA_012295275.1 Chrysomallon squamiferum
TATTGCCTTATTGTATCCGGACTAAAGATCACGGACTGTCCGAGAATATGACTGTGTGTTTGTTGTTGTTGTGTTTTACCCACAGCTTGGCTCTGATGATGGCTACCAATTCGGCCGTATACACCGAAAGGTGATTTCTGATACGGCCGAATTGTATGCATGTGTGTTTGTTTGTGTGATATTGGGCTATGAAGGCGAATCCTACTCTCCCGTTGTCTGGGTTTTTGGATCCGTCAGTGTAGATGTGCGTGTGTTGTTTGTAGTGGTCGTTTGCTGCTGCCAAAAATATGGCTTTTTTGAACGGTGGGATCTCTGTTTTGTCAGTTTCTCTTTTGATCAGGAAAGGTGTGTTTATTGTCGGTTTTGTTTCTTTGTGGTATGCCGCCAGTGACATTTCACCTATTCCTGTTTCCCTTTCGATATGCGTATTAATTAGAGTAAGTTTAAATACTGCTGTTCAGAAATGTGTTATGATGGTTCACTGTGGAGTGTTATAAACAGACGACTGTCACGTGATCGCACCTTTAAACACCTTGGATGTTTTATTAAGGCTCAGTGTAGGGTAACAAGGTGCTTTCATGGCCACCTAACAAGGAATATAAACGCCAAAATGACAGCAAACTATATAAATCAGTAAGTCTACCTATCCACTTTACAAGTTAAGGTTTACATTAATTATTTAATTATGATATATACAGGTGACTTGATAATAATACATTATAAAACATACGTTTAAATCATTTTGATTAATGATACGAGTAAGGTTATAAAGGGAACCAAGACAAAATAAGAATCTGCACGGAGGACAGATTAAAACCTTAAATGTTACTGACACAGGTTAATTGCACAGGTTAATTGCACATTACACTCTATAAAAACAAGAATAGACAACTCCTTACCATACTCGTCCGTAAAGACATGCCAGCACATAAATACTTTTTATTATTAATAACCATCTACTTTATCTCTTCAAGAAAATACATTCTAATAACATCTGCCTGTAAAATAATGTCATTCAAGATTTTCTTAATTAATTTTTTCGTTATTATTATGTATTATCATTGTTGTTGTTTGTTTGTTCGATTTAACTGGTTTCGATAATCCATTTGTTGTCCAAAAGTTGTTACAAAATTATTGATAAAGTCACACAAAAAATAAAAAGGAAGCTCAAATCTGCGACGAGGGCATTTTACATAACCAATAAACTAATGTTTACAAATCGTATGTAATTTTTACAGACATAAAGACAAACAGTGAAATACCTAAATGGAGAAGTTCTGGTATCATGGCAACATCATGTGTATATCGTCTGCTGGGCTTCGAGAGAATTACAACTTTTGTGTTTTCCAGATCTGGTATCAAATGAAGTGGGATCAGTTCTGCCCATCTTAATATGTGCCAAATAAATAAATAAATAAATAAATAAATATGTAACAAAATAAATACAAGAAACGAAATTTAAAAGAAAAAATTGTATGACTCTACTTTACAAGAGTATTTATAAATAATGTCAGTTTTGGGATAAAATATATAGAAACATTTCTGTATAATATATTATCAATGGGATTATAAATAAATATATAATTTTTATGTACTGTACGTTTCGAAAACGGCATATTGTGGGTCCTCAGTCTTTTGTGAGACGCTGCATTAAACGAAATCATAAACTGGTTTATCAATAACTATATTTTTCTACGATAATGTTTTCTTGCTGTCAGTATTATTAGTCTATGCTAATTTAAAAAAGAAGTGTTTATGCTCATTTTTACATGCATGCTATTTCTCACCTCAATGGAAATGCTTCATCGCTTTTTCCGGGTGGATCATAACCGCTTAATCCCGAAATATTCGGAGCAGAGCCAAATTTATTTACGATGTTTTCCGAAAGTTGGCTAGAAAGATTAGCGGTTACTTTATAACAACAAGGAGGACAGTTGCAATTATCAGTATCTGCAAAGCCTTCTCCTGTGGGATTTAAATAGAACACAAAGTTATTTAAGTCAGAAATACCATGGGGCGTGCTCAGAAAAAGTATATCGGGCGATAAAGACAGAATCGTCTGATCGACAGTTTTGCAGGCTTCGTGAATTTTCCACGCTTCTTGTTTTGCTGTGTGGTTGGTTGTATTGAAATGTTTCGGATCCAGAGCAATTCCGCCGTGCGGCAGAACGAACCCGGCCAGTAGTTTGGAGAAAGATAAATCAAGTGATGTGAAAAACACAATCACAATTGCAAAACACATCTCGACTTTCTATTTCGTTCTTAAATCATATGACTCTAGAGTTACCTGCCCTTCTGTGTTTTTCCTTAAAGAGCAACAATACATCTGTATTTGTATAATGATAATCGATAGAAATTAAAAATCTATATTATCGCCTTGTTAATTTATAAGAGTTTGTTTTCTGAATTGTCCCAATAGTTAATATTTTGTTGATGTTGTTTTTGTTTTTTCTTCTTTCATGTATTTGTTTGTCATTGTCATCATCATCATCAGCAGCAGCAGCTGCAGCATCATTGTTACCATTATTTTCTTGTTATTTTTATGGGCAAAGGGCGTGTACATGAAACGTTAAGCGATGCATCACAGTAGTTTGTATCAATACATTGTTTTAGAAAAACGTTCTTTAAAACAGATTTATATAACACTACATGGTTGCTTTGGAGTAACATCAAAGTTTATTATTACCATCATCATTATTATTATTATTATTATTATTATTATTATTATTATTATTATTATTATCATCATTATTAAAAGTTGATCTCTAAGTGACAAAATCTGAGGTAATAATGGCGTATTACTTTAGCTCCTTTTCAGCGGCCGCGCCTCACATTTTTCTTTCGTAATTCAGCATCATCGAAGCTGTAATAGCATGTTGTAGATAACGCTGCATCCGAAACACTGTGTTACCTGTAAGTGTGATAGGCCTGCATCAAAGCTGTAATAACATGTTGTAGATGACGCTGCATCCGAAACACTGTGTTACCTAATAAATAAACATTTTTCTTTTCATCTTGTACAGGTGGATTTCTTTGGTTCTCCCGATCGTTCACGTCCAATGCAAGGACACCGACGTCCATGGGCTCCACCCTCTTCCCGTGTGTAGCGGGCCACGTGAAAAGCACGACCTGGAGCTGACTGGAAGCGAAAAGCAGCTCAAAGCCTGAACTGGCAAAAACAACTGATGAACAGAAAAGTTGACAAAACGTTTGAAACACGAAACATCAAAAACATGTAAATCATGCCAGTCATTTATATCTTGATCAGTGGTGGTGACAGAAAATGAAAGAAGTTTTTTCCTCTCAATGTTGCATTTATGAACATTATATTTACATAAAAGTAACAATAATTCAGAAATGTTTTAGAATACATACATATATATATATTCAACCCATGTACGATATATATTTAAAAAAAAATAAAGTTTAATAATTTACTAAATTAAAAGGTGGTGTTGTTTTCTCTTTCATGTAATAAGGTTGAGCACAGATTTTGTTTTTAAAATCTACATTATTACATAATTAAGTATAGTTTATGAATTTTAATTTGTACTATTTATTTATTATTTTGAAAGGTGCAAACTCATTTCAGAAATGATATCAGATTTTATTCATCTGAGAAGACAGAAATCTCGTGTGGTTAGCCGCTCTGTATATTTTATAGGATATTGCTACTTTTTTCAGTGTCATTACTTTGAAAGACCTTTCTATATACAGATAGACAAACAGACCAACAGAGTAGAGACAGAAGTGTATGTACTTAAGTTATAACGTATAAATATTTCACTCTAGTTTTCTTACTCTCTGTGTCACTCTCCAGATTACTCTAATTAGATGGATTATTTTATTTTACCAGATGTTTAAGTATAATTAAGTAATATAGGTTGTGTGTTTAATCAGCAGATGATGACTATCCCTCATTAACAATTTATTGGTACTTCCAGTCATACCTCCCTCTAACTCCACATATTCCTCATCACCCAGTTTATAGATTAAGCCAAATTCCATTGTTATATCACTCAATCCATGGACCTACAATGATTACCTTATTTGTTAACAATGTGATAATATCTGAAAAGTAATTGCTTATATAACCAAACACCTTTATGTCCATAATTCCCTTTTTTTATCCTTTTATTGTTTTCCCAATTCTTCTTTGCACCAAAACGTTCATCCATCCCACCATCTAACACTCCATCCATCCTTACTTACCTGCATGTGTCTATCTATCTATCGGTCTATCTATATATTTGTTTTATTTCATCATCAAGTTCTCTGGCTAGTTGTCTATCTGTCTCTTTATTGGTCAACCTGTGGTGTAGCTTAAACTTGCACCTGCTCACCTCTTTCAAACATAGAAACAGACTTTAATGAAGAAATCATATGATTTTTTTACTCATATACATGTGCCCATTACCTGTCTAGATAACCATTTATTCATCACTATCCTCTGTCTGTCTATCTGTCTGTCTATATCTATTTTTATTTATATAATTATCTGTCATTCTCTGAAAAATCATACACATATGGCATACTTCTCTGTTTAATAGTTGTTTTCTCTCTGTAACACACAAACACATACAACCACACCTACATATCAGTCTCTCTCAGTCTAGCTATCCATAAAATAATCTAACATATAAATATAATCTTATTCACACATTCAGTTATATACCAGTCCTCTAACATAAATACAAATACTCGATTATAAACCTATGTATGTATGTATCTATTTATGTAATTTATACTGTGTATGTGTTTGTGTGTGTGTCCATCCATACATCTATATCTACTCTCTCTAACACACACATATATATACACATAAATATATTCACTCATATATTTATTTATATTTAATCTCTCTATCAGTCAGCTGACTCTCACAAAAAATCCACAAAAAAGCACACTATCTTTGACACACATTTATATACCCTTCTCTCTAACACATATATTTATACACACACATACACCTCAGTTTATCTGTTACTATATATATCTATCTATATATGTACCTAATTATTGTCTACCAAATATATCAATCTATCTTTGAAGCGATGTCTATCTCTATATCAATCTATCTCACCTTCTCAGTTATACATAGCCACAGTCTATCTTGCACTCACACAAACAAATACGCACACACAAATACACACACACACACATACATACGTATACACTCTATTTACATCCTTTTTAAGTATTTAAATACACTTTTTCTATCTAGTTATCTATCTATAAATATATTTATTTATCTATCTATTTATGCCATATACATAAGCAACAGAGTCGTTCATTATAGATGTGCAGGTATATACTCATGTCTCCTTGCATCTATCTATCTTTCTAGTTATCTATCTACCTTTCTTCTGTCTATCAATTTACCTGTCTGTTATCTTCTACCATCTATCCACCCTTTTTTACACACACACACACACAAATGTAGTTACTTATCCTTTTATATATATATATATACTAATCATCTTCTGAACATACAAATAAATTATCATTCCTATACACGTGCTGCCATCTTGGATTTCGATCGGAAATTTCCGTGAGGTCACGGAAGTTTTAAAATTTCCAAATATATTATTTTACGACTACTTTCTGAACTTTTTATGATTTACGCTGATAAAGATGGTTGTTCATATTACAAAACCGTGATCACAGGCGCCTTTCCTAACTACTTTTTCAACTAAAATAAATGAAATAAATAAATAAAATAAATTAAAAAAATTAAATGAAAAACATTAAACGAAATAGCAATTTTACAATAATTCATCAAATCATAATATCACGTTAAATAAACCAAAAATACTGGAAACTGGTTTGTTAAAACACAAAGAAAACGCAGAGAATGTGAATAAGCTGGTTGTATCTGCTACAAAACATTATACAGAATTGGTTATTTTCATCTAAAAGCAACAAATCTAATTTACCGTGACCTTGCATATGCGAGGAGTAATCTATTTCAGAAGTTCGTGGTCTAAGAGAAATAACTCTATTTAACACGCACGTTGGTAAATAACAAAAAAGACTGAGTGCTGGGTAAAATTTTAAAAAAAAAACGAATAATAAAAAAAAAAAAAAAAAAAAAAAAAAACATTCATGTCGCATGAATATAGATCATTCACTGAATTTACTAAATTCACTAAAATTATTTTTAGTTGGGGTAATTCGGGCCTCGGGGCAATTCGGGCCTCCGAGGTATATTATGACTTGCAGTCGCTATACTGCATTTTGAGGTTTCAAAAGTGATTGTTATTTTTTAGTCCTATAGACATAAGGTTAGTGATAAATTATAACAGGTAAACATATAATCGGTTTTTAAGTTCAGCAGAAGAAACTTGATTAATATGTGGTAATTAGGCAAGAAATATGCTTTGTATTTTACTCCACCACTTGGGGCAATAAAATCAAAAGGATGAGGTATGCCGAGGCATTGTATTCTTGTGTGATGTTTGTCAAGGAGTTTAGTTTATTGAAGTTTTCAATTTGACTTGTATTATGATTAGGACTAATGATTTTAATTAGTATTATTGCAATTAGTGTTGTTGTTTTTATCGTTAATATCGTTATGTCAGTATACAGTCATTATAAAGAAAGAAACAATTATCAACAAATAAACAGATAGAGAGATAGACACACACAGACACAGCACACGCATAGAAAAGAAATAGTTTGGTATACGTGTTTGCCTTAGAGGATAGTTATATACAGGATTTCATATCAGTGAGAGGGTATTTATGTATATAGTTAAATAACAGACAGATAGATACATTGATAGACATAGAGATAGATAGACATTTTACATTTCATAGGCAAATGAACTTGTAAGAAAATGTTTGTACATGCATTATTATATAATATCACATTAACCTCGCTTTTCACAACTTTTCTTTTATTCGTCATTTTAATTATTCAGTTCAGTTTTGGGTTTTTCTATCTGTCTGTGTGTCTGTATGTGTGTCTCACTCTCCATCTATTTGTCTGTCTATCTATCTATCCACCTACCTATCTACCTCTCAGATTACAGTGATAAGTGCAGGTGTCGCTGTAATTAAAACCTCAGTAAAAGAAATGATAAACACTGCAGAAAACATTGATAATAAAGCAGCGATGATATTTTATCTCACTGGGAGAGGTTCTGTCTATGCCTAAAATACTGAAGGATCTTAAATATTAATATTAACATTAATAAATGTAATTATGTATTTATTTGTCCCTGTAAACGGCAACTGAAATTTCCTTTGTATTGCAGTAATGAAAAAAAAATGTTGTTGTTATTATGATGAACGCTGTTTACCATATATAATGGAACTGAACGACAATATTTACAGTTTATTTGCTTCAACCAGACCTGTTTATACTAATACATATAAATTCAGCGAAAGAACCGTAATATTTTACATTTACATATAGCTCTCTAGATTATATCTAGTTGAATATTAATTGTCTAATTTTCAATTTAATTTTTAGGGGAGATAATAGAATATCACTTTCTACAGTTAATTAAGAATTAATCTGTAACAGCGCAGTATATTTACAGAACTTGTGTTATAATAAACAAGATTCATCTCGCGCATCCTCGCCTTTTCACTTTACTTTTAATAATAAAAACGTCTATTAATGTTTCTCTATATTCTAGACTTTTCT
The DNA here is from genome assembly GCA_012295275.1 of Chrysomallon squamiferum. Lineage (NCBI taxonomy): Eukaryota > Metazoa > Mollusca > Gastropoda > Neomphalida > Peltospiridae > Chrysomallon > Chrysomallon squamiferum. The sequence continues at coordinate 11,765,203 of CM022677.1, forward strand.
AGTATTTAAGAAAGATGCATCAATAACATGGTGAAGTTAATTCATCTTAATCTAGCCTCTCACCTCTCAACTGCAATTCTACTATCTTAATAAAAAAAATTTAAAAAAAGAATTATTCGCATTATTAAACGTTGATTCATTATTGAACTTGTTAGATACGTTATACCTGTTAATGAAAAATTAAGCTTATTATTTATTTATTTATTTATTTATTATGCAAAATAAAATTATCTAATATTGTTAATTAAAAACAATAATACCTCTATTTATCAATACACTGTGTTTTCAATATATAATATTACCGCTACGCCTCTGTTAAAAACATAAAAAACGCCGTGTAAAATGACTCCTACTTAGCTCTTCTGTGAAACAAGTTCTGTTAATAAAAATCGCATTAGTATGGAAGCGTTCTCGATATTCTAATATAATTCTACTGTTGTTTATAAAAACACGCTAATCTGGAAGCCCAATCTACTTTTCTGAATGGTCACTGTGTTTTCGCAGTAAAATTACACCTGTAATGTTTACTATAATGCTACAGTACACACATAAAACAAGAACAACAACGACAACGACAACAACAATAGTAATGTAAAGAAAAGAGAATTTTAGTCTTTATTCGATTTCTTTACTTCTCAATATCCAGTACGTCATCGCTATTTATCTCACGTGTTTTATGTCGTAAATAATTAGCAATAATAGATCATTTCATTTCGCATAATAAATAAATAAATAAATAAATAATAAGCTTAATTTTTCATTAACTGGTATAATGTGTTGAATAATGAAACGATGCGTATGAAAAACATTATTATTATTATTATTTTTATTATTATTATTATTATTATTATTATTATGCGTATCTTTCATAAATACTAGAAAATTCATTTTGGATTTCACATATAATTCTACTGTTGTTTATAAAAAAAAACGCTACATTTCTGAAAGTACACAGTGTTTTCGCAGTAAAATCAGATCTTTAATGTTTATTATAATGCTATTGTATAAACATTAAAAAAGCAACAAAAAATAAATAAAATTAAAACAAACAAACAAAGAATAGTAATATAAAGAAAATACTATTTAATCTTTATGCGTAGAGTTCACGCTTGGCTTTTATAATTAACAGACATTTATATTATTAAGAGGAAAATGAAAAGACGAGAATGCGCAAGATGAACCATGTAATAAGACGAGTTCTGTAAATATAACATTAGCTTATTAACAGTCCCTGCGTTTCCTTTGTCTTTTAAATATCCAGGTTCTTTTATTATTATTATTTTTTATTTAATGTTTTATTATTACTTACCTAATTATTGTAAAATGCCTATTTTATTTAATTACTTTTTATTTAATTTTATTTAATTATTTTCGATTTGTCTCTTTAAAAACTATAAATTTATATATACATATGTTTTATTTTAAATGTTTGTATATTTGCACATATCAATACATTTTATTTAAGATATTATTATACGGCGTCGGCTACCATAACGCATTTCCGATTAACATTAAACCTTCATTTCACAACATCAGGTAACACATTTTTTTTTTTTTTTTTTATACTCAGATAAAACTTGAAACTGAGAATACATTAAGCGTTAAAAACTGAGAAAAAAAAAAAAAAATAGGTCCCTACTGAAATTAGGTCGGGGAAATTGGGCTGGTTGGTTCTGAATCTTACTATAATTAGTCAAATCGTATAAAAACATCACCAAACCAAAAAGTTTTGTCAGATAGTTTCGAACAGCTCATAAAACTATCTGACACGAGAAGACATGGCGTTGTTAGACTTGTTCCACTTTACCCCTTTACCTGGACTAACAATGTCTGTAAGGAGTGGCTGATGGCACGACATCTACTTCTGACATTAATCCACAAAACAGCTTTGGAAAGTCTTGGAAAGTTTTGGAAATTCAATGCAGTGTTTTCCAGGACCTGCGTATGTGTGTGTGTGTGTGTGTGTGTGTGTGTGTGTTACGAGGAGTAGGGGAGTGTTCACTGTCTGTGGAAGTGTATTGAAATTTTTTAACAAATATTTCTATTTTCAGTACAGTAGGTACTAACATATGTATCTGAAAAATCGGCTTTTAAAAAAAAATAAAAAAAGAGTTTATAAAATTAGCAGATTTTTAGAAATTAACAGTTCTTTGAATTATAAAATTTCATCAGTTTCGTCATTTCTGAGTACTCTCTAAATATAGATAAAAATCATTATTATTTAAAAACCCATTTAAAAAATAAATAAATAAAATGAATAATGGTACAAAAAAGTTTTATTGTATTTTTAATATGCTCAGTGATCATTAAATGTTATATTACTTATATTTATTTACTGTAATGCAAAATATGATGAGTTTTTAGTAAAATATTACCAATTCACGGCAATTCACATTTTGTTTTTTTAATTTCTACTTTCTTTCTTTCTTTCTTTAATTATTATATTTATTTTTATGTTGTTTCCGAATCTAAACAAAAAATAAGAAGGTTAGTACTTCAAACTGGTGACCATTTTTACTGCGCCTGCAATGAATTACTTTAATAACGGAGGGGTATCAGACAAGCGCATTTTTGTAAAAATGGCAGAAATTACTGGAACAATAGTAAGTTTAAAATGAAAACATTATTATTAACTTTTATTTTTTTTTAAAAATTTGAAAATATTCATACTTTTATTTTTTGTCAAAATTCCTAAAATAAGTATATTTAAATTAGTTATTTTGTATTTTTATTATATCTTTTTTGTTATTTTTATTTTTTTTTTTCAATTTTACAAGAACAATAGTTTATTTGGAAATTTCTTATTTCAAAAGAAAAAGTTATTTTGTATTTTGTTATTTGTTTCCTAACAGTGTAGTTAAGAAAAAAATGACTAGTGACTAATTTGCATCCTAAAATGTCAGTTCGACATCCTAAATATTTTTATAGTGTAATCTAGTTTTGGACTAAATGGTGTGCAAACATTTCAAGCTGTATTTATTTACTTCAAATGGACATGGTATAACTAATTAATATAAGTATGCAGAAATAAAAAACAGTTTCAGAGCTGCAACATGGAGAAATGACTGATGAAAGCTTCTGGAAATGCAGATTTAACACTGCACAGGCTCTGTCATGAGTTCTATTTTTAAAAATTAAAATCCAACATATAAAATTAATAATTACTGGGGAATTGAAATAAGTCAGTAATATATAAAAAAGGATTTGTACCATGCAGTTCATATTTTTATAATATATTTCAAAGAAGATGGAGAAAATGCTTTTAATTTATTTATATTTTAATTTTAGAATTATTTGTTGTAATTTCTTTATAACCAGTTATACTTATATTAAGAAATATTTTTCTTTTGCTAGTTATTTTATGGATTGAAGACTATCATTTGAAAGCTGTCAACAAAAAAGAATGCATTTAGGTAGAGAAGGCACAAAATGAAATGTGAAAGAAAAAGGACATTATCAAAACTTCATTGATACATTTCTGTATGGTCTCTGTAAGTGAACAAATATATTTTTGTTAGTAATTTTATAATATTAGTTACATTAGTTATGATCTAGCAGCTTTACTTCTTGTTTACTGTTCATTTGAGACCTCAGAATCCCACTTGAATTTCTTTAGATGAATATGTGGAGTCATGTTTTTAATTCTATTCATGGCTTTTAATCTCTGGAAATCCAAAAAATATTTTTCCTGTCTCGTCCTTTTTTTTTTTTTTTTTTTTTTTTTTTTTTTTTGACATGATGTATTCAGTTTATCCTACATAAAGTTATATTTTTTCACCAATCCACTAGTCACAAGAATATTTTTTCAAGTGGGTTTTCATTTTGCATAATTTTACTACAATATAATAATAATTATTGATCTAATGGAAGACTGTCAGTTAATGTACAGCTGACAAATTATTAAAAGTTAATTTGTGAATCTGTGCAAAACTCTTTTAAACAGTTAATGCTTTTTTAAACACCACTGTTTGTTTTATTCAAGTACAAACGTTCAGTTCATATTAATCAAAGGTCATGGTTTTTGCTGTTCTGATTACTGTAAAATGTTCTAGCAGATCAGTTACAACTATTAATATCAAACAAGCAAACACATGCACATATATGTCTAAAAAGAATACCTAAAAAAGTCTTTAAAGAGAAAAATACTTTTATTAAAATAATTTTAAAAATTAACAATATTAAATATAGTTTTTGACATAAACTGCTTTTATCTCAATTTAATTACCATACCTGAAAAATACTATTTAAAGAGTATAGATCTTTTTAACTGGATAATATTTTATTTATTTATTTATATTGGACTGCAGTGCTTGTGTTATATATAAAACAAACATATAGTAAGTTTAATGGTACCTCTGGGAAATAATTAATAATAACAACTCCCAATTTACAGAAACACAAACACAGAATTAATATGAATTAAAGTAGTTTTAAAATAATGGACTACATAGGAATTAGCTTACATGTAACATTTGTTAATTACTGTATTAAAAGTTCACATACTTGTTATAAATGTTGTTTTAATCACAAACCTTTTAACATTTTATTTATTTTTAGTTATAATTTTAAATGATAATTTTTTAAATTATATGTTCAAATTAAAATTAAAATTTTTCAGTTTTAATATTTAATTCATTTCCAAAAACATGAATGGATATTATTTTTTGTTTGTTTTTAAATTTTAGAAAAAAAAAGTTCTGTCTTTCAGTTTTTACTTTATATCACCTCACTGTTCTTTTGTGTATGCTCACACTGTTTTTTATCTGGAACTGTCAGTCTGACAAGTCACTGTGTCAGAATGCAGACTGATCTAAGGGTTCCTTGCCCTGGATGATTGCCAGTGGCTGGTCAGTTATTTGACATTTAGCTTAGGCACCTCAATTACATTTAATATTTTTGAGGACACAAATAATTTTTATTTAATCCCCATATTATTTTTATCTAACTGACCTAAATCTTTAGGAATATTTTTATTGAGATCCTGAGATTTTTTTTCAGTTATTATATCTGCTGATAAATGGTCACAGTTTTAACCTGAATTACAACAGGGTTGTGTTTATTAATGGTTAACTGTTTGCTGTTAGATGATTAAAGCCTATTTCAGTGGATGGGATTTTAAGTTGATTTTATGTAATTATAAAAATGAACTTTTCACAAGATTTAAACTTGGTAATAGACAGTTGAACCATGTTGGACCATCGTTTAGATGTTTCATGTTGTCTGTGAGATTTTGTCCACATCAATCTGCCATACAAACAAGATTTAAATTTAATATTTAAAAAAAAAAATGAAAGAAAATAAAAAGAAACATCAACAAATAATAATAAATGACATATTTAAAGAAATAAGACATTTCACCATTAGCTCAGAAATAATAATAATAATAATAATAATAATAATAATAATAATAATATGGAGAACTTCAGAATTATATAAAAGCATCTTTGAATGAAATTAATATTTTCTTGTAACTGTTTGATAGTTTTATTCTTACCAGTTAACAGCAAAGGATATTTTACATGCATCACACAGGAGTGATGTGTGATCAGTCTAGTTTCTCTCATTTCCTCTTCCTAATTTCACTATGAATAGTGATGATTTTTTTTTTTTTTATAATTTAAATATTTTAATTTTAATTTAATTTAATTTTATTATTTTATTTTATTTTATTTTATTTTATTTTATTTATTTTTTCTATAAACAATATTTTATTTATTAATTTAATTTTATAGCAGATATTTACTTGTCTGTTTTAATTCTGTGTCCTGGGATTTCAGTAAAGGACTCCTTTTGTTTTCCCAGAACATGGTTTGAAACAGCTTGCTTAAGATCCCTAAATAATAATCCAAATTTATCTGCTGAAAATTGTTTAGCATTCTTCTTTATAACTTTTGGCATCATATTTACATGGCAGATTTGTAGAATAATTCAGATATCTTCGTGTTTGCAGATTTGAAGAATATTTGTTTAATCATAAAGATTATAATATCAGCTTGATAAATAAAATATCTGATATGAGAGATACTTTATGGTTTCAGAATTTCTAGCACCAAACATAAGGAATAACCAGTTTAATCATTGCAAAACATTGGTCAAACATAGGAATAACCAATTCAGTGGCAGATCCAGAAATAAAAGAATGGCTGGATTGGGATGGAATAAACTTACTGGGAGTCTGGCTGTATCCCAGAGATGATGAACAATGCACATATCTTGCCATGTTGTGATTTAAAGTAAAAATTGTAAAATCTTCTGTTTATAATAAATGCTGATAATGTTAGATCAGTTGGATTGTCAACAAATACTTTGGGTGATGTATATGCACCAGTAATTAAAATACAACCAATTTCAGTCAGCGAGAAAATTATCTCAGTACATTGTTTTGTGTTGTACAATGTTATGGTTAAGATGACATTATTAAATGTCACAGATACAAATAACTTACAGGATTCTGTTACATCATGTTTAATGTATTTTGATCAGTAGAGTGATGTCGTAAAATTTATTAATTATATTTCAAATGAACAGTAAAAAACAAAACAAAATAATAAAAAAAGTAAAATTCACTTCCACTGGATCAGCCACTGAATTTATTCTATTTTATTAAATGTTGTAGTAGTGTCAAACTGTCTAATAACCAATTTAAAGTGTCAAGCTTACCTCGCTCTATGTCATTTCAGCCTGTGTCAAATTCATCTTTGATTCATGTGGTCAAACAATTAAATTGTTTAACATTTGTAAACTCCACTTTTCTTCAGCACTGGCAACAGTTGTACATTTTCCTCCACAGTGCAGACTCAAAGCAGTTTCCAGTCAGAAAATAAGAAAACACAGACCTTAAAAATGGATTGATTATGAATTATATTGTAATACTATTTACAGTATATGGTTATTTGAATATAAATGGAGCAAAAGTAGAAGTTCATTTAAGAAGTGACTTTTGAAAAGTGATCCTTGGAGAATCTGCTTCAGTGTGGGACTTTATGAAGCAAAGAGGAGACTGTTTCAGAAGTCTTCTTCAGGGTATTACAGGTTTCACTAGGTTTTCTTTAGGTTTTGTCAGACCTTGTTCACGTGTTCTAATAGCTATTTTAATACTGACAAACATTGCCAATATGATTACCTTATTAATTGTTAGTGATATCCATATCACTGTCAGACACTGATAACATGTCTCATGTTGTTGTAGTTGTAAAACACTAGTGATATCCATATCACTGTCAGACACTGACTGTATGTCTCGTTGTTTTTGAAGTGGTAAAATATTAGCCATACCCATATTTGTTAGATATCCACAACATATGTGCTGTTGTAGAGATAAAACACTAGGTATACCCATATTTATTGTCAGACATCCACTACATATCTCTTGTTGTTGTAGTGGTAAAACACTAGCCATACCCATATTTATTGTTTCAAGACATCCATAACATATGTGCATATCGACACAGAAGCCGACCACGTCAGACTACAACAATTCTTAAGTTGGAGAGTCTTACATCAGGTCACCAATCTCAACATCAAATACCAGAAGACTTGAAAAACTTGAAAAACTTTAAAAAAGAAACCACTTGACAGACAACTGTGATGGCTGTGTGTGACAGTGGAAAAGACAAAAGACTGGAAGTTGAGCAGCAGGTGACTTAGTTTACTTCCATTAGCATTGTTTTATTTCTTTTTAGCTTATAGTTGTACTAGCAGTAATCAAAACAGTTTCGTTTTTAAATCATAAGAACTACATGGCTTAAGGAATGATGTTGCGGTATGTGTAAAATCATTTCATAATTTTGTTAAATGAAAAATTCTTCTTTTGCTTTAAAAATACAAATTCATGTCTCTATATTTAATTTTTAATTTTATTTTTAATATTTGCTTTATTTTATGTATTTATTTTTTAAAATACTGGCTTTCAAAATTTCTCTGCATGTGTATTTTTATTTCAGTTCACCAACTTATCAGATGAGGAATTTTACTTAAAGATGTGATTTATTTGTGATTTTAGATTAATGATTTATGCATTGAGATCTTTCAATGTGATAAACAATACTTCTGTGAAAAACGGTTATTAACTCAGTTAGAGTAGGTTCTTTGTTTTGGACAGGGTGTATGGTTTTAGTTTTTATTAAATAAAGTAATAATTCTTCTTTTTCCTCATTTATGTTTAACTTACTATATTAGACAATCTTCACTCAGTTTAGTCAGAAAATAAAATAAGAAGCTTATGAAAAGCTGATGTTTTCCTATTTAAAAATCCATATTATAGATACAAATGTTAAAAAATCAATCAAACAAAACACACACACACACACACAAACACACACACACATACATGCACACACAAAATATATATTGTATGCCATATCCTCAGTCTTTCAGGAATTTTATGTTTCCTATTGACAAAATGATGTCAGAACTAATAAAATGTATGCTTATTATTTTATAAACATACATTATTATTTTCAGTGTAATGTGACTTGAATGTTTTTACATTAGTTTTTGATTGTATATATATATATATATATATATTTATATATTACAGTTTATTTTTGGTATTTTAACTAGACTACGTTCCTGACCTTCAAGATGGACAAATTAACTCAAGAGCACAGAAAAGAGAGTCCAGAAAGGTCATGGGACATTGCTGAAAAGAACATGGACCAAGAACTACATGGCTTAAGGAATGATGTTGAGGTATGTGTGAAATCAGTTCATAAACAAAAACAGATCTATGTTAATTTTGTTGAAGGTGTTTCTGAAAGAAAAATTCTACTTTAGCTTTAATTATGTGATTCAAATTCATCTTAATTTCAGACTCATTTGTTATCTCTCTAGCTTTAGATTATCTTTCAGTAAATAATTTCAATTGATAACATCATTAGATCTCACTAAAAAAAAAAGGAACAAAAATTACAAAAGAAAAGATTTTAAAAAAATGTTAGATTTCAATTTTTAGTTTACTATAATTATATTGTTTCTTGCTGAATCATTTAATAACAAGGAAATGTCAGTATTTACTGAATGACATTTAGATCTTTCATCATGTATTTATAGGAACTGAAGAAACCAATATACTAAACTGTGGATTTAAACTGTTTATTTTCAGAAGTTAAATCAGCTTGTTAAGGATAAAAATATTCAAGAAATTGTTGATAAATACAAACTCAGATTGACATTTTGGAACAAAGAGCAGCTCAAGTCTCCAGTAGAGTTGAAGTATTTGGTGCTGTCCAGCAGGTATTTAAATACATTATTCATTGTAAACCTCTCCATTTTATTTCAGTTTTAAATATTTCTTCAGTCTTCCACAAAATTCTATGCAAAATAAATTCTCTATCTTTCCTCTATCTTTTTACTTCATTTTATTTACTTTTTTTATTTGTTTGATTTTTATTTATTTATATATAAAAGTGGTAATAATTAATAAACCAGAGAATTCTACACTTAAAAGTCAATTAATTAAGATATTTTGTAAGAAAAAATTATAATGTAAATTATTTGTTGCTGAATTGAAAGCTGTTAAGAATGTATTCATATCTTTGTTGTCACTGATGTACTTAAATAAGGATGGCATTGTGTTTGTTGTTGTTTTTATTATTATTATTATTATTATTATTATTATTATTATTCACAAAATAATTGTTTAATTTCAGGAAACAGTCAATGTCTATGTGTGGATTGAATGCTGCTTTAAAAGTAGGTATTTTATTCATTCACTTTTGTGTTGTATAGCTCATTTTATTGACAACGAATTTAATCAGCCATAACATGGCTGATAATTTATTTTTATATACAGAATAGTATTGATAATTTTATATAGATGTTTCATAAAGGATCTTGATATTTTGAATGATATTTAGTTTAGATAGTAAGTGAATCAGTGTAATAATTTATACCAACAAACCTTGTAATAATTTGCACGACAGCCTAATAGAGTAGCGAACAGAACGTTTGTATAAATTTGTAATTTTCTGTTATAAATATCTCACCTCTAATCTGAAATCCATACATTTAATACTCTATGTGGTAGGGATAATGATATTTATATTCTGAAATTTGGTATACAGATGTAATTTTGGTGGATTTGAAAGGTTGTACAGATGCATAAATTGGCTTGAAAGATTTAGCTTCTTTTCTTATTTTATCACATGCATGTGTAATGTTGTCTTTGTTTTAAACACATTTTAAAACATACGTAACAGATTCATTATTGTAACTATTCACTGAATGCACAGGATAAATATTATTTATAAGACAAAATATATTATAATTAAATATTTTAATTAATCAAATAAATTGTTATTAATGATATATTGATAATGATTGTTAAAGGTTAATTAAAGATTGTCAGAATAATCTCAAATTTTCATCATGTTACTATTTCAAGTAGAATCAATATTAGAAGACCATTTTCTTTCTGTCTAATGTAATAACTGTATAGGTTTAAAATGTTTATTTATTTAATAGCCCTGGCAGTCATCTTAAACTGGACTAAAGCACTTTATAAATATCAAACTTTACCAAGTTACAGAATTATTCAAATATATTAAAAACATTTTTTCATAATCTCTGACAACAAAAATACTACTAGCTCTTTATTTTATGTTTAGTTTATTGTATTTTGTTGTAGGATCCTATACTTAAGTCAAAAATTCAGAAAAGGTTAACTAAAGCACCAGAATGCTGTTACATCACAGTCTTCCCTGTCCAGAGAAAGCTCAACACTTTCAAGAGAAAATCTGTCTGAAATGTAATTTGTAACTCAGTGATCTCCAAGAGACTGCATTGTCAATGTGATCAGAACATCCAGTGTACACATTGTACTTCATAGCAGCTTGCACTGTTTTTATCATTGATGTGTTCTTGGTTATTCTAACTTTTCTCACTGAAAGAGGAATGGAGATTCATCACTGCTATGGAATGCCATCTTTGTAAATAAGTTAAAATTAATGTGGCAGTGCATAGAGGCGTTATTTTTTATTTTTATTTTTTTCTATTAGTTAATGTAAATATAAATGAAAATTATGTAATCAGGGGTAATTAGAATTTTTTGTACAAAAAAATAAAGTAAAAAGCCTCACCCCAAAATTTTTAGAAAACAAGAATCAAATTTTTTCTTTTTTTAAAACTTTCTTTGTCATATTATTTAAATCAAAGGAAAATCAAGGGTTTGCTGGGTGTACTCAGTGTAAATATAAATGAAGATTATTAATTAGGGGTAATTAGAATTTTTTTTTATAAAAACAAAAACAAACAAACAAAGCAAATAATATATGACGAAGCAACGCAGAATGTTACAATTCAGTTAAATACATCTGTGAAATGTCATAATTTCTATAAATACATCACAGATGGTGTAACATTTCAGTTTCATTTAGTTAAATCTGTACCAATGATTTATAAAAGATACTGAACTAAAGTGAGGCTATCTACACATCAGCTGACCAATGAGACTGGGAGACAGAATGAATATGTATGTTATGTAACAGTGGTGAAATTGAAGATGAGGTTATTATTATTATTATTATTATTATTATTATTATTATTATTATTATTATTATTATTATTAGTATTACCATTATTATTATTATTATTATTACTATTATTATTATTTTTATTATTATTATTATTATTATTATTATTATTATTATTATTATTATTATTATTAAACATTGCAAAACATTTTCTGTTCTCAGATATAAAAGATGCTCTTTGACCCCATCTTTCATTCATTCGCACACAAAACAATAGTTAATCACTGATATATCAAAAACGGGACTACACACTAAACTGGATAAGTAACTTAAGATCTATAAACACGTGTTTCAAAAGCGGGTGTCAGAGATCATGTTTCTTCTTTTCTTTATTCTCTCTCTCTCTCTCTCTCTCTCTCTCTCTCTCTCTCTCTCTCTCTCTCTCTCTCTCTCTCTCTCTCTCTCTTTATAGCCATCTTATCTCTCATATTCATTCTATCATCTCTCATGTATCCGATTGGTCCTGTGATGTAACACTGTCTATATTACATGTATCCGATTGGTCCTGTGATGTAACTCTGTGTCTATATTACACGATGTAACTCTGTCTATATTACATGTGTCCGATTGGTCCTGTGATGTAACACTGTCTATATTACATGTGTCCGATTGGTCCTGTGATGTAACACTGTCTATATTACATGTGTCCGATTGGTCCTGTGATGTAACACTGTCTATATTACATGTATCCGATTGGTCCTGTGATGTAACTCTATCTATATTACATGTGTCCGATTGGTCCTGTGATGTAACACTGTCTATATTACATGTGTCCGATTGGTCCTGTGATGTAACACTGTCTATATTACGTGTCCGATTGGTCCTGTGATGTAACTCTGTCTATATTACATGTGTCCGATTGGTCCTGTGATGTAACTCTGTCTATATTACATGTGTCCGATTGGTCCTGTGATGTAACACTGTCTATATTACATGTGTCCGATTGGTCCTGTGATGTAACACTGTCTATATTACATGTATCCGATTGGTCCTGTGATGTAACTCTGTCTATATTACATGTGTCCGATTGGTCCTGTGATGTAACACTGTCTATATTACATGTGTCCGATTGGTCCTGTGATGTAACACTGTCTATATTACATGTGTCCGATTGGTCCTGCGATGTAACTCTGTCTATATTACATGTGTCCGATTGGTCCTGTGATGTAACTCTATCTATATTACATGTGTCCGATTGGTCCTGTGATGTAACAAAGATGTAAAATTTGGAATCTATATTACATGTGTCCGATTGGTCCTGTGATGTAACACTGTCTATATTACATGTGTCCGATTGGTCCTGTGATGTAACTATCTATATTACATGTGTCCGACTGGTCCTGTGATGTAACACTATCTATATTACATGTATCCGATTGGTCCTGTGATGTAACACTGTCTATATTACATGTATCCGATTGGTCCTGTGATGTAACACTGTCTATATTACATGTGTCCGATTAGTCCTGTGATGTAACACTGTCTATATTACATGTGTCCGATTGGTCCTGTGATGTAACTCTATCTATATTACATGTGTCCGATTGGTCCTGTGATGTAACTCTATCTATATTACATGTGTCCGATTGGTCCTGTGATGTAACACTGTCTATATTATGTATCCGATGTGTCCGTCTATATTACATGTGTCCGATTGGTCCTGTGATGTAACACTGTCTATATTACATGTGTCCGATTGGTCCTGTGATGTAACACTATCTATATTACATGTGTCCGATTGGTCCTGTGATGTAACACTGTCTATATTACATGTATCCGATTGGTCCTGTGATGTAACACTGTCTATATTACATGTATCCGATTGGTCCTGTGATGTAACACTGTCTATATTACATGTGTCCGATTGGTCCTGTGATGTAACACTGTCTATATTACATGTGTCCGATTGGTCCTGTGATGTAACACTGTCTATATTACATGTATCCGATTGGTCCTGTGATGTAACTGTCTGTCTGTCTATATTACATGTGTCCGATTGGTCCTGTGGTCCGATTGGTCCTGTGATGTAACACTGTCTATATTACATGTTGTCCGACTGTCTATATTACATGTGTTGCCAGAATGGTCCGATTGGTCCTATTGATGTAACACTGTCTATATTACATGTATCCGATTGTTCACATGATGTATCGTTATCCATGTTACATATAACAGACTGGCTTGTAACAAACAAGAAGATGGAAAAGATCAAGTTCAGAAAACAGTCACAAAGAAATGAAACAACTGGAGTGTGTACTTGATCGACTGGAGAACGTTATCTCTTGTTGACGGAATGATTATACTGGAATTAATGATGGAAGTGAAATGAGTAAAGATGAATTCATTGACTGATCTGGCTTGAGAACACATTTTTATACAAACAAAGGACCATAAGTCTGAAAAGCTTATAATTATTATGACTAAAAATAGTTGAGATTCAGTATTAATGACACAAATGAAGTCCAGTTTTAAAATGTTTACTGCTTATACAAAATGTTAAATACATTATAAAACATGTTGAAAGTTAAACATTGTGAGAAAAAAAATATATTTTAGTACATTTTTTACTGTGGGTTAAAGTTAGGTGATTTAAATATACATTTATCCAAATATTTTTTCTTTAGTTTATTTGGCAACATTGTTAAGTGATAGGAAATGATTTGGTTAGATTTATTTCAAAACATCCTTAATTTTATCACACTGTTACGAGTAAGGTTTATGCCCAGGGTTAGCTTAATTAGCTGAAAAAGCTGCAAGACCTGGAAAATCATATGAGGAGTTTTAGAAGTATGGTTAGCATTTTGGTTAGGTTTTGGTTAGGTTTAGGTTAGTCCAACTTTTGTGCAGATTTAAATGTCAGTTAACCTGAAGCGTGTCTTCATTCAGCACAAACTGACAATTTATAGCTTTTTGGTAAAAGTAAATCAGTTCTGAAAGAGAACGTCGTTTTAACAAAGGGAAATTATCTTATTCTTAAAGGTTTTAGTTTGTCTACAAATACAAAGTTTGCTGATGTGAAACTCTATTTCCAGATGTAATCAGCTGCAGAAACTGGTACATCTAAACATTCTTTAAATTTCTGAGTTATACAAACATATACACATCTTATTTCTTTTTATTCATTCAAATTCAGACCATACTGTTAAATTGTGAAAGAGAACATTTTGTTTAATAATACAAGAATCATCTCTCACTTAGCAAAACAGCACTTTTAAAAATATATTTATAAAAAAAAAATTAGATCACTTTTCATGATGTTAGAGTGCCACAAACAATTCAGTGTGATTCTAATTATGCATAATGAAGACACATATCACAAATAAGTTTTGCATATAATCAGCTAATAACAAATATTTTCAACACTTGTGAATTAAAAAAAGCCTAACAGCTGGTGTAATATCATGATGAAACAAATACAGCATTACCCCATTTAGTTAAAATCAAAGATGGTGAATATTAATAAGAATTATTTTGTTAACAGTAGTAGTAGTAGTGGAAGTAATAATAGTATAATAATACTAATGACAATAATGTTAATAATAATAATAATAATAATAATAATAATAATAATAATAATAATAGAAGTTGTAATAATAAAATTAACAATAATTATCTCAATAGTATTAGCATAATAATAATAATAAGAAGAAGAATAATAATAATAGTAATAATAAAATAATAATAGAATTTTTACATTTCACCATTTGATATGAGACATTAACTTGAAAGAGTCTATTTTCTGTCATTATCATTACAGAAATGACTCAAATAATGTTCTTAAACACGTAATAAAAATATTCATACTGTATAATTAACCAATCCATTGAAAATATTATAATATAGGATGGTTTAAATATAAAATTACAGTAAGATATTTTTTTCATGTTCACTAAGAGTGAATTACAAAGTCAATAGTTTAAAAAAGATAAAAAGATACATCTGTTATCAATGATCAATACAGATAGTAAACTACTTTTGATTGGCTAATATGTCTGAGAAAATCATTTTCATTGGTTTAAAAACAGTTGTCATATATATTTTTATAGATAATATATAAATATCAAATGTGATATAAAACTGACATTTTAATTTTTATGTGATATTTTTCTTTGTCTGATGTCATGTTATAAAACAGGATTGTTCATTGGTTAAAGCTCAGATCTATTCTACTGTTTGACTGGCCAGAAGTTCTAATAAATAAATAATTTCATTGGTTAATTATTAAAGCCATTCCTATTTTCATTGGTCAGCTGACGATCCAATCACCTCTCAGGATTTCATTTATAATTAAAGAGTTTTTTCTGTGCACAGTTTTCACTGTTTGATTCAAGTGCTGAGTTTAAAATGTAAATCCACTAAAACATTAACAAATATGTACAAAAATCTGGTAAGATGAACAATTCATTTTTTCTGAGACTGTTTCCTGTAATAAGATTTCACTGGCTAGTGTGTTGTACCACTGTGTTGTATTGTTT
The DNA here is from genome assembly GCA_012295275.1 of Chrysomallon squamiferum. NCBI lineage: Eukaryota > Metazoa > Mollusca > Gastropoda > Neomphalida > Peltospiridae > Chrysomallon > Chrysomallon squamiferum. Next base: position 11,781,209 of record CM022677.1, read on the forward strand.
CTTCAGATGTAACCGGTGATCCTTTGACACTGATTCACACAAACATTTTCTTTAGATCATCAACAGTAATTTAAATGAAGTGTTTTCTGTAATGTCTGTTTTGTTCATTTTGGTCACAGACGTTGGTCAAAATAAACACAAAGTTCTTTCACAATAATGTTTCATTTGCACATTTGTTGAATGGTCCAAGGTATTGAATAATGTATGCCAATATTTCTCTGGCCTGAATTTTTCAAGAACAACACTGATTGGTTTTGATGGGTCATTTGTTACATTCATGATGATTGGTTTATTACAGATCAGTGGCCAGTCTTTTATTACAGACACCATGACTGGCTATTTTTAACTCTCAGATCACCATGGTTACATGATTGGTAAATAACAAACTTTTTTACCAGTCTTTTCTTACAGACACAGTGACTGGATAACAGAACTCACAGAATTTTATTACAATCATAATGATTGGTTAATTTAAAATCCCAGATCTGCTATAATGAAGTCTCATTGGTTGGTGGCCTAACAGTGTCTATCTCAAGCACTTCAATTCTTTGTTTGAGCAGTTTTATCTGTCTCTCGTAGCGATCTGTCATCCCCTGTAACTGAGTCTCAATTTCTTCAGCTTGCTCTGGTACATCTTCTTTGCTTTATCAAATGCTGATATCAAGGCACTGTAAGAGAAAAAAAAAAATAAAAAAAATAAATATATAAATAAATAAATTAATAAAATAAAATAAAAGATTATTATTTAAAATTAGTTTATAGTATTAAGGCACTATGGGGGAAAACAAAGGAAAATGAAAAGAATATAAAATTAGAATATGCTATTTATGTTACAAAAATACTAATCATATAAAGGAACTACAAAAATAAAATTAAAAAGCTATGTAACTATTATGTTAATTTGATTTAAAAATAAAAATAATATAGCAATGCTTTATAAAATAAAGTGAAATAAGATGATGTAAAATTAAATTATTTATATTGCAAAAATAAAATTAAAAAAATTAGAATAATAATGATATCAAGACATTACAGGGCAAAAAATAAAGTAAAATAAAGATTATAATATTAGATATATCAATTATATTACAGAAATACTAATGCTATCACTACAAAACATTACAAAACAAAACAAAAATAAAATAAAAATTAGATGCAATTTATGTTAGAAATATATAAATGTTAATAACAACAATATTAGTAAAAGTGATTTTAGTACTGCACAGAAAACTCTTCCACAAAAAATCCCAGACAGAAAAAGCAATGACATTATGTCAATTTATATACTGTTTATATAATTATAATATTCACACAATAAGTTTATAATAAAAATGTCTCTAAATATAATTTGAATTCCTGTTTGAAACGTGTGTATGTATTTGCATAGACCAATGTTTAGTGTAGAACATGTAGATTATGCATGACATGCATACACCTGTATGTTTACCTGTTAGCTCGTTTCAGGTCACTGACAACAAATGTCTCTGTTTGACTGCTGATGTCTGATTTGTTGACCTGTTTTTAGAGATTTTTCTAGAGTTTCAGGTCACTGACAAACTCTGCTGACTCTGAATTTGAGAGTCGTTTTTCTCTTCTGAGTGACTCACACAGGTCCTGAGCTATCTCCATCACATCATTCGATCTCAACTCACAGATAGCTGGCGCTGTCAGCTCATCATCTTCATCATCCTGATGATAAACAATTATTCATTAAGAACTTTAGTAATTATGAAAGCTATCAAATTATTATTTTTATCATGATGATAATCAATGAAAACTTGATTATAATAATAGAATTAAAATTGTAATGATTTATATCAATAGAATTATCATAAATAATTATCAGATTATCATGATCATCATGATGATAAATGATTGAAACTCGGTTATATAATAAAATTAGAATTATAAATGTTGTCTGTTCCTTACCTTAACACCTTGATGAATCAAAATTTAAAACATTTAAAATTTAATAATTACAAAGGTTTTCAATTAATTATTATCATAACGATACATTTAAAATTTTAAAAGTAATTATGAAAAAGAGTATCAGTGGTTATGGCATACAAAATCAATATTATGATATAACCTATCATTATTACCTATTATTATTACATTCTGTTACACTCAGTATTCTTAGAAAGATACCTGTTTTTAAAATTATAATAAAGAACTCAGATAAACAGTATCAGTAGTTATGACACAATATAGTATTATATTATTTGGTTTTTTCTGTTTTTATATGAACAAGTCACTTTATTTAGAATACTTACATAATAAAATAAACAGACATATTCTATAAATATTATTTAGATTTTTTTTTTTTAAATCAGGTTTAAAACACACAAATAATAAAATAATGTGACATATCTACTGTGTATGTTATTATTATTAATTACAGATTATATTTGGTTCCCCTGTTTATATAATTATCTCTGTCTAACTGCTATAAGAGAAAATCATTGTTTGTTGTTTTTAATCAGTCTGATTTTATATAATTATATATATATATATATATATATAATTATCAGATTATATATATATATATATATATATATATATATATATATATATATATATATATAATTATATATTTATACTAACCAGAAAAGAGATAAAGAGATTAAAAAGAGAAAATCACTTGTTTGTGTTTGCCTAGTCTGTTTTATATAACTTTTAAATATATATATATACTGGCCAGAAGAGATAAAGAGATAAAAATAAAACAGAGATAATCACGTTTGTGTTTGCCCAGTCTGTTTATATATAACTATATATATATATATACTGTCTTTTAACAGGTTTTAGAAGAGATAAAGTGATAAATAGAACAGAGATAATCACGTTTGTGTTTGCCCAGTCTGTTTATATAATTATATATATATATACTGTCTAACTTTAGAAGAGATAAAGTGATAAATAAAACAGAGATAATCACATGTTTGTGTTTGCCCAGTCTGTTTATATAATTATATATATATATACTGTCTAACTTAGAAGAGATAAAGTGATAGATAAAACAGAGATAATCACATGTTTGTGTTTGCCGTCTCTGCCCAGTCTCTGCTGGTGCTCTGAGATCTCACACTTGAGATGCTCTATCTGTACTCTGTAGGCCTGCTCCTGTGACTCCTTACCACTCAGTCTCAACTCCAGAGCTCTCTTCTCCTTCTCCATCAAGTAGTTCTGAGCCTTCAGCTCCGCCTTCTCCTCCTGAAAAACAAAATTACAACAAGGTGAGTAAATTGAGTCTGTCCAGAATTCAGAAAATGTTTTAATACAAATACAGTATGATTCAAAATAAAGACCAAAGTGTCATTAATAAAATCAAAAGAACAGAAATACTAGTTAATGTAGTACAAGACATCAAGGTAGTTTTAATAATATGCTATTCTAATGTTAAGAATAAATCTGTCTAGAATCCCAGAAAATATTTTTAAATACATAGAATGAACATAATAATAAATATAAAACAAAGATCAAAGTGTTATTGATAAAAGAATATGAAAAGAAAAAATACAATACAAAAATAGAAGACAATTTTCATATTAATTTATTCAAATTGTTAAAAACACAAACACAGTGAGAGAAGACTCCTGTTCACAAATAATAATAGGTTATTCTCTTTTAAGATTAGCAGCAAGGAATTTTTATATAGACAGAACAACACATTTAGTAACACTGACCTTCATAGCCATCAGCTCCTGCATTGACACAGCATTTTCCTAATCCAGTCTTTGAGCTTCTGGAGTTTTCTTGGGTTCATCAAGCAGAGGATCAAAGTGTAAACTCTCCAGCTCCATGACAGTCATTCTGACCGCTGCCCGGTCATTCTTCAGTGACTGAATGTACTCACGCAGTCTCTGTTCATCGAGTTTGGTGAAGTCAGTGTCCACTGAGCTGGCCAAAGAACTGGACATGCTGGACAATTCAAAATGAAAAGTTGGTTTGGTAAAGATTATCACTAGTCATGGAAAAGTAAGTTAATGCACTTGAAATTTAAAATTCTCTAATTAGGTGAAATCCTTTTAAAAAGATAATTAAATTACAGAATAGACTGTAGACTACTGCAAAATCAAAATCTATCTTACTAAAAAAAATCCCAGTCAGATGCAAAACTATGTTTTTTTAATTATAAGTCCATTTAGGTTAATAAAAGCAATATTAAAGGTATAAAATTAGATTTCAATAAATATAAAATAAAGATAATTTATATATATAAAAACAAAATCACTTTAAGTATTAAAAACAAAGTGGATTAAATTCAATACAAGGTAAAAAAAATACAGTCCATTTAAATATAAATGCAGTTTAATTACTGAAAAACAAATTATTAATGTAAAAAATAAAGTCAATTTCACTATTCATCTTTAAAAGAATAATTAAAATGCTAAAGACAAAATCTCTTTAGACAGAAAAGTAATTATAGTAAAGTATAAAAACAAACTGAAAGCAGAATATCAGGTGTCACCTTGAAGTAGTGAAAAACAAAGTGTATTAATTAATAAAGTCAGTTTCAGTACTTACAAAACTAAATATAAAATAATAGAAAACAAAGTCCATTTAACATAAAAAGACTTCAAGTAAAGTGTCACCTTGCAGTTCTGCTGTTAGAAGAGAGATCTTTCCAGGGGTGAGAAGTACAGGGTGTGGTGTGAACTCCACAGCTTCTGTCCAGTTTGTGAAGTAGATGTCGAGCCACGCCTTCAGCAGACTTCCTCGAGTGATGAGCTCTCTGTAGTATAGACGTCACCTCCACCTGATCCTCACACTCCCCTGACTCATCAGCTGAAAATAAACACAGAGAAAACACACTTCTGTATTAATATACACACTTACTGAAAATAAACACAGAGAAAACACACTTCTGTATTAATATACACACTTACTGAAAATAAACACAGAGAAAACACACTTCTGTATTAATATACACACTTACTGAAAATAAACAGAGAAAACACACTTCTGTATTAATATACACACTTACTGAAAATAAACACAGAGAAAACACACTTCTGTATTAATATACACACTTACTGAAAATAAACACAGAGAAAACACACTTCTGTATTAATATACACACTTACTGTAAATAACACAGAGAAAACACACTTCTGTATTAATATACACACTTACTGAAAAAAATAAACAGAGAAAACACACTTCTGTATTAATATACACACTTACTGAAAATAAACACAGAGAAAACACACTTCTGTATTAATATACAGTCTGTGAAAATACTTCTGTATTAAATAAAATTACACACTTACTGTAAATAACAACATCAAGACTTGGTAAAAATACAGACTTACTGAAATTAATATATTGTCTTATTGAAATTAACATAAAGACTTAGTAAAATTAATATTACAGACTTACTGAAATTATTAACAGCCTTATTGAAATTAACATAAAGACTTATTAAGACTCTCTCACACACACACACACACACACTTATGGAAATTAATATGCTGGCACTGAAATTAATCTGACTGTAATTAAAATAAAGATTTACTGAAATTAACACACATACACTAATTAAAATTAAATATACATTTAATAAAATTAACATAGAGACTTACTGGAGAGTTAGTTAACAACACTAACATGCACAGATGTCAAAAATTAACTTACACTAAAATATACAGATATAAAATATAATACTATAAGACTGTTATTTTCAGCATCTGTATTTTAGGCTAATTTCAGTGTCTATGTATTTACAGCTACTTGCTGAAAGTTAACATTACATACAGAAAAGTAACACACTGAAAATAAATCCTTCTTACTGAAATGAAATACATGCATACTGAAAATTATTTAAATACTGAATTTTTAGATAAATAAATGGACACAAACACACACACATTCTGAAATTAATAATCACTAATACTGAAATTGTAAAGACACACACAGACATACACTCAAAAATTAACTTCATTTACGTATAAAAAAAGAATGAATTTCAATGATGTAGCAATTACTGAAATAATATATTTTTAAATAAGAATTTTAGTCAATTGCAGGATTCAAAGGGAGAACCAGTTTACTTCCTTGTGTCAAGAAAATATGGAACTTTTAAAATATGTTCTGAAACTGCATGTCAGCAAATCTATCAGTTGGTGAGTTAATTAATATAAGTTCTGCAGCTCTACAGTTAGCTAACAAAACTTCCCATCTCACTCTCCAGCAGAACACACAACACTTCATAAGCCTCTGTCGCCTGAAACAAAGTCTGAACAATTCCCTGCATGTTAGAACAGCCATGTAAACTCTGCACTAAATGTTTGGCTAATTTGAAATTTGGAAGAAGCTGAAGTAGAAATTGTGAAAAAGTCAAAAGTCAAAAGTTATTCTGAGATATTGTTTAAAAATTTATTTTTTTAACTGATTTGAAATGGTATTACCATAGGCAAAAACCACCCCAAAACCTCAACACTTTGATGAATTAAAACATCATACTGGAAATTATGAAAAACATGTCTATGAGTTATTCAGTATCACTGCAAACTTTTAATTTTGTTTTTCATATTTTTCATATAATTATCAGATAACAATATACTGTCAGTATATTCCAATTTAAGTTTTAAATGTGTTAAGCATTAGTTATAAATTTGCTAAAAGTATTTGTGTGTGTGTGTGTGGTTATCTAACACTAGCAAGTCCAAACATTTCTAAGAATTTGCATTTTCAAGATTAATTTTAAGAATGAAAAAAGGATAAATGATTTGACAAATACATTAGAACAGATTAAAATGATGTTAAATATAAAATTATCTGATTTGATTCTTTTCTCTTTGTTTTATTGGGATAAAAACACCAATGTGAACACAGACATATAAAGAAAGAAAGCAAAATGAGATTTACCCCAAGGGAGGTAATTTCAGCACCAAGAATCTGTCTGTCTCCAGCACATATTTTTAATTTCTTCAGTTCTGCTATTTTAGCTACAGGAAACTGATCACTGCCTGCAGTGGTCCTGTGAATTAATTAATATTACATAAATAAATAAATAAATCAATAAATAAATACAAATATTTACATAACTTAAATAAAAGCTACACTGTCAAATATTTTTAATAGGTAAATAAGCAGCAAATGCATGACTTACAATAGAAAGAAATATACAAAGTAAAAATAATAATAATAATAATAATATACAAGTTTTTCATATACTCTTTAAACTATAACAAAAAGGTAACAATTTATCTGGTAACTCTTTTTCCTGTAACAAAAATGTTACAATTTATCTGATAACTCTTTCAACAGTAACAAAAATGTAACAAACGCCATACTATATAACAGTTTATCCGAAAACTCTTTCAACAGTAACAAAACTGTAACAATTCATCTCTTAAAAATGTAATAAAAGCCATATTATATAACTGAAGGAAAAAGGAGTCTTAATAATTAAGATTACTAATGTTTTGTGTTTTAATTCTATCTACAAATTTTTTTTTATATATAATCATTTTTAATATTTATGCGGAGTTACCTTTCTTTTCAACTTCTCCCTGTCATCATTGATATATTCAATATGGCTACATAGCTGTATAAGTTATATTTCCTGTCTGCCTATCTGTTCTTGTAGAGCATAGTTTTCTACTCGCAGTGAGTTCACCTCCTCCTGCAGATACTTTGAGCATTGTGCTTTTCAGCATCTTCTTTGAGATGTTGAACGACGTTGCAATCATCAGACACATTGTGGAAGGGGAAAGTCTTTTCTTTCTGCAATGGTTGACTCCAGTTCTGTGACAACTCGGGAAAATTCTGTGTTTATTTCATTACCTATTTCTAAAAAAAAATATATATATATTTTTAAATTAATTTATAATTATTCTCAGTTATAATTTGGGTATATACAGTTATTTTTGTACTTTTTTTTTAATTCATTCTGACAGTAAGTAAATGAGTTATGTTTCATTATAAGTTTAAATTGTATTAAAATCAATGAAGAACAGCAAACTCGTGATATTTTACAATTGAAAAATAACAAACCTGTACTGTTTCATTTATGTGATTGAATTGCATTAAAAAAACAGTGAAGAACGGCAAACACACTTTAAACTGAATAATGGCAAACTTATAATATTTCATTATGTTTCCAACAAACCTGTACTGTTTCCTTACATGTTTAAATTGCATTAAAAACAGTGAAGAACAGCAAACTCATATTATATATTATATATTATTTCACATTTGACTAAAACTACTGACCTGATGACATTAATCTGCTGTTATTATGTAATTTCACATGTAATTTTGTCTCAATATTGCATACACACAAACACATGCACACACAGACATAAACAGGTGGGGAAGCAACCTCCTGGACCACACCTACCTTTAACAATAAATCTAGCATGACAGCAATTACACCTGACAGCTACATCAATCAACAGACAGAAATGAGGTCACAGTTACCTGAATGTGGCTTCTGACAGACCTGCAGACACACAACAAAATGTACACAGCGATACAACTCAAGTCATTAGCATGCAGCTACTGCAGTGTCCATCACTATAGAAACTCCAGCCAGTTCTCATACCTCTCAAAACATGCAAACTTTCAGCAACTACATGAAACACAATCAAAACTGCACTTCACTTATCAACATGCTAGACTCAGCTGCCATTAAACACAAACCTAAAACCAAAAACTGCATTAACAAAAATAGACAACAATTTAATAACAAACAAAATCATTGAAATTGTTCGAGCCACGTTCGAATGCCACATACAGAAGATAATCACATCTTGTAAAAACTTTTACCAAGCATCACACTGCCTGACGGTCTCGTGCTAGAATAAAACATACAACCATTAAAATTCAGACAAAAACATACACACACTAAAATACTGTTAAAATCCATTCTCAGTAATAAACATCTCATCAAGGATCTAGGCCCTGATCAACCCTTTAAAACTCACCTTTCACTACAATCTAATTTTTAAACAACAGTCAGCCATATTGAAATGGAGACTGGAGTGGGTGAATGTTGCAACCAGCAAATAGTAAAGAACTAAAATAAACATTAGTTACACCTTTCATAATCAAAACTCAAAATCATTTTAGTAAGAAACTACATAACATCCTTACCAGACTCAGAATCAGCTACTCCACCAATCTAAACACAATCAAATTCAAACACAAAATATACATAACACCAAACTGTAGCTGTGGAATTTCTGAAACCATGAAACATAACTTATTTCTCTGTCCACAGTTTTCCATTTACCACCTAATGCTACATGACACATTCATTGAAAATCCCTTGAATTTACATTAAAAAACATCTTGATAGCAACAGTGAAAAACTGAGAGCCAAACTTTAATTCAAACAAATAAATAGACACAAATGTTTGACTAAATAAATTTGAAAACATAAAATAAATAGCATACACAGTAACAAACAAAACAAAAAACAAATACATCAACACAAAATAATTATATAAATTAATTGATTAACAGATTAACTGACTCACCAGCTGATAGATTTGCTGACAGTTTCAGAACATATTTTAAAAGTTCCACATTTTCTTGGCACAAGGAAGTAAACTGGTTCTGGCTGGTTTGGGCTGTTTGGAATGTGAACGTTCTGTACTGACAAGTGAAATTGAAGAAGATAGCTTTTTCTTAAAAATAAAAATGAAAACTAAATTTATAATAACAAACAAAAACATACTGCAATATAAAATCAATTAATCTAAGAATTAATACAATATCCTTAAAATTATATTTACTCCTTTAAATATATTTCAGAACAGATTCCAGTAAATAGCACTTAATCTCTTACAAAAATTACACATTATTCAAACGAATGCTCACCCTGTGCAATAGCAGCCTGATGATTCTCCCTCCAAAGTGAAGATTCAGTCTCACATGCAGACAGTATTTTCAAATTACTCCCTTTGAATCCTGTGACTGACTCAGACAAAATTAGTCATAATCTTGATGAACATGCTACAGAAATTGAACTATCCTTTCTCTGTCTTCACATGTAAATGTGTGTGAATTAATTTTCTTCTGCCAGATTTCTTTTCTCTCTCAGAGTTACCCCACTCAGTCTGCAATGCTTCAATAAAGCTCTGAGTTTGTTCTGACTAATGCTGTAAACAAACAATAAAAGATATAAGCAGACACCAGTAACCCCCCCCCCACAAACAAGCACATTCAAATGTCCTCTATACAAATGAAGGAGAAATTACAAATTAGCTGCTGCTTAAATAGGAAAAATACTAATGAAAAAAACCATACAAGTTATCTCTGCTTTGTTCATTGGAGTGCTTTGAAGAACTCCAAGAAATATTATATCTTTTTCAGCAGCAAAACAAAAAAATAATCTGAATTCTTATAATACTTATACAGTGGTAAATTATTTGAAATAACTGTCCTAATTCAGATGACAAAAATTTCTTATTTATAAAAATCATTTTAATGAGTCTTGTTTATCCAGATAAAATATATTACAACTGATTTGACACTTAAAATTTTCTTATTTCCATAATTAATTCTATCACAGTCACTATTGAATAAATAATATTATTTTAGAAGAACTTACTTTTTTCTTCTTCTTCTTATGACTATCTATTACTGACATTTTCAACTTGAGACAAATGTCTTTTCAAGCTGATGATTATGCACGTTATGTCAGTAAGCACAAGGCTCGAAAAAAAAAAAAACAAAAACATTATAGTTTAGTCGCCTAAAAAGTATTTTTTGGATCATCATTTTTTGTTTCTATAAGTTATAACACAAGAACCACTATTAATAAGTTTGTAGCAAATATTTATGTCAGATCAAAGGTTTGTTCGATAATTTAAAAGTATCGGCTTACCTTAATTTGTCAACATCTAAAATTAAATTCGAAAATTATTTATTAATTAAAATCGCCACAAAAATTTAATCCTAGTTATACAAATCAGCTGGTAAGACATTTCCAAACAAACCTTGACAAAAATGGAAATATATAATAATAATAATAATAATAATAATAATAATAATAATAATAATAATTTATAGTATTAAACGCTTGGATTTTTCAAAAGAAATAAAAATTAAAGGAAAGCAACGTGAAATGACAGTGAGTAAAGTTTAGCGTGTGAAAACGAAAAACAATAGCAAATACAAGGTTATAGAGTTATCTTCCATGATAACTTGTTCTGTTAACCAACCGATAATTATTAACGTAAAGCGCTAAAAGTTCGCTAAATTTGCTCGTTGATTTCACTTTAGCCAATTAAAGGTGGAATTGAAAAGGAAAAACAATAGTAAACAATTAGTTTCAGAGTTATCTCCTATGATAACTTGTTCCGTTAACCAACCGATAATCCTTTAACGTACTGTTTATAAATAGATGTTAGCAAATTATGTAAGCCGATACGTCCAACTTATGGAACTATGGGCACTCGTTTTATGTGAAATCAATACTTCGATAAAATTATTATAAAATTTATAGGGGCGACTAACCATAATATTTCTTACTTCCAAATCAACTAAACAGAACTTTGGTCGCATTTGGTGACCTGGCGACTGGACATTTCGAGTCCTGCATACTATCTCTTATATTAAGAAATCTGTTTGTTATTTTAATACTGTTTAAATATTTCAGTCAGAAGATGTGATTAATTGCATCTCAGAAAAATGTCCACAGTTATTGGATTCACAAGATATAGTGAATACTGAGTACTGTAACATCTACTGTAACATTTTCAGATACCCAGTCTGATTATCTTCCAGACGACATAGGACACAGACACCTCTGTCATAGCCGTAACCCAGCATTAAATATCCTAAATATTTCCCCGATATGATAATCAGTTTTATTAACCATAAGTGAGAATGTTTACCAGTAATCTGTTCTACCCTTCCATTTACTTGCGGTCCTTTTATTGAGACAGAGCAGGAAATGAATCTGACAACTGATGCAGAAAAGATGCTGTATCTTTTATTTTTTATATTTTTTATGTTTTTTTTATTTCTTATTTTTTGGAAACAATACATATTTTGAGCTGATTTTATTATATTGTAAAAATATAGTTTAAGCGCATTTTAGCTATATTCTCACAATAGTCTTAGAATGTTAGAAGTCGAGTTAAACAGAGAGAGTAGTAATTTTACATCTCTATAATTAATTCTGAATAGAAGGTGTAGCTAGAATTTGATCTCTAAGCCTGTTAGTTCAATATTTGGATGATAGCACTCACTCAAAAAATATTTGTTTTGCGTTACTATTTCAGAATGATTTGACTGACTGTGAGGAAATGTAGTTTATGTAGTGTCTCAGGCAAAAGCCAAATGTTTTGGTTTTGCGTTACTTTTGTCCTCATGAACATGTTATTTTCGTCTTTGATCCTCTTCTTCACTCCATTTATTTTTTGTTTTGTTCTTTTGCCATCAGAATTATCGTTATTGTTATTATTATTGTTATAGTTACTGTTATTGTTATTTTACTGTTATTGTTATTGTTGTTGTAGTTTTTATATTATTCTTACTGTTTTTAATTATTGTTATTGTTATTATTATTTACTTTTATTACTATTATTTTTTTTTTGAATAAATATAATTTTTTCCGTTTCTGTTCTTGCCTTGTTTTTTCATTATTAATGCAGTTTTAAGATAAATGTGAATGAACTGTTACGAATACAATAAACATCTCTACCAAAAACTTTGAACACATTTCTGTAACAGCTGGTATTTATCAAATTATGTAATTAAGAATATATCATTATTTTTGTTTAAATTCTGAGAAAAGTAAGTTAATAATCTAGAATGAAATTCCATATTTATTCAATAATATACCCTATAATCTCTAATTAATATAATTTTTAAATGCCATATAAATAATACAGACGTGATAAAACTAGAGATTTTTTTGTTATCGATCGGGTAACATTATCAGTGTAAACAGCGATATACTTTAGTTAACTGTGGTTTTATAAAAGTTCACGATTTCTCATATATATATTTATATTATAAATAACTCAATTTATTATTATTATTATCATTATTATCTCCTTTTAAAAAAAAAGAAGTATTTAGTTTTTATCTCGATAGAAACAATGCACTAAGAATAAATCTAATTTCTCTGATAACTTTACGAGGCCTAATAAAAAATTCGAAGTCATTTTTATATCAGCACTCAGAACAGTTCTAATGAAACTAAGAGAATAGCGTCAAACATATATAGGAAGCTTCCGATTTTACATAAAAATAAAAATATTAAGTGCAGATATTTAATGTTATTATTGTTGTTGTTGTTGTTGTTGTTGTTGTATTTAGCTGTTGACAAAGACAAATATGGTGTCTGCTTCACTGACGCATTGAAATTACTGGTGGAGTGGTTATTTTAATATTATTAATAATAATAAGGTATAATAAGAAATGTAAAACATATTACACTTGCGCTGATGTACGCCTTGTAATGAATGTAAAGAAAAAAAAATAAACTTCGCATAATAAAATGACATGTTCACCTTCTTTGTTCTCAGCTAATCAGTACACACTGTCGTGATTCCAGGGAATTAACTCAGATATTTTTCAATATAACCTGATATAAATATATACGATAATTAATCAAATATGAGATTAACATTTCTCAACATAATTAACCTTCAAACTGTAAATATCACTGCTCATAATTAATTTTCATCTTGTTCTTTTTATAAGTAATTAAACCGCTTATTTTCATGACGCCATGTAGAATTATCATTTATAACTGTCAGTAATATCTAATACATTAACTGTAGTTATCAATATTTTCTGTAGTGTACATAATATTTAAGTTCCACGTACAGTAAAATTACACCTTTCTATTATATGATTTCGAATTAACAAAGTAAAATATCACGTTACTTTTATTAAAACGGACACTTCAAATCGGTATTTGAATTTAGTTGCACAATGTTCTCTATATATTTTTGTCGTCACATACAAAGCTACTATTATTTTAAAAAATTACAACACGGAAGTTCCATCTATATTTCTGAACGTTCACAGTGAAATCATACCTGTAATTTTCAGTGTTTTGTCGTATAACTAACTGAATATCATCTCATTCACAAAGGATAGTTGAGAAATTTAGAAATAAAGAGGCCTTCCAAATTCCTAATTTCTCTGTTACTATCAAAATCAGGATTGGTTTTTAGTTGCACCTCAAATGGTATTGATAATTAAATATTGATTTTCTTTTTGTAGACAGGTGTGTATTGAAAAGCTGAGGTTTCGCTATTAGATATTAGCAAATAATTAATTATTCATTAGCAACTGTGATGTTAATGTGATATTTCTCAACGTAATTTATGTTGTCTTTACTATATCATGTCAGAATAATTTGTTACTCAGCAAAAGTAATGTAGTGTTTTTGTTAAGACAATGTTATTATTTTTTTAGAGACATATCTAAAATCAAAAAAAACTCTCTCAGTTGAATTCTGTCAAATTTGCTTAATAAACGCTAATATCATCAAACTTAAATGGACGTTTTATTTGAATCATCTTAACTTCATCAACATTTTTAGGTTTATTAAACTACTTTTATTAGGATATATTTGTTTCACAGGCATTATTAAAATTAGAAATAATTTTATTACCATCGATTTATATAGGTTTCGTCGGAAATTAAATATATATATTTTTTTATTATAGCACAAAACATATTTATAATTAGACATGTAGTGCTGATACTTAACTTTTTTCTAAACTGAGAAAAAATGGTAGCTAGTCTGGAAGAATATTTATAGTTATTCAAGATATCGGCGGACTTCTCTTACAATTTACACGGTTGGTGTCACCGCTACTCTCTAACTTTGAATGTTCTGTGTAACACAATGTAACTAAAATCCCGCGTAAACTACTACACAAATAGTGCACACGTTATAAAAATTTATTTTGAATAAAAATGTATTTTTATGACTAAGTGGTAAAATGAACAATGCAAATAGCGTTATCCTTAAGTAAAACTGACAGCTTATTTATACTTGTTTATAATTATGTAATGTTTATATATTTTATTCGTGAAAATAGCGGTATCCTTAATTAAAAATATCACCTTATTTTATAATTACCGTATATACTTGTGTACAAGGCGACCTTATGTATAAGTCGATGTGTATTTTAAGACCAAAAATTGCGTCATTTTAGGTATTACTTGTGTATAAGTCGACTGTAGATTCCAGGCACCGTCACTATTTTTAGATCAGTGTGACAGTGCCATGAAGGCCTACGTTGTACGCCTACTGGAACATAACTTGCACGAGCTGTAACTTGCACGAACATACCATAATAACGTAAATGCATGTATTACACGAGCTATAGCCTAAATGTATCATAAATAGTATCTCTTTAATGTTATAGGTCTAACATGGAGACCTAACTTACCGTTATATTTAGCTGTTCTATGATTTACAAAATTTGTCGGTAGTGGATATTAATGACGATTGCAATATTATTTCACCAAATTCTTTACAATTAAACAAGTGAGTTTTGTTTATGAAATTAGGACCGATATTTAGTGCAATTTGGCAGAGAAGTCTGCATTCCTAGATCATTGCAAGACGCCGTAAGGCATAACGCCGTACTGACGATTTTCTCGCTTTAAAATGTATTTTTATGTCATTAAACGGAAGAATATCATGTTTTACATTCAAAATTTAATTTTTCAAAAATGTTTATACTATAAAATTATATTTTGAAAAGCTGAAAGACCGCGATTATTTTAGATGCATCCCGTAGCAAAAAATAGTCAAAACGGCGACTGTTCAGCAACAGCTACAAAAGCATTACCTATGTATAAGTCAACCCCCAAAATATTACCTTACTATAGTCTCCCAAAAATTCGACTTATACACAAGTATATACGGTATGTGATGTTATATAATTCATAGTGTAAACTGCGCTCGTTTTACAAAATAAATGTGATAACTGTATACATAATGGAATATCATTTAAGTTTTCTTCTATTTTTCATAAATAATAATAATAATAATAATAATAATAACAATAAAAATAATAATAAATTAAAAATTAAAACGAACTGAAAAGTACGCTCTGTATTTCCCAGATTAAGGGTATTCTACACAATCGATGTTCTTACTTGAAATTATCATTTTAATCTATAGTGTAATATAATTTATGACGTTAATGTTGCGCCACGGCTACATTACTAGAAATATTAACAATATATTTTAATACAGGAGACTGATTGCAGTACTTAGTAAAAGGCAAAATAATATGTTTTTAATTTTTTTCAGACCATGTTTTCAGACGTATATCAAAGATTGGTATATTCCTGGACAGTAATAAGCAAGTTATTGTAGTGTAAATTGTAAGCTTTGTTATTTTATTTGGTGCATTAATATAGATAATGAGAAGAAAGAAAAAGTAGGGGGAAATAACAACACCGTGTATTTGAAGATCACGGTAAACAATTGGTTAATAATGAGATAAAAAAAAAAAAAAAAAAAAAAAAAAAAAAAAAAAAAAAAAAAAAAAAAAAACTAAAACTAACTAAATAAAAGAAGAACCACATCGATTTATAATTAGTACGTATATTTTAATAACGGTTGTTATGCTCCTTTATTTTATTTTTTTTTATTTTTTTGAACTTTATTTTTATTTTTGTATTATTTATTTTTTATTTTTGGTGTAGTAGTTGCGGAAAAGTGCGGGATGATTATCGGTCTTCACGGGGATTTACCTTCTTAATTGACGTTCGAAGAATCTTCTACAGAACTGGGGTAATCGCATTATCATTTCATTTTGTGAAGGAGACAGGTATTACTATTTATTATTATAATTGATAATGCGTTTGGATTTCTTTCGTTTTATTTAATTATAATTTAAAAGTCATAGACATGATGGCAGCCATATTATTTGGGAACAATAATTATTTATTTATTTATTTATTTATTTATTATATTTTTTCAAAAAACGACACTCGATTAATAATAACATTCACCAGTGGTTGTACTAATGGGAACATCATAAACAACGTCATATAAAGTCTCTAATTTTGTTTTACCAATCATGATGTATCAGCCTATCAGGGGCAAATTTTGAGTGGCCAGTAATTAAATTTGTTTTAAAATAAATTGACTTGTTTAGCACACACCAAAGGAAACAACACAGAACAATTTTTAGAGAACATTTTAAATTTTATTATCATTATTATTATTATTATTATTATTATTATTATTATTATTATTTTAATTATTATTTTTTGAAATAAACTAATAAAACTATTAAAAGAAAATATGCTAATTTTGTTTGACAGGTTGTTTTCTGTCAGTTTATTTATGATTCACACACACACACACACACACACACACACACACACACACACACAGACACAAATAATTTGTTATCCTCAGTGATAACTGTTCTTTGTAACCCTTCTTTTCTTAATGGAAATTTTATTTTATTAATCAACGTTTTGTTTTGTTTTGTTGTATTTCCTTTTTGTTTTTAATCATCTTCTTATTATTATTACTAATTTTTATTATTTTGTGTTTTATTTTTTATTATTATTATTTTTTTAATCTTTATTATTATTATTCATTTTATTTTATTTTTCATTATTAATATGTGTTTATATTTGATGTTTTCTAGGTCATGTGGAGAAAATATTTTTCAAATTTATCTGTTATGATGCCAAACAAAACAACTTGGCAGATGAATATATAATATGGATGGCTGTGCATTTGACATGGACAGGACAAAGACAACAGCCAGGAAGTTGAGCAGCAGGTGATGTCTGTAAAAGACTTCATGCTGCTCTGAGACAAAAGCTGGATGAGAAGATAAAGAAAACAGAGGCTGTAGCTGCAGCAGAACAAGATGATGAAGAATGACAGAGAGAAGAAGTCCTGTACCTGATTAAGAGTGGTTCCAATGCACCCAGGTCCCTGTCCCCTGATTTCATCATCACAAAAATGCAGTGCTTTTTCACAGAGAAGGGACACAAGAGACTAATGATACTGTGAATCAACAGTCTGGTGTCAAATGATGTGTCAGGCCTGTGTTAGAATGTTTTCAGAAACCTCTCAACAGTCGCAGGTTATGTTCTTTGTGTGTGTGCGTGTGTGTGTGTGAGTGTGCATTTGTATGTGTGTGTTTGTGTGTGAGAGAGACATATTAGATGAATGATAATAAGCAAACAAAAATGCATTTATCAGACAAATGTAGATTGATAAAAAATATAAAAAAGTGTCATGTTCATGTTGGAATTGCTAAAATCTTTGTTTACGAATTAATGATAAATCTTTTATACAGGTAATTGCTGTATTGTTCAGTGGCTGTTTAGAAAGGGAATTTACATTATGGAGAAGGATGAATCAGCTGTACAGACACTGCAGACTGCACAGTTCCTAGTTGTAAGTTTTTATCTTATTTTTATTTCTTTGAGAAAGTGAAATAAATTTTTATAGTAACAGCTCTTTACTGATTTAAAAATAGCATAATAAGAATCATTTATTTACTATTGTTTTGTTAATTAATTAAATTAATACCATTATCATGATTATACAAAGTATATCAAAAATATTCCACACCCCTTTGTGTCTGAATAATCGAGTAACTGGTACCAGTAAAAATTTTAATTTTAATAATAACAGAAACATTAGTTATTTATTTATAACAGTTTATTATTTCTATTATTTTTTTTTTTTTTTTTTTTTTTTTTTCAGATGGCACATAATTGAATGCTGATATTTGCTAGTGAAGTTGTTTCAATAGAAGGTGCTGTCCAGCACTGAGGATAAAGTTTGTATTGCTGCCACTGGAAAAGAGAAAAAACTGGAACAGGTGAATTTGAGTTTGTTTTCTTATGTATTTCTCATTATTCTAAACCTAATGTTGTTTAATTTAATTTAACATAGGAAGTTCCATTTTATAACATACTTATCTCTTTTTCTCTTTCTCTATCTATCTATCTATCACACAAACACACACACACACACACATACTTACTTTTATACAAACCTGATTATTTTGTTGTAAATTTCTCATCTGTGTCTTCCTCATCTTTCTTTGGAATCCCACTAAAGATTAAATTGTCACACATGAAGCAAATTTGTAGGTCATTTTTTCTTAAGTTTCCAAACTCAGTTTTTAATTCACATGTTTTTTGTTTCATACTGTTATTATTATCTCTCATTTCACGGGTAGAACTGTTCATATCTGACACAATTTATTTCAAATCTCCGAGATCTTTTTATTGCTTTCAAACAATGATTGTAATTCATACATTTTTCTTAATATCAATCATTTTACCACTGATATCTTGTATTTAATTGCATACCATTCAGTTTTATTTTTATTGCTTTCAAACTGTTAGTGAATGTAATTCATATCTTGTACTTTTTTCTAAATATCAATCATTTCACCACTGATGCATCAATTTAGTAATGGTTTAAGCACCAACAAACCTTGTAATAACTTTCTAATCAAGGTATCTAATTATATACTGACATCTTGAATGTGCATAAACTGGTTACCCTTATTTTCTGTTCACTTTCTCCTCTTACATTTTCACTCTTATTTTTTCTCTTTTTACCTTTTATATTTTATGTTGCATACTCGCGTATATTTAGCAATAATTTACATTGATAAAAAACGTACAAAATACCTTTAATACTAATAAACATTATGTATTTTCACAGAGAGATGAGAGACATGACTTTCATTTCCATGCATGTGTTAGTGGGAAGTAATGGTTACTCGTGTTGGGAACATTAGACAATCACACAAAAAAGGTCAAACAGAACTTGAAGAGACCAAGTAAGTTAACACTGTCTTTTCTTTTTCCTTTCACATGTGTCACCTCTTTACCTGACAAAGATGATAATGATATTTGTATAAAAATTAAGGTAAAAATAATTACATGTATAATTTTTGTCATTACTAGCTTTTTTTATTTTTTTATTTTTTATTGTTAGTCCTAATCAGATATACATTGATGAAAAAGGCTGGTAATTCAGATATTTTGTAAGAAAAAATAATGTAAATTATTTGTTGCTGAATTAAAAACTCTTAAGAATTTATTCATATCTTTGTTGTCACTAATGCTACTTATTATTGTGTTCGTGTTTCAACACTAAAGAAGACAATTTAAAAGGTGAAAGTTCTATTGTTGTTTTTAGGTTATAGTAGCTTTGTGTGTGGAGTTGTTTTTTTTTTTTTAATGTTTTTTTTTAATTAAAAATATAATCTACATAACTATTGTTTTATTTATTTTTATTAATTAAGAATGAGTTTACTTTTCTTGTCCAGGATCTAAAATATCCATGTCTATGTGTGAATTGAATGCTTATGTAAAGGTATGTTTTATTCATTCACTTTTGTGTTTTATAGCTCATTTGATTAAGGATTTATTTAATTAAAAGTAGCAAAATTTATTTTTGTTCTCAGAATAGTATTGAAAATTTTATATAAATTTCTCATAAATGATGATAGTATAGAATCAATTTAATAATGGTTTAGGCACCAACAAAACTTGTAATAATTTGCATGACAGCCTAATGGAGTAGTGAACAGAACATTTGTATAGTGCTGTTAGTAATATCTCACTCAAATCTGAAAAAAGGGGCAAATATTTACTTATATTAAAGTGGCAGGCAAGTATGTTACAATTAAATATTTGAATAATCAAATAATTTATTGTTAATGATGTAACTATAATAATTGTTAAAGGTTAATTAAAGATCGTAAGAATAATCTCAAATGTATTTCCATCATTCTAGTATGTTAGTATTTCAAGTAGAATCAGTATTAGAAGACCATTTTCTTACTGTCTAATGAATAACTATATAGGTTTAAAATGTTTATTTACTTAATATTCCTGGCAGTCATCGTAAACTGGACTAAAAGACTAAAACAGTGTAAATATCAAAATTTTGGCAAGTTAATAGAATTATTCAAATATTAAAACATAATCTCTCTTACTGGTGTATTGCTCTTTTAATGCTTTTATGTCAAAGTCAAAAAATAAAATTAAACTAAGAATATAAAACCATTTAATAAATTATTTTTATTATCAAACATGGATGGAAAAAATAAAAATGTGTACTAAAACTCTTCTTGCTAAGACAGTGAAATGCAGTTAGAGCTGACAACAAAAATACTGCTTGCACTTTATTTTATGTTTAGTTTATTAATGAATATTATATTTTGTTGTAGGATCCTAGACAACAGGTTCGAACTGCCTCAGCCAGCACTTCAGTTGAAAATGTTGTAAGACATATTTTCAGAAAAGGTTCACTAGAGCACCAGAATGTTATTACATCACAGTCTTCCCTGTCCAGAGAAAGCTCAGCAATTTCAAGAGAAAATCTGTCTGAAATGTAATTTGAATTTTGAAAACTCAGTGATCTCCAAGAGACTGCATTGTCAGTGTGATCAGAACATCCAGTGTACACATTGTACTTCATAGCAGCTTGCACTGTTTTTATCTTTGATGTGTGCTTGGTTATTTTAACTTTTTCACTGAAAGATAAATGGAGATTCATCACTGCTATGGAATGCCATCTTTGTAAATAAGTTCAAATGAATTTGATAATGCATAGAAGTATTAATTTTTATAATCATCTAATTTTTATATTATTTAAATCATTATTAAAAAACAACAAAAAAAACAACACAAAACATTTCTTCTATCATTTTTTTAACTATTATTTAAATCAAGGGAAATCAAGGATTTGCTGGGGGTAATCAATGTAAATATGATTGAAAATTTTGAAATTAGTGGTAATTAAAAATTTGTATCAACAAAAAAAAAGAAGAAGAAAAACACAAAATAATTTTTTTGTTTTATATTTTTTTAATCAAGGGAAAATGAAGGGTTGGGGTATTTAGTGTAAATATATTTAAAATTATGTAATTAGGCATAATTAGATTTTTTTTTTTATTAAAAAAACCCACAGGAAATGAAAAAACAAACAGTTTTTCTTTTATATTATTTAAATCGGGGAAAAACAGTGGTTTGCTGGGGTGATCACTGTGTACATATTTCTAATTATAATAATATATTTCTAATGAAAACTGTTAACTAAATTAAAATAGCATTAACCATGACTTTGTTATTTTTAATTAGAAGAAACCTGATGACCTTCAAGTTGAAATTTACTTATAAACTGTCTAGATAATAAAACTTAAATATTCAGTTATTTCTGTTTAGACATTGCTGCCAGCTTTTATAATTTGCTTTTCTAATTTAGAAAGAATAATAAAATGATTTCAATAACTAATCTAAAAATAAGAAATAATAATTTAAAAATGATAAAAAATTAAATAAAATAATAAGAGAAAAAAATGTACATAAATGAAATTTTCCCAAATATTTTATAATTTGCCATTTACATTTTGGAACAATTCAAAAAATTAGTTTAAAAATGTACAAATTGAAATGTCTTCTAATTTTTTATAATCTGTATTTTCTGTTTAATTCCATTAAAAAGCTAGGGGAAAAAATGAAAATAAAAATGAATAAAAAAATAAAATATATATATATATATATAAAATAAAATAATTATCACTTTAAAAAATGATGTACAAACTGGTATTTAGTGTTTCCAAGGTGAATGAAAATTAAAGCTGGTTTGTTCAAAAATCTAGCACCTCATGTTTTGTTATAGTGTTATACTAAATATTTCTCCAGCTTTCAGATTCAAATTTGTATAGTTTATTCTAAGAGAGATATTGTAAGATTATGCAAATTCAGTACTTTAAATATTTTTAGCAATGATTGGAGTTTTTGATCAACAATAAAATATAACCAGGTTATGTTATATATATGGTTGGCAGTACAGATATTTCTTAATAAAAAAAAAAATCATTATTTGTTCTTAACTTTTAAATCCTGACATTTACAAAATCAAACATATTGCATCTTATTTAAAAATAATAATAAAAATGGAAAATATTTCTGAAATTGTTTCACTTTCTTAATATTAAAAATGTTACGGCACATTCAAATAATTTAAAAAAAATATGAGAAAAAATAAAGCATAGTCTTTGTATGTTTTTATTTTTATTATGTATATATTGATCAACGTTTTCTGTATTTGTTGTCATCTAGCAAAAGATAATCTGACATAATCATTATTTATATATATATATATATACCTCTTATTTGAGTTAGGTAAACACACATTTATAGCTCTCTCTCTCTCTCTCTCTCTCTCTCTCTCTCTCTCTCTCTCTCTCTCTCTCTCTCTCTCTCTCTCTCTGTGTGTGTGTGTGTGTGTGTGTGTGTGTGTTTTATTAGCCCGTTCAGTCGAGGGTCATAAGTGCAAACAGAAACATACACACACACTCAGTCTTTTTTGTATATTTACAAAGACGTTAAAGATATTTACCTTCAGTAAAAATAATGAATTATTATTATTATAGACATACATAATTTCATTTTCATTTTCTTTAAAATAAAAATTACTGCAAATCTGTTTTGAAACAGACTTGGTTTTAATAGTACTAAAATTAATTTTAATCTGATTAATTTCAGCTATTTTCAAATATCTTTTAATGTTAATAACATTAATTTAAAATCAGAACAATAATATAATAATAAATCATTAAAATAATCCAGTTATTAATTCTGTCTTTTTTATCTCTATTTTTATATCATTTTTCTGTTCATTTTTTGAAAAGACAACAACAACCAAAACTCTTAGAACTTGTATTTATTTATACATAAACAAGGACACTGTCTTTCACATGCAGCAGTTAGTTGACAACAAACACATTAACTCTTTCTCACAGATAACATGTATGTACCACCTCATCCTTTCACATTCACATCTGTCTATCTGTTTCTCCTCTGGAAACATACAAAACACAAATTTCC
>CM022677.1:11810049-11835286 GCA_012295275.1 Chrysomallon squamiferum
TATCAAATAAAATATGTTGATTCTTTTGTACATTTCTATTTATTCGCAGTTTGTAGAAACAAAGTACCAGCAAGAGAGAGCCAAAAGTGAGTAGTAAATCATTCTTAATATACAATAATATTCTTAATACATCTAAAACTAAAAAGTGACATTTATGACCCGTACACATACACATACACACATATACACACATACATACACACATACACACACACATTCACACACACTCAAATTCGGAGAAAATTTGAAAAATCAAAAACTCTTATTTCTTTTTCTCTATCTGCCCCTGTCTGTTCCTCTGTCTGACTGTGTCACTCCTTCATACGCGAATACACACAAACACAAACACACACACACACACACACACAAACACAAACACACACACACACGCACAACAACATATATATATATACATAGAGATATAACAATCAAAGAAACACAAGAAAACACAGAGGTATATGTTAAACTGTATATTCAGGCTTCGACAGTAAGGCACTTCTGAACGACATTGTATAGTAAACGACTGGTTAGGTCTGATCACAACTGT
The DNA here is from genome assembly GCA_012295275.1 of Chrysomallon squamiferum. Taxonomy (NCBI): domain Eukaryota; kingdom Metazoa; phylum Mollusca; class Gastropoda; order Neomphalida; family Peltospiridae; genus Chrysomallon; species Chrysomallon squamiferum. The sequence goes on from CM022677.1 coordinate 11,810,597, forward strand.
TTCTAACTAGCCCGACTAGTCGTGTTAATAACGTATGAACTGTGAATTACTTTGCCATCCAGTGATCGTATAAACATTAATATTTTGTTTCATCAGAGGATAGACGAATTATTTAACAATCGACGTGGAAATCCCCGGTTCTATAATTAGACGTTATGCGCAGTGGGCAGTGAATAACTAAACAATACCGACTTCGTCCTAACCGCTGAGTAATACTGAAATGTTTGTAGAGGCGGGATTCGTTACAACTCGGGTAAGTTCCGCACCTCGTTATACATTCGGAACATTTCGTACATTTCTTTGAAAGCGGAATGTGACGAGGTGTTCCGACTGACCGGAATCGACCGAAATATTTTCAATATAGACTGAGCGTGTGCTAAATGTAGCATAATTAAAAACATTAACGTCGAAATATATATATATATGTCATTCTTTTTTTTAAATTCTGAATCACGTTTTGATGGGGAGAATGACCGCTCAGCATATCTACGCGAAATTGACTGGGTGAGGTCAGGTGAGGACAAAGTTCGTTAAAGGTTAAACAGTTTTGAATTGTTAAAGTATCAAAAATCATTTTTAAATAACAGATGTGTTCATTATGTTACCATATTAACTATTTATTGTCAAATAATAATATAATAATAATAATAATAATAATAATAATAATAATAATAATAATAATAATAATAATAATAATAATAATAATAATAATAATAATAATAATAATTTATCAGTCTTTTTTATTAGAGTTTCTACCTTTAATGTGGATGTGTACCTGTGAGAGATAGAGAGAAAGACAGAGTTTGCTAAACAATTATTAATATTTATTATTATTATTATTATTATTATTATTATTATTATTATTATTATTATTACTATGAAGAAGGACAGAATATTCTCCATTGGAAACAAGCCTCTGCGTTCATTGGGAAGAAGATGATGTACAAAGATGGCCGCATTCAAGTAAAAACGCCTGGCACGTGTTTTATTTACGCTCATCTTGTTTTCGTGAACGACCAAACACAAGACGACGCCACTTCTGCTCATTCCATCTGGCTTAGAAATGGCGGGAAACACGAAGAGAAATTATTCGAATTTTTCAACTCTCAGTTTGCTTTGCCATCACCAGGGATACAAGGCTTTACTCCCACTTACCAAGGCGCGTTGTTTGAACTCAAAGCAGACGACAGTATTGAACTGCGCGTGCAGAACATTAGAAATCTTGAAAAGGACAATATCAAACACAACTTCGGAATTGATTGCTTTCAGTAATTTTCTATAACTAACAAGTAGAGATGTTGTGATTTAGTAAAAGAAAATGATTAAACACGAAACACAAACTTACAAAGCATAGACATAACTTTCACTTACAGAACATTGATCTCTTGTATATTTTTTTCTATAATAATAATAATAATAATAATAATAGTAGTAGTAGTAGTAGTAGTAATAGTAGTAATAACAATGTAATTAGTTCTATTTTTAAATAAATGATACAAATGATTACAGATAGATTATTAGTGTGCCAGTTGTCTAAGTGCCAGAAATAGATACACATCAAATTATACTTGTTAAACTTGTGTTATCTGGAGGTTCATGTTCTTCTTCAAAATACAACAGAACGCAAGCTGAAGTTGTTTTTGTTAAAGATTACTTTTAACACATTGGGTTTGGATGGAACTGATATGTTAATGTTAACATTGCTATTTAAGAAATTAACTAATAATATTAAAACCCTTTAATTTGAAACCTCGTTTTGTTTCTTTATTCCTTAGACACGTGAGTTTATGTAGTAACAAGTGGATTACTTTCGTCTATATATATATATTTGTTTGTATGTATGTATGTGTGTGTATGTATTTGTGTATGCATGCATGTATATATGGGTGCGTGTGTGTGTGATGTACGTATGTATGTATTTATGTATATATTGAAGTAGTATAACCATTATTTTGGAGAATAGTTGTTAATCTGAGATCAGACTGATCAAAGTAAACTGTAGATACAATATCGGGGTATCTGAGGTCAACACTATGAGTAATTGCAAGCAGAGATAACACAGTGGTGACGTTATCAACTGTTTGTGACGTGAACGTCCTGCTAAGCAGTATGTTATTTGATATACTTGTATATTCAAATACTTACTGACGTAGCTATTTTACCTTCAGTGATAAACATATTTAATGTCCCCCATATGTTCACTTATGTAGTGAGGGGAAGTTTGTGGTTTAAAACTGTTTGTAAATAGCTAGTATTAGATCAGATGATAGTGGACCGGTAGCATTGTTGATGTTTATAGATTCTTAACTGCTTGCCATATGAAAACAGCATGTAAACTGTTGATAAAACATCACATATGTAACACACACACACACATACACACACAAACATATATACATATATACATAATGTACCAAAAACAACATATGTAAATATATATATATATATATATATATATATATATATATATATATATATATATATATATAGAGAGAGAGAGAGAGAGAGAGAGAGAGAGAGAGAGAGAGAGAGAGAGAGAAGATATCAAACATTTGACAGCCACACTTGAACCACAGCAAATCTCATTAATCTATTTTTAGCTGGGTGGGTAAACTCCGACTAATTTCTTATTATTGTTTTCGAAGAAATGCAGATTATTTATTTATTTATTTATTTATTTTGTTTATTAATGTATTATGATTTTTTAATTATCTGTTTTCATTTGATATCATTCCCACGTTGAAGTTTCCCGGTGTCCTACTAAATCGACAATGATCCGCCATTTTATTCTATTATTAGTAGCACAGGAAATCCCCAGCAGAAGAACAACAAAAAAAGTAATAATAATTGTTTGCTTTATACGACTTTCTCGTAGTCAGAAAACAGTCGCAAGGAAAAAGCAGAGGAATAATCACAGTTCGCAGATTCAATGAACTGAAAAAGCTGTGTAAATCGCCATATTACTCTATTATTAGAGTCGTCAGAAAACATCAAAGGAACAATCACAGTTCGCAGTTTCAATGAATTGGCGCAAAAAAATGGGTCAAGACTTACTGCCAAACGTAAACAAGCAAATAGGATTACTAATACGCAAAAATAAATAAATAAATAAACAAACAAACAAATACATAAATAAAATTAATCACACACCGTCACTTTGCAGTTGTTAGCTAAAAATAGAAATGAACTCATTTATATTATCTTTGCCTTTTGTTCTATATGTACGAAGTTGTATTATTATTATTATTATTATTATTATTATTATTATTATTGTCACTGTTCTTACTTTTCTGTGGCTTCGTAACTGGGAGCCAAACACAAGACGACGCCACTTCTGTTCATTCCATCTGGCTTAGAAAAGGCGGGAAACACGAAGAGAAATTACTCCTAAGTATGATATGAGTTGACCAAGTGCCAGAAATAGATACACTTCAGATCAGACCTGTTAATCTGGTGTTAGCTGGAGCTTCATGTTTTTTTACAAAATACAACAGAACCTTTGGGTTAAAATAATCTTTTAACAGTTTCGGATTGAATGGAACTGAAATCATAACAGTTGATATTAATATCTAAATGCATGTAATTGACTTATTCTCAGATTTCATTGTAATGAACTGTATATTAATACATGTATTATGTTTTTGATTAGATGTTTGTTGAATATTTTTGTTTTATCTAACCATCAGTTGTTTTATATTGGTTTGATTTGCTTAGTTTTTGCAAATATAGAATTTTTATTATGATTTGTTTTGTGAATCTGATCAGGTTGCCAGAGTTACCATGTTGTAAATGTTAACATTGCTCTATCAGGAATTAACTGATATTAAAGTCCATTAAGCTGAAACCCCATTTTTTTTCTTTATTCCTTAGACACGTGATTTTATGTAGTGAGTAACGTGGTTTACGTAGGTCTGTATAAATATAGATTTGTATGTATGTGTGTATTTGTGTATGCATGTATTTATGTATGTAAGTATGTATGTATGTATGTATGTATGTATGTATTGAAGTAGTATAACCATTATTTTGGAGAATAGTTGTAAATCTGAAATCAGACTGATCAAAGTAAACTGTGGCTATTATCTCTAAGTGGGTGAGAATATCTGGAAATCCGAGGTCAACATCTGAAAATTAATTATTCTCAATGTTGTTGTTGTTGTTATTATTATTATTATTATTATTATTATTATTATTATTATTATTATTATTATTATTATTATTATTATTATTATTATTATGGAGATCGTTATGTTGACAACGCAGATTAAGTACAGTGTTAGTCTACATCATTTTATTTGTTTTCGTTCTTCTTTGTTAATGAAAATCTCAAAAAAAAAAAAAAAAAAAAAAAAAAATTGATGCTATAAATATATTTGAATGACAACATTTGTATTACACGACGTATTTATTTATAGTTCATCTCCACTGAATAAAAACATTTACGATTTCCTTGCTTCGTAAACTTACATACTTCAACAAATTACAGACTAAATCAGATTCAATATTCAGATATTATCGACGATGTATAACATATCAGCTACAGATATATTTCAACAAATGATATTTCTATCAAGCGTGGAAAACTACAACACAGTGAGTGTGGCTGCTCGTTTGTCCATTACTAACATCGTTTTCTCGTTCGGAACTGGTCGGTTAATTCCGTCTATCGTGGAGTTTACATAGAAAACTACTGCTACAACTATTGCTGTTGCTGCTGATACTATACTACAAACAATAATAATAATAGCATGGCACTACCATTAAATATATATATATGTGTGTGTGTGTGTATGTTTCTGTTTGCACTGATGACCCTCGACTGAACGGGCTAATAACACACACACACAGAGAGAGAGAGAGAGAGAGAGAGAGAGAGAGAGAGAGAGAGAGAGAGAGAGAGAGAGAGAGAGAGAGAGAGAGAGAGAGAGAGAGAGAGAGAGAGAGAGAGAGAGAGAGAGATACCATTCTTTGAAACGAGCCAGCAGGACACGCAACGAAATAAACAAACAAAAAACACAACAATTCTAGAATTGCATGATCAAAACAAAAGTGTCAAAACATTTAGACTGACTTATCTTGGCTTCGTAATTTTTTATTTTCCCCCTTTGTTACATAATTTTCGACAGAGAGATAGAGAGAGAGAATGGGATATAAAGAGAAAGAGAGAGAGAAATGAGAGAGATACAGAGAGAGAGATTGAGAGAGAGAGAAAAAAAATAGAGACAGAGAGAGATGATATATATATATAGAGAGAGAGAGAGAGAGAGAGAGAGAGAGAGAGAGAGAAGAGAGAGAGAGAGAGAGAGAGAGAGAGAGAGAGAGAGAATGGGATAGAAAGAGAGAGATGATAGTGAGATAGAGAGTGAGAGAGAAATATATTTATATATATAGAGAGGAAGAGAGAGAGAGAGAGAGAGAGAGAGAGAGAGAGAGAGAGAAATATGTATTTATATATATATAGAGAGAGAGAGAGAGAGAGAGAGAGAGAGAGAGAGAGAGAGAGAGAGAGAGAGAGAGAGAGAGAGAGAGAGAGAGGGTTGAGAAGGCGACTAGTAAAGTTCGTGAGATTGCGCACATGAACAAACAACTAATAAAGACGAGATTAAACTCTGATGTATATTTACGTGTCTCCGTGATCGACAGACATAACGACTGAAACAAGATATCACAATTTAGCTGGGTGACGGCATGCTGCAACTAGTTGAGGTTTTGGTGTGTCGAGTTACAAATACTTAGTAGGCTTGTGCATGTATGTAGGTGTTTTTGAGAGTATGTGAGTAAAGCTACAATCTTCAATATAGCGTGCGCATCAGGAATGAAAAATAGCTCTATTGCTGTCAGGCAGAATATCAAACAACACAACCAGTTGAGGACAACACTACAACGATCTAAAAGCAATTCGTAAGAAAAAAAAAGAAAAAACAAAAGAAAGTTTTCATTTTTTTTTTTTTTTTCCTTTTAGTAGTTATTATTTCTATTTATTTTCTTTTATTAGTTATTATTTTATTTCTTTTCTATTATTAGTTAATATTTTTACTTTTTTTTTTTAAGCTGTTATTTTTATTTATTTTCTATTATTATTATTATTATAATTCACGTTTGTTATACAAAACCAGCGACGTTTGTATTATAAACTGATACTGAGTGAAAATAACGTGATGTTTTATTGTATTTTCCTCTGTTTGCATCATAACAAATACTGATAATTTCATGTACATTTTATTCTACTAGGAGAAATCTTATACAGTTAATATTATACTTTGTAAGTTACATCATAGAAAACATGCCTGTCCTCCTGAACTAGTGTTTTATGAGATATGAGGATATTTTCAGTTAGCTAGACGAAATATATCGTTTGTTTCATCCTACTAAAACATAACAATACTGTCTTTACTATCAAGTACATCTTAATGTTTCTTCTTCGGTTTTCAATAAAATCTCACCAGAAACTTTTAAAAATATCAGTCTGAACTGATTTATGTATTTATTTTTGTAACAAAAATACTAATTAAAATGATAAATAAAATAATAATTAAGAAAGACTACTGAAACAAGGGAAAAAGAAAAAAGTCAGAAAGGAAATAAAATGATTATTTCAGGTATATATTTTTTTATACTATGTCATGCTATGTTTGATTGAACCTCATTTTAATCATATAAAACTGAAATCTTTCTTGTTTATAGAATATAAACTCTGTCCAGCGTCACAAATTATATCTGCAAAACTTCACTGTACGTCAAAGTTTCGTTGTTTCAGTAATTCTTTCTTCTATTACTACTTCTGTCAGGAAGAGAAAAAAACACGAAAACTCCCCACGAAAAAACAGTATTCGATCCTAAACATTACAGGTGTGATTTTACTGTGAAAACTCTGTTTACATTCAGAAATGTAGATTGGGGTTTTGAGTTAGCGTGTTTTTATAAAAACAGTAAAATTAAATGTGAAATCCAAAATGTCGAGAACGCTTCCATATTAATGTGAAATTTTATTAACATGTTTCACTGAAAAGCTAAGTAGGTGTAATTTTACACGGCGTTATGAAAATAAGAACCGCCATCACTATTTATGTTACATGTTTTATGTTTGTTAACAGAGGCGTAGCGGTAATAGTATGTATTGAAAACATGAATCTGGAAATCTAAATCGCTATATTCATTTATTAATAAAAATATGACTGATTAAAAAATAACGTGTTATTTTCTTTATCTATTCGGCGTTTCGCAATCTTAATCAATGAGATATTGACGATTTGTATTTTATATAGATTGATTATATGTATTAGTAGATATAACATATTAACCTCAACATTTCCTGCAAAACAGCTTTTCTTTTAAAATCTCTAAATAAGAGAATTAGAGAATAGCATCTCTGTAGTCCTAGATATTACTTGTAATTATCACATTAATAAGTAAGAGAAAACCACACTGATCTCTCTCTCTCTCTCTCTCTCTCTCTCTCTCTCTCTCTCTCTCTCTCTCTCTCTCTCTCTCTCTCTCTCTCTCTCTCTCTCTCTCTCTCTCTGCTTTTTTGAGAAATACAAAGGAGGTTTTCAAATAAAGGTTTCTAAATACAGTAACCAAAATTTTACCGGTTAATAATTTAATTTATTTGTTTAGTTTGGATGAGCACAGTTTTTGTTTTTCTTTAAATATTTAAGACTGCTTGACAGAATTTACGTTTTTATTTAGTGCAGCTGTGGAGCTTAAACGAATAAATTGAGCGAAAATTACGTTCTTAGTAACAGCACCACTGTTAACATTGATATTTTATTAAGTTTACCTTTGTTTTGCATTATAACAAATATATATATATATATATATATATAATTATCAGTATAATTTTGGATACAGCTAGAGGAATATTAAAGATTTTTACAGAATAATTTTGATACTTTTAATAACAGAAAATATATTCGTACAATTTCAGATTAACTGAAAACAGCGCTCATCATAAATCTACCTGAACAAAATGAATTGATTCTTATAAAGTAAAATCTCAGTTTTCAGCACCACACAGAACTTTTTAGTGAAATCTGTTCTGTTGTTAATCAAATACCACATTAATCTGGATCTGACCTTTTCATTTTATAACAGCATTGAGCAATCATAAAACCAGCGACGTTTATATTATAAACTGATACTGAGTGAAAATAACGTGATAGTTAATATTATAATTTTAAGTTACATCATAGAATACATGCCTGGCCTCCTGAACTAGTGTTATATGAGGATGTTTTTAGTTAGCTAGACGAAATTGATTCATCCTATGTCTTTACTGTCAAGTAAATCTTACTCTTTCTTAATGATTATTTCAGACAGATTATTTATACTATAACATTCTATTTTTGGTTGAACCACAGTTTATTCATATAAAAGTGAAATCATATTTGTTTATAGAATGTAAACTCTGTCCAGCGTCACAAATTATATCTTAAAAACTGCACTGTACGTCAAAGTTTCGTGTTTTAGTAAATACTCAAATACGATTTGTATCATGACTTGACTTTTGGAAGAACAAAACTGGACAGCAGAATTTTTACTGAAACACGTGTTATCCAGACAGTCAGCTATACGTCTGCACAGTCCGACTTGTCTTCACAAGTTTCACCCAAACGCTTCTTCACAAAACACAGACCACATTTATTAAAATATAGTTGTTAAATATTAATTACCAGAAAACTAATAAGAAACGCAAGCTGTGGTATAATTAATGAAAATCACCTTCATCTTTCTCCAGCTTAGAAAAAGTATATTTCTAAAATACATACAACGCTTTGTTTGGAATTATAAAAATGGTACTTTATTCTATTACTACTACTGTCAGGAAGAGAGAAAAACCCTACGAAAAAACAATATTCGATCCTTTTTTTACTGCATGATTTTACTACGAAGACTCTGTGTACATTCAGAAAATGGGGTTTCGGCTTAGCGTGTTTTTATAAACAACAGTAGAATTATATGTGAATATCGAGAACGCGTCCATACTAATGTGATATTTTATTAACAGAACTTGTTTCACAGAACAGCTAAGTAGGAGTAATTTTACACGGCGTTATGAAAATAAAATGCAACTTCAGTACCGCCATCACTATTTATGTTACATGTTTTATGTTGTAAACAGAGGCGTAGCGGTAATATTATGTATTGAAAACACAGTGTATTGAAAAATAGAGGTATTGTTTTTTAATTAACAATATTAGATAATTTTATGTTGCATAATAAATAAATAAATAAATAAATAAATAAATAAATAAATAAATAAATAATAAGCTTAATTTTTCATTAACAGGTAAAACGTATCAAACAAGTTGAATAATGAATCAACGTTTAATAATGCGAATTATTCTCTTTTTTTTCTTTTTTTATTAAGATAGTAGAATTGCAGTTGAGAGGTGAGAGGCTAGATTAAGATGAATTAACTTCACCATGTTATTGATATTTACAAGTGCATCTTTCTTAAATATTAGAAAAGTCTAGAATACAGAGAAACATTAATAGACGTTTTTATTATTAAAAGTAAAGTGAAAAGGCGAGGATGGGCGAGATGAGTCTTGTTTATTATACAAGTTCTGTAAATATACTGCGCTGTTACAGATTAATTCTTAATTAACTGTAGAAAGTGATATTCTATTATCTCCCCTAAAAATTAAATTGATAATTAGACAATTAATATTCAACTAGATTTAATCTAGAGAGCTATATATTAATGTAAAATATTACGGTTCTTTAGCTGAATTTAAATGTATTAGTATAAACAGGTCTGGTTGAAACAAATAAACTGTAAATATTGTCGTTCAGTTCCATTATATGTGGTAAACAGCGTTCTTCATAATAACAAGAACATTTGTTTTGTTCATTACTGCAAATCAAAGGACATTTCTGTCGCCGTTTACAGGGACAGATAAATAAATAAATACATTTATTAACATTAATATTAATATCTAAGATCCTTCAGTATTTTCAGCATACAGAGAACCTCTCCCAGAGAGATAAAATATCATCGCTGCTTTATTATCAATGTTTTCTGCAGTGTTTATCATTTCTTTTACTGAAGTTTTAATGACAGCGACACCTGCACTTATCACTGTAATCTGAGAGGTAGATAGGTAGGTGGATAGACAGATAGACAGACAGATAGATGGAGAGTGAGACAGACAGACATATATAGAGAGAAATCCATAGACAGATATACAGACACACAGACAGATTGAAAAACCCCAAACTGAACTGAATAATTAAAATGACCAATAAAAGAAAAGTTGTGAAAAGCGAGGTTAATGTGATATTATATAGTAATGTATGTACAAACATTTTCTTACAAGTTCATTTGCCTATGAAATGTAAAATGTCTATCTATCTCTATGTACATCAATGTATCTATCTCTATGTCCATCAATGTATCTCTCTCTGCATCCGCCGGTTCTGCTGTAGCATTCAAATTGAACTGCCGTTTTGACTTTGATATCTTCAGTTTGTTTTGTTGTTGTAATTTGTCTCCAAAACATTTGCTTTCTTTGCCTTTTCTTCCTCCTTCTTCTTCTTCTCTGCCAACTCTTCTTCATACCTCTTGACACTTTCTTCTTCTGTCAGTGCCTCGGCATATCTCATCCTTTTGATTTTATTGCCCCAAGTGGTGGAGTAAAATAGAAAGCATATTTCTTGCCTAATTATCACATATTAATCAAGTTTCTTCTGCTGAACTTAAAAAGCGATTATATGTTTACCTGTTACAATTTATCACTAACCTTATGTCTATAGGACTAAAAAATAACACTCACTTTTGAAACCTCAAAATGCAGTATAGCGGCTGCAAGTCATAATATACCTCGGAGGCCAGAATTGCCCTGAGGCCAGAATTAAATAAAATAATTTTAGTGAATTTAGTAAATTCAGTGAATGATCTATATTCAGCCGACTTGAATTATTATATTTTTTAAATTTTACTCAACACTCAGTCTTTTTTGTATATTTACTAATGTGTATGTTAAATAGAGTTGTTTCTCTTAGACCACGAACTTCTGAAATAGATTACGAGATGACGGTTAATTAGATTTGCTGCTTTTAGATGAAAATAACCAATTCTGTATAATGTTTTGTAGAAGACAGAACCAGCTTATTAACATTCCTTGCATTTTCTTTTTCTTTTAACTAACCAGTATCATGTATTTTTGATTTAGTTAACGTGATATTATTATTTGATGAATTATTGTAAAATTGCTATTTCATTTTTGTTTTTAATTTAATTTAATTTATTTATTTTATTTATTTATTTCATTTATTTTAGTTGAAAAAAGTAGTTAGGAAAGGCGCAAGAGATCACGGTTTTGAACAAACATCTTTATCAGTGTAAATGATAAAAAGTTCAGAAAGTAGACGTAAAATAATTGTATTTGGAAGTTTAATAACTTCCGTGACCTCACGGAAACTTCCGATCGAAACCCAAGATGGCAGCATCGAACGCCAATCAATATTTACACACGTTTAAACATATAGACCTTTATAATGCAATAATTCTACATGGATCATTAAAAGTAATTTGGAGAAGTGTGTCATATAACCAGTGCCTCTTATACATAGATGGCTAATACTTTGTAGTAATTGCTGAAAACGTGGTAAAATATCTTTTTTTATTCTTTTTTGTTTTCTGACGCTGACGTAATATACCATCTCGTACCCATTTCGTACTACTTTTATTTTTTTTTCACTTTTTAATACGACATCGTCAGCCAAGACATCATTTAAAAAAAAAAAAGTAAATAAATAGAAATAAAATAAAATAATTCAAATAAAATAAATTAAAATGAAATAAATAATTTTCACTGACGCTGGTTGGATATACACACATACACACACACATATATACACACATACATAAACACACACGAGTATAGGAATGAAAATGTATTTGTATGTTTAGAAGATGATTAGTATGTATATGTATATAAAAGGATAAATAACTACATGTGTGTGTGTGTGTGTGTGAAAAAGAGTGGACAGATGGTAGATGATAATAGACAGGTAAATTGATAGACAGAAGAAAGTAGATAGATTACTAGAAAGATAGATATATGCAAGGAGGCATGAGTATATACCTGCACATCTGTAAGAACGACCGACTCTGTTGCTTATGTATATGGCATAAACAGATAGATTAAATAAAAATATTTATAGAGAGATAACTAGATAGAAAGAGTATTTCTAAATACTTAAAAAGGATGTAAATAGAGAGTGTGTATACGTACGTGTGTGTGTGTGTGCGTATATGTTTGTGTGAGTGCAAGATAAACTGTGGCTATGTATAACTGAGAATGTGAGATAGATTGATATAGAGATAGACATCGCTTCAGAGAGAGATTGATAGGTTAGGTAGACAATAATTAGGTACATATATAGATAGATAGATACAGCTAACATAGATAAACTGATGTGTTAGAGAGAATGGGTATATAAATGTGTGTCAAAGATAGTGTGCTTTTTGTGGATTTTTGAGAGAGATGATTGATAGAGAGATAATAGATTAAATATAAATAAATAAATACATGAGTGAATAGATTTATGTTTATATATGTGTGTGTTAGAGAGGGTAGATTATAGATTGATGGATGGACACATACACAGAATAAACTATACAAACAACATAAATAGATACATAGATTCATAATCATGAGTATTTGTATTTATGTTAGAGGATTGGTATATAACTGAATGTATGAATAAGAGTTTGTTTATATGGGTGTTAGATGGCAGTTAGATAGCTAGACTGAGAGAGACTGACATGTAGGTGTGGTTATATGTGTTTGTGTGTTATAGAGAGAGAACAGGTATTGACCTCACTATGATTCAGAGAAGTATGCCATGTTTTTTCGAGAATGAGACATAATTATATAAATAAATATAGATATAGACAGACAGACAGAGGATAGTGATGAATAAATGGTTAGCTAGACAGGTAATGGGCACATGTATATATGAGTAAGAAAATCATATGATTTCTTCATTAAAGTCTGTTTCTATGTTAGAAAGAGGTGAGCAGGTGCGAGTTTAAGCTAAACCACAGGTTGACCAATAACGAGACAGAGAGATAGACAAATAGAAATTGATGGTGAAATAAAACAAATATATAGATAGACAGATAGATAGATAGAAACATGCAGGTAAGTAAGAATGGATGGAGTGTTAGATGGAGGGATGGATGAAAGTTTTGGTTTAAAGAAGAATTGGGAAAATAATAAAAGGATAAAAAGAGGGAATGATGGACTGAAAGGTTTTCAATTGTATAAGCAATTACTTTTCAGACTTTATCACATTGTTAACAAATAAGATCCTCATTGTAGGCCCATGGATTGAGTGATATATCAATGGAATTTGGCTTAATATATAAACTGTGTGATGAGGAATATGTGGAGTTAGGAGGGAGGCATGACTGGAAGTACCATTAAATTGTTAATGAGAGACTAGTGATTTCTGTTATTGTTTATGAAGAGAACATTAATATGGAAGTCTAGTCTGTGTTTATCTACACTGAAAGCAGAGTCTTCATCTGCTGATTAGAAGGTAAATATGATAAGATAAGAAGTGTCTATAATATTTTCTGTTAAATAGCACATTAAACACAGAACCTATAATACTGAATTACACTTAAACATCTGGTAAAATAAAATAATCCAGCTAATTAGAGTAATATGGAGAGTGACAGAGAGAGTAAGAAAGCCAGATATTTAATATGTCATAAATTATTCTTAAGTACACATACACTTCTGTCTCTACTCTGTTGGTCTGTCTGTCTGTCTGTATAAAGAAAGGGCTTTCAAGGTAATGGCAATGTATTCAAAATTAGAAAAAAGTAGCAATACCCTATATATGTGAATTGCTATATAGAGATTGCTAAAATATACGGAGCGGCTAACCACACGAGATTTCTGTCTTCTCAGTATGAATAATCTGACATCATTTCTGAAATGAGTTTGAACACTTCAAAATAAATAGTACAAATTAAAATTTATAAAACTATACTTAATAATGTAGATTTTAAAAACAAAATCTGTGCTCAACCTGATTGCATGAAAGAGAAAAACAACACCACCTTTTAATTTAGAAAAATAATCTTTACAAATATCGTTATATATGAATGTGTTCTAAAACATTTCTGAATTACTGTTACTGTTATATAAATATATGTTCACAAATGCAACACTGAGAGGAATAAACTTCTTTAATCACCACCACTGATCAAGATATAAATGACTGGCATGATTTACATGTTTATGATGTTTCGTGTTTGAAACGTTTTTGCAGTTCATGCTTTGGGCTGCTTTTCGCTTCAAGTCAGCTCCAGGTCGTGCTTTTCACGTGACCCGCTACACACGGGAAGAGGGTGGAGCCCATGGACGTCGGTGTCCTTGCATTGGACGTGAACGATTGGGAGAACCAAAGAAATCCAACTGTACAAGAAAAAAAGAAAAATGTTTATTTATTATATAATGTTATCTTTACTTCATTCGCAGTATAGCTGTGTCTAATATGAAAGTAGAGAATATTTGCGAAAAATAATAATGTTTTAAAATATTTTATTATGATACCTTATACTCAGGATGTATCCATGGGTTCCTCAAATGGGTCAACCTCCACTGGTTGAATGTCTCTGTCGTCGAAGGGGTCAACCTCCATTGGTTGAATGTCTCTGTCGTCGAAGGGGTCAACCTCCATTGGTTGAATGTCTCTGTCGTCGAATGGGTCAACCTCCATGGGCTCTTCGAAACGGATTCTGAAAATAACAGAATTGTTCAAATATTTATAGAAACCATTCACTAAATATTTTTAGACATGAATAATTAATAAAATAATAGTTGTCAGGTAATGAGATATCTTTAACACTCCTTTATTCTTTTTAAATAAAAACATTCGATAAAAACAAACTATCTGTAATTCATTGTTATTATTTTTATGTACAAATAAACATATATTGACAAGGGTATATTAATAATATAAGAAACAGGAATCATAGCATTAGAGGTTAGAAAGTAATGACTACACACAGTTTTCAGTTATCGTTGATTGTCTAATCTAAAACTAATCTAGCACAACCTCACTGTGAATAAAACAATATGTCCAGTTTGGACTAAATATGTTAATAATATAAAAATTAAACCTACACAAATGTAACCTTTATCACTTGCTGATGCATTTCAATATAAAAAGTAAAAAAGAAGGAAAGTAGAGTCAGAACTAACTCGAATGCGCTAATCTTCAATATCGCCAACTGTATATATGTAAACAAAGCATTGATGACGTCATAGACCCGAACGTAAAAACGAAGTTAGCCGAATATTAATTTATATTTTCAACTCCGATCGATATATAAATAAACACTATATAAAACCAAGTGTACGCTTAGTATAAATTCGAATTTGTAAGCACGAAATCTTCAGTGATTTAAATCTTATTATAATTTATCTTTTAACTATTGTCATCAATAATTATTTTTTTATTTTCAAAGTAATTCGTGTTATTTTAGGTATGTCTGCCGCAAATATGTCTTTCTATTCAAACCGAAACAAAACCAAGAACCGAGATGTACGATTAATGTAATAAATTAATCTAAATTTCTATGATTATATTTACTGATCACCATGTTCACATTCTTCACTTTATGATGTTTCGTAAATAACATAGTGTTTTAATAATTATTATCAGCTTTATATTCATCGGGTTTTTTTTTTTGGTTTTTTTATCAGTTTGTGGTTTGAGCTGCTTTTCGCATCATGTCAACTGTCATGCCGTGCTTGTTGGACCACTACACACGGGAAGACGGTTTTGCCCATGGACACCCATGGAGGTGACCCATCCGTAGAAAGAAAGAAATCTACATCTACAAGAAGAAAGAACATTTTTAGTTACATATAATAACATGCAACTTCAGTATCGAGATCACAATTTATGTTACATGTTTTATGTTGCAAACAGAGGCGCAGCTATAATATTATGTACTGAAAACACAGTTTATTGGAAAATACAAGTGTCCTTTTTTATTTAACAATATTAGATAATTTTATTTTGCATAAAAAATAAATAAATAATAAGCTTAATTTTTCATTAATTGGTATAACGTACCTAACAAGTTGAATAATGAATCAACTTTTAAAGATGCCTATGAAAAACATTGAACGTCTTTCACATTATTATTATTATTATTATTATTATTATTATTATTATTATTATTATTATTATTATTATTATTATTATTTGTCAAGATAGTGGGGTTGCAATTTAGAGGTGAGATACTATATTAAAATGAACTAACTTCAACATATTATTGACATTTACAGATGTATCTTTCATAAATACTTGCAACTTTAATACAGATTCTTATTATTAAAAATAAAGTAAAACACAAATTAATTAACTTAGTTAAGAATATAAATAAATAAATAATAAATAAATAAAAATCCTTCAGTATTTTCAGAATACACAGAATCTCTGCCAGTGAGATAAAATATCATCGCTGCTTTATTATCAATATTTTCTGCAGTGTTTATAACAAAATTACTGAAGTTATAATTACAGCTACACCTGCATTATCTCTACAGTCTGAGAGGTAGATAGGTAGGTGGATAAATATACAGACAGAGACATAGACAGTCCGACAGGCAGACATATAGATAGATAGATGGATAGACAGACCGACAGAGAGATTAAAATGACCAATAAAAGAAAAGATGTTAAAAGCGAGGTTAATATGATATTATATTATAACGCATATACAAACATTTTCTTACAAGTTCATTTGCCTATGAAATGTAAAATGTCTCTCTATCTCTGTATCAATCCATAGCTATCGTCAGTGTATCTATTTAACTACATATATATCAACTTATGTATATAACTATCACAGAACACTGAAACAAGAAAAAAATAAAAGAGTAAGAAAGAAAATAACATGATTTCAGGCATATATTTATTATAAAGAAACAGTTATATTAAATAGAAATAAAAAATAATATATAGGTTTAAAAAAATAGTCATTTTAGTGAATTCAGTAAATTGAGTAAATGATCTGTATTCAGCAGACTTATGATGTCAGTAATAATCTTTTGTCGCTTCATTTATTGAAAAAATATATATTTCTATGTGATTTCTTTTTGTTATTTTGTTCTTTTTTAACATTCTACTTCACACTCAGTCGTTTTTGTATATTTTCCAACGTGTTAAATAGAGTTATTTCCCGTAGACCACACACTTCTGAAATAGATTACTCCGCATATGCGATGCGACGGTAAATTAGATTTGCTGCTTTTAGATGAAAAGAACTAATTGTGTATAATATTTTGTAACAGACAGCACCAGCTTAATAACATTCCTTACGTTTTGTTTGTATTTTAAATAACCAGTTTCCTTTAGTTTTGGTTTATTTAATGTGTTATTATTATTTATTGAATTATTGTAAAATGCTTATTTTATTTAATGTTTTTATTCAAGTTAATTTATTTCTTTTCGATTTGTCACTTTAAAAACAATGAATTTATTTGCAAATTATTTGTTTATGAAATGTACAAATTAAACCTGAATCTTCGTTTCTGTTGGGGAACATTGCCAACTGGAAAAGTTAATACAGTAATCTTATAACAAATTATCATTTCAGTTTATTATACACACATTTGCATAAAAATAATCCAGTATGAAAAATTTGATTAAGTTGAAAAAGTACTTAGGCAAGGTGTTACCTTTATCAGATCTAATTTACACATCATAAAAAAGTTATGAAAATAGATGTAAAATACTTGAAACTGGAAGTTCAAAACCCCGATCAGACGGTTTCCGAGCGCTCACGGAAACTTCCGATCGAAATCCAAATGGCAGTGACGAACGCCGATCAGTGTTTACAAACTTTTAAACATCCAATCAAGTCTATATAGATTATTAAAAGTAATTTGGGGAATACATCATATAACTAATGTCGTGTATACGTATATTCCTATTATTGAGTAGTAATTGCTGCCAAGATCGAAACGAATTATTAATTAGTGTTTTTGTTTTCTCTGTAACTTTGACGTCATACTATCTCTAACAATATTTATCAGTGTTGATTGATTATTCTCCAAAAGTTAACAGTGGATGATTCTTGGTTTTATCAGGAAGGGACTTTACAACTTCCTCTATAATGACTAAGGACACTGCACACACTATGTATGGTTCTACACTGCAAATTAGAAATGATTGCAGAAGAAATGAAAATATGTGGAGCAATGATATTTTTAAATAGAGAGCAGGTTCCAGATTAATGTTGTTTTCATAAAGATTATTAGCAGTTAACTTGAGAGCAGCTGTAAGTGATTTAAAGGAATGGAGAGATGATTGACAGAGATATGAGACTGACTGTCAGATGAAAGGTTAACAGGTGAAGAGATAAACAGGAAGATACAAAGAAAGAAAGAAGGATATATTGATAGATTGATAGACAGCTAGATCAGTAGAAGTTAACAAATGAACTGATAGATAGGTAGATAGGTAAACATGACAATGGCCATCTATCTATTCTGTGTATTCTTCTTTCTGTCATGTGTTTTGTGTGCCAGGCTGAGTAGACGTACAGATGTATATATAAATCATACAGGTTGTAATGCAGGCACAGTTAGTTATGTATGTAGGTAGTTTGTCAGGGAGTTGGAGAGATGATTGATGGATGGTTATTGATCTGTTGTAATGTAGATATATAAACAGATAGGTATGTAGGTAAGTAGTTCAGTAGGTTGATATGTAGATATATGTCGACAGTCATCTAACAGATATCAGACACACAGAGATACAAACAGGTAGGTAGGTCAGTACTTCAGTAGATATATGTAGATAGTTAACTAATAGACAGCAGAGACACAGAGAGACAGGTAGATGTAGGCAAGTATGGATGGTAATGTGGACGACTGAATGTATATGGAGGTGTAGGTATGCATAAGGTTGGAGCAGGGAATAGTATATACTTGTGTATGGGAAGGAAAATTTGCTTGTGTTTTTTGAAGAGTGTGAATATACTGAGTGTATATGTGTGCAAACATACAGAAAAATAGGGAGATCTGTAGGAGATGTAGACAAGCATATGTTTAAATGACTGATAGATGTTATTGATGGTTATTGATTTCAGTGGATGGACAAGATAAAAGAAAATTAGACAGATTATATAACTGCTAGGTAGATTGATCAAGAGAAAATGTTTAGATAGACATACATATAGAAATGTGTGTAGATAGACATACATATGGAGATGTATGCATATGCATAAAAAAATGAATGTGTGTGTGTGTCTGTGTGTCTGTGTGTGTGCGTGTGTGTGTTCTGGTGATAAGCATAGCTAAATATGGGAATTGTGAATGAGAGTTATAAATGGACAGTATCACAGAAAGATAGATATAGAAAGTAGTTATAATTATTTAGGGAGATAGTCAGGAAGATGAAAAGGTGATTTCATGGATGGTTATTGATGGAATGTAATGTAGATGGATAGAGAAATATATATATATATATGTGGAGGATAGACAGAGAGATATATAGATAGCTAAACAGATAGGCAGTTGCGTAGGTTCAGTAGATAGACAGAAAGATAGATAGAAAGATAGAAGGATTGATGTGAAGCAAGATAGGTAATGTGATGGTAAAGTGGATGGCAGTAGATTTGAGGATGTATATGTGTAAGAAAATGATTATGTTAGAAATGGCGTTAAGAGAGAGAATATATTTGGTAGATAAACAGACACACACACACACACACACAGCCAGACTCAAACACACGCAGACAAACATAGAGGATAGGATCTGTGTTTGGATTGAGTTAGTGATGAACTGATAGATTATAAGTAGCTATACAAGATAAATATTGATAGATTATACAGTTATAGAGAAATAAATACAGGTAGGTTATATAGATAAATATACAGAGGTAAATACAGGTAGATATCCAGAGATACATACGTATAGATTATACAGACAGATATACAGCAAGATAGCAAGGTTTATATAAGAAAGTAATATTCAGTGAGAAAGATATTCAGTGAGCTGGACATATGATTGATCGATTGTTATTGAAAAAATAGGCGTATAAGCTAGAGAGATAATATAGTAGGTAGGTATGTTACTAGTTGGTATGTTACTGATATTTAGACAGACTGATAGATATATAGATAGTATGTGTGTTAAGGAATGGGTATGTGTTAATATACAAACACACATGCATGCATATATATATATATATATATATATATATATATATATATATATATATATATATATTAACTACATGTGTGTGTGTGTGTGTGTTATAGTTGATTGTATAATGTGTATAAAAGGGTGGGCAGATGGTACATGATAACAGATAGGTAAATTGATAGACAGAAGAAAGCTAGATAGATTACTAGAACGATAGATAGATGCAAGGAGGCATGAGTTTATACCCACACAACTGTAGGAAAGACTGAGTCTGTTGCTTATGTATATGGGATAAATACATAGATAGATAACTAGATAGAAAGAGTGTATTTAAATAATTAAAAATAATGTAAATAGAGAATGTGTGTGTGTTTGAATGTGTGCACAAAAGACTCTGCTATGTGTAACTGAGAAAGTGAGATAGATTGATATAGAGATAGACATATTGATCTCTTGAGAGATAGATTGATAGGTTTGGTAAGCAATAATTAGGTACATATATAGATATATATACACAGATAACATAGATACATTGATGTGTATCTGTATGTTTTACAGAGAACGGGTATATAAATGTGTATAAAAAAAAGAAGTGTATGTACTTAAGAATAGGTTTATGACATATAAATATTTCCCTCTGGCTTTCTTACCCTCTCTGTCACTCTCCACACACATATATATATAACTTACACTTACTTATACTATGTAGATAGATAGATAGAAACATGCAGGTAAGTAAGGATGGATGGAGTGTTAGACGGTTGGTTGGATGAAAGTTTTGGTGCAAAGACGAATTGGGAATGTAATAAACGGATAAAAGGATGGAATGGTGGACAGAAAGGTTTTCAGTTATAGAAGCAATTACTTTTCAGACATTATGACATTCTTAACAAATAACCTCTTCACTGTATCCATGGATTGAGGGATATACTGATGGAAGGTGGCTTAATCTATAAACGGTATGATAACAAATATATGGACTTAGGAGGGAGGCATGACTGGAGGTACCAATAAATTGTTAATGAGAGACTAGTGATTTCTGGTATTGTTTATGAAGAGAACATTAATCTAGAAATCTACACTGAAAACATAGTCGCCATCTATTGGTAAGAAGTAAATATGATAAAATATAAAGATGTTTGTAGCAGTTTGTGTTAAAGAGTACATTAATCACAGAACCTGTAATACTTAATTATCAATTAATATCTGGTAAAATGAAATAATCCATCTAATTAGAGTAATCTGGAGATTGACAGAGAGAGTAAAAAGCCAGAGGGAAATAGTTATATATCATAACTTACTCTTAAGTACATACACTTCTGTCTATACTCTGTTGGTCTGTCTGTCTGTCTGTATATAGAAAGGGCTTTCAAAGTAATGACACTGTATTCAAAATTAGAAAAAGTAGCAATACCCTATGTATCCATCTGTTCATATATCTTCAGTAACTATGTATGTATGTATGTAGGTAAATCTATTTATCATAATCTGTCTATCTGTCTATCTATCTAACCAATTAAATGTTACTGAACAAATCTTTATTAATGTACTAATTAGCCATTCCCTTTGGAAATGTTGCCACCCCTACACCACGGTGAGGTTCAGTACACGTAGGGGATGTTAGTAATGGTTAGTATTTGTTAAATATTAGTATTTGGTTAATGGTTAGTATTTGTTAAATGTTAATATTTGGTTAATGGTTAGTATTTGTTAAACATTAGTGTTTGGTTAATGGTTACTATTTGGTTAATGGTATTATTTGTTAAATGTTAGTATTTTGTTAATGGTTATAATTTGTTTTAATTGTAAAATAATATGTGTGTATGTGAATGTGTGTGTATGTTGATGTGTGTGTGTGTTTGTGTTTATACACGTATTCAGATAAGTATGTGGTAATTATTAGTAATTGTAACTAATTGGTTAAGGTTAGTATTGTTAAATGTTAGTATGTTTGTGTGTGAGTGTATATGTGTTTGTATATATGTTAGTGTAGGTCTGTGTGTGTTCTGTCTGTATGGATATTCGTATGTGTCTGTATGGATGTATGTGTGTGTCTCTATATAACGTTTACTACCTGGTTAATGGTTAGTATTCATGTTAATTGTTAGTATTTTGGTTGTATGTTAGTACTTATTAATTAAAAAACAATACAAACCTGAGCCCACCTCTCAAGGGTTATAGAGCTGCACGGAGCATAACCAGCTTCACGTCAACATCATCAACACAATCTCCTATAGCACTGATATGCTGGGGCAAAAGGGACAGAATGTTATTATCACTGCAGATATTACCAACTTCAAATAAATATTTTACAAATAAATGTCTGTATCTATTACTGTTACTATCATCATCATAAAATATAAAAAATGACAGAAGGATGCCAGCTGAAGTTAAAGCAATACACCTAGAGTAACGTTGTAAGGTTTCTAATATTACACAAATCCTAGTAAACGACCTATCAGAAGACAAAATTCAATTAGAACAAATAAGATTTTCCACAACAGATAACTAAATATACGACTAAAATACGTAAATATACGACCGATATACGCAAATATACGTCTGATGAATCCAGCTGCAGAATGTCGTCTGACTCTTCTGACTCTTTTCACTCTGAGAGGTGGCAATGTGTACATCTCGCAGTTTCCATCTCTTAAGTTGTACACGATGGCGGTGAATCTTGCAGAGCAAACTGGACAATTTCTTCTGCTTCTAGACCACCTCTCCAAACAGCTGAAACAAAATTCATGTAAACACGAGTCTGCATGACACTTATCTAAAAATGCTTCTGAACACAAAGAACAAGTAGGTGACTTATCTGATTCAGGCTGTTGTGTTGATTCAGCAGTGCTGGGTGATGGTGATGTTGACATCCCTGGTCTTTCTCCACATGCTGCTTTTACAGGGTCACGTTCGGAAATCTTTCGCCCTTTTGGAGTCTTCTCTGGGCACCCATCATCCTGTGCTTTCCGTTTCCTGGATGTTGATGCCCCTGGTCCTCTACGTGATGTTTCTCCAGGGTCACGTTCGGAAATCTTTCGCCTATTTGGAGGCTTCTTCGGGCACCCATCATCCTGTGCTTTCCGTCTCCTACATGTTGATGTCCCTGGTCCTGTACGTGATGTTTCTCCAGGGTCACGTCCGGAAATCTTTCGCCCATTTGGAGGCTTCTTCGGGCACCCATCATCCTGTGCTTTCCGTTTCCTGGATGTTGATGTCCCTGGTCCTCTACGTGATGTTGCTCCAGGGTCACGTTCGGAAATCTTTCGCCCTTTTGGAGGCTTTTCAGGGCACTCATCATCCTGTGCTTTCCGTTTCTTAGACGCTCTTACTTTTCCCATTTCGTATTGATAACTGCAATAACATAGTAGGAGAAAACAAAAGTATATATAATCCAAAAATATATATTAAATTTATTTCTGTTGTTAGAACTATTTCTATTTTTATTATATTTTTTATGGCAGTACATTTTTCTTTACTTATAGGTTTTATCTGTTTGTTTTACTAACGTTAATCTTTGCACAAGGATTTCACAACCAGGGCTAATGTTCACATAATGAACATATAGCTTGGAACTTTGCATGAATTTATTACATAATGTGAGTTTCGCGTCTAAAATGACGTGTGTACAGCGTTTAAATTGTTTGTGGATGGTGATTTTAAAAAAGCCTTCAAAATAAATTAAAATACATTATCAAACGCACACACACATATTTAAGGTTTAGATGTGATGTGATTTCATATCATGAAATTTATTATTTTATTTATATATTTTTAAGTTTTGGGGGTTTTATTGTGTCATAGATTTTAAAACTTATATTTATATTTCAAGTATTGTTATTATCAGTGTTACTTTTTCTTTATCTATATTATTGTTCTCGTTGCTTTTTGTTGTTGGATGAGTTGTTAGGTACTGAAAAGTGATTTTCAGTTTAGGAAATACAAGGTTGACTAAAGTTATAGCTAACTTTTTATCCTGATTTCAGAAACAAAATATTTAAAATTGTCAGTAATTGTTCCAAAGTTTTGAATTTTTTAATATTGCCATTTTGAAGAAAACGTTTCATAGGCTCGTTTAATAATATGTCAACTGTGTCTTCCAAGCTCTGCTAACATTTATTTACATATAAAGTTGGCAAAATCATTCATTTGATATTTATATATATATATATATATATTTATCTTTGAAAATTCATAACTTTATTCTATTATAAATATAATTATTTTATTAGTATTTATAACCGATACACACTTGCAGAAACATAATCAAAGATACTTCAGATATTGTCATTATTTTTGTAACATTCGTGAAATAAACATAACGATAAAGATACAAACATCAGTAGAAATAAGTTAAAACAGTGGGACAGACCCAAAAAAAAAATGGGGCGCTTTAGAATACCTACGGACAGACAGACTGACAGGGAGAAATTATTTAGATAGATATATAGACAGATTTGCAATTCATAGCCGATTGTATGTTTGTAAGGTAATATT
>CM022677.1:11835486-11891938 GCA_012295275.1 Chrysomallon squamiferum
TTGATATATCACTCAATCCATGGGCCTACAATGAGGATCTTATTTGTTAACAATGTGATAAAGTCTGAAAAGTAATTGCTTATACAATTGAAAACCTTTTCAGTCCATCATTCCCTCTTTTTATCCTTTTATTATTTTCCCAATTCTTCTTTAAACCAAAACTTTTCATCCATCCCTCCATCTAACACTCCATCCATTCTTACTTACCTGCATGTTTCTATCTATCTATCTGTCTATCTATATATTTGTTTTATTTCACCATCAATTTCTATTTGTCTATCTCTGTCTCGTTATTGGTCAACCTGTGTTTAGCTTAAACTCGCACCTGCTCTCACCTCTTTTTCTAACATAGAAACAGACTTTTAATGAAGAAATCATATGATTTTCTTCTTGTACTCATATATACATGTGCCCATTACCCTGTCTAGCTAACCATTTATTCATCACTATCCCTCTGTCTGTCTGTCTGTATCTATATTTATTTATATAAATTATGTCTCATTCTCGAAAAAACATGGCATACTTCTCTGAATCATAGTGAGTCAATACCTGTTCTACTCTCTATAAATACACAAACACATATAACCACAATCTACATGTCAGTCTCTCGTCTAGCTATCTTAACTGCCATCTAACACCCATATAAACAAACTCTTATTCATACATTCAGTTATATATAATTAATCCTCTAAATATAAATACAAATATCATGATTATGAATCTATGTATCTATTTATGTTTGTATAGTTTATTCTGTGTATGTGTCCATCCATCAATCTATAATTCACCCCTCTAACACACACATATATAAAACATAAATCTATTCACTCATGTATTTATTTATTTTATATTTTAATCTATTATCTCTCTATCAATCATCTCTCCTTAAAACCACAAAAAGCACACTATCTTTGACAATATTTATATACCCATTCCTCCTCTAACATCAGTTTATCTATGTTAGCTGTATCTATCTATCTATATATGTACCCCCACTATTTACCACCTAACCCCATCAATCTCTCTCTGAAGGATGTCTATCTCTATATATCAATCTATCCTACATTCTCAGTTATACATAGCCACAGTTTATCTTGCGCCTCACACAAACATATACTTTACACACACACACGTAATGTATACACACTCTATTTGTCCTTTTTTAAGTATTTAGGAAATACTCTTTCTATCTAGTTATCTCTATATAAATATTTTATTTAATCTATCTGTTTATGCCATATACATAAGCAACAGAGTCGGTCGTTCTACAGATGTGCAGGTATATACTCATGCCTCCTTGCATATATCTATCTTTCTAGTAATCTATCTACCTTTCTTCTGTCTATCAATTTACCTGTCTGTTATCATCTACCATCTATCCACTCTTTTTTACACACTATCACACACACACACAAATGTAGTTACTTATCCTTTTATATACATATACATACTAATCATCTTCTAATACAAATAAATTATTATTCCTATACACGTGTGTGTATATGTATTTATGTATGTATGTATGTGTGTATATCTATATGGATAGATCCATCCCTCCAACCAGCATCAGTGAAAATTATTTATTTCATTTTAATTATTTTATTTCAATTATTTTATTTTATTTTTATTTATTTACTTATTTCTTAAATTTTGTTATTTATTTTTTCTTGGCTGACGATGACGTAATAAAAAGTGAAAAAAAAAATTAGTAAAAATGGGTACGAGATGGTATATTACGTCAAGGACAGAAAAAAAAAAAAAAATAATAAATAAATAAATAAAAAAAGAAATGTTACCACGTTTTCAGCAATTGCTACAGATATTAGCCATCTATGTATAAAAGGCATTGGTTATATGACATACTTCTCCAAATTACTTTTAATGATCCATGTAGAATTATTGCATTATAAAGGTCTACATGTTTAAAAGTGTGTAAATACTGATCGGCGTTTGATGCTGCCATCTTGGATTTCGATCGGAAGTCTCCGTGAGGTCACGGAAGTTTTAAAATTTCCAAATATATTATTTTACGACTACTTTCTGAACTTTTAATGATTTACGCTGATAAAGATGGTTTTTCGTATTACAAAACAGTGATCTCAGGCGCCTTTCCTAACTACTTTTTCAACTAAAATAAATTAAATAAATAAATAAATTAAATTAAAAAAATTAAATGAAAAACATTAAACGAAATAGCAATTTTACAATAATTCATCAAATAATAATATCACGTTAAATAAACCAAAAAAACAGAAAACTAGTTTGTTAAAACACAAAGAAAACGCAGAGAATGTTAATAAGCTGGTTCTGTCTGCTACAAAACATTATACAGAATTGGTTATTTTCATCTAAAAACAACAAATCTAATTTACCGTGACCTTGCATATGCGAGGAGTAATCTATTTCAGAAATTCGTGGTCTAAGAGAAATAACTCTATTTAACACGCACCTTGGTAAATATACAAAAAAGACTGAGTGTTGGGTAAAATTTAAAAAAAAAAAAAAAAAAAAATTCAAGTCGCATGAATATAGATCATTCACTGAATTTACTAAATTCACTAAAATTATTTTATTTAAAACTAGTATAAGTTGGGGTAATTCTGGCCTCCGAGGTTTATTATGACTTGCAGTCGCTATACTGTATTTTGAAGTTTCAAAAGTGAGTTTTATTTTTTAGTCCTAAAGACATAAGGTTAGTGATAAATTATAACAGGTAAACATATAATCGGTTTTTAAGTTCAGCAGAAGAAACTTGATTAATATGTGATAATTAGGCAAGAAATATGCTTTTTATTTTACTCCATCACTTGGGGCAATAAAATCAAAAGGATGAGGTATGCCGAGGCATTGTATTCTCGTGTGATATTTGTCAAGGAGTTTAGTTTATTGAAGTTTTCAATTTGACTTGTATTATGATTAGGACTAATTATTTTAATTAGTATTATTGCAATTGGTGTTGTTTTTATCGTTAATATCGTTATGTCAGTATACAGTCATTATAAAGAAAGAAACAATTATCAACAAATAAACAGATAGAGAGATAAACACATACACATATAAATACATACACACACATAGAAAAGAAATAGTTTGGTGTACGTGTTTGCCTTAGAGGATAGTTATATACGTAAGTTCATATCAATGAGACGTTGTTTATGTATATAGTTAAATAATAGACAGACAGATACATTGATGGACATAGAGATAGATAGACATTTTACATTTAACTTGTAAGAAAATGTTTGTACATGCATTATTATATAATATCACATTAACCTCGCTTTTCACAACTTTTCTTTTATTCGTCATTTTAATTATTCAGTTCAGTTTTGGGTTTTTCTATCTGTCTGTGTGTCTGTATGTGTGTCTCACTCTCAATCTATCTGTCTGTCTATCTGTCTATCCACCTACCTATCTACCTCTCAGATTACAGTGATAAGTGCAGGTGTCGCTGTAATTAAAACTTCAGTAAAAGAAATGATAAACACTGCAGAAAACATTGATAATAAAGCAGCGATGATATTTTATCTCACTGGGAGAGGTTCTGTCTATGCCTAAAATACTGAAGGATCTTAGATATTAATATTAATAAAAATGTATTTATTTGTCCCTGTAAACGGCAACTGAAATTTCCTTTGTATTGCAGTAATGAAAAAAAAAATGTTGTTGTTATTATGATGAACGCTGTTTACCACATATAATGGAATTGAACGACAATATTTACAGTTTATTTGTTTCAACCAGACCTGTTTATACTAATACATTTAAATTCAGCGAAAGAACCGTACTATTTTACATTTATATATAGCTCTCTAGATTGTATCTAGTTGAATATTAATTTTCTAATTATCAATTTAATTTTTAGGGGAGATAATAGAATATCACTTTCTACAGTTAATTAAGAATTAATCTGTAATAGCGCAGTATATTTACAGAACTTGTGTTATAATAAACAAGATTCATCTCGCGCATCCTCGCCTTTTCACTTTACTTTTAATAATAAACACGTGTATTAATGTTTCTCTGTATTCTAGACTTTTCTAGTATTTAAGAAAGATGCACTTGCAAATATCAATAACATGGTGAAGTTAATTCATCTTAATCTAGCCTCTCACCTCTCAGCTGCAATTCTACTATCTTAATAAAAAAATAAATGAGAATAATACGCATTATTAAACGTTGATTCATTATTCAACTTGTTAGATACGTTATACCTGTTAATGAAAAATTAATCTTATTATTTATTTATTTATTTATTTATTTATTATGCAAAATAAAATTATCTAATATTGTTAATTAAAAAACAATACCTCTATTTTTCAATACACTGTGTTTTCAATACATAATATTACCGCTACGCCTCTGTTAACAAACATAAAACATGTAACATAAATAGTGATGGCGGTTCTTATTTTCATAACGTCGTGTAAAATTACTCCTACTTAGCTTTTCAGTTAAACATGTTCTGTTAATAAAATGTCACATTAGTATGGAAGCGTTCTCGATATTCATATATAATTCTACTGTTGTTTATAAAAACACGCTAACCCGAAACCCCATTTTCTGAATGTACACAGAGTCTTCGTAGTAAAATCATGCAGTAAAAAAAAGATCGAATATTGTTTTTTCATGGGGTTTTTCTCTCTTCCTGACAGTAGTAGTAATAGAATAAAAAATTTTTATAATTCCAAACAAAGCGTTGTATGTATTTTAGAAATATACTTTTTCTAAGCTGGAGAAAGATGAAGGTGATTTTCATTAATTATACCACAGCTTGTGTTTCTTATTAGTTTTCTGGTAATTAATATTTAACAACTATATTTTAATAAATGTGGTCTGTGTTTTGTGAAGAAACGTTTGGGTGAAACTTGTGAAGACAAGTCGGGCTGTGCAGACGTGTAGCTGACTGTCTGGATAACACGTGTTTCAGTAAAAATTCTACTGTCCAGTTTTGTTCTTTCAAAATAAGTGTCGAGACATAATACAATTCGTATTTTGAGTATTTACTAAAACACGAAACTTTGACGTACAGTGAAGTTTTCTAGATATAATTTGTGACGCTGGACAGAGTTTACTTTTTTTAAACAAATAAGATTTCAGTTTTATATGAATAAACTGAGGTTCAACCAAAAATAAAATGTTATAGTATAAATAATCTATGCCTGAAATAATCATTAAGAAAGAGTAAGATTTACTTCACAGTAAAGACAATGTTTTAATAGGATGAATCAATTTCGTCTAGCTAACTAAAAACATCCTCATATTTCATAAAACACTAGTTCAGGAGGCCAGGCATGTATTCTATGATGTAACTTAAAATTATAATATTAACTATCACGTTATTTTCACTCAGTATCAGTTTATAATATAAACGTCGCTGGTTTTATGATTGCTCAATGCTGTTATAAAATGAAAAGGTCAGATCCAGATTAATGTGGTATTTGATTAACAACAGAACAGGTTACACTAAAAAGCTCTGTGTGGTGCTGAAAACTGAGATTTTACTTTATAAGAATCATTTCATTTTGTTCAGGTAGATTTATTATGAGCGCTGTTTTCAGTTAATTTGAAATTGTACGAATATATTTTCTGTTATTAAAAGTATCAAAATTATTCTGTAAAAATCTTTAATATTCCTCTAGCTGTATCCAAGATTATACTGATAATTTTATATATATATATATATTTATTTGTTATGAAGCAAAACAGAGGTAAACTTAATAAAATATCAATGTTAACAGTGGTGCTGTTACTAAGATAGAACGTAATTTTCACTCAATTTATTCGTTTAAGCTGCACAGCTGCACTAAATAAAAACGTAAATTCTGTCAAGCAGTCTTAAGTATTTAAAGAAAAAAAAACTGTGCTCATCCAAACTAAACAAATAAATTAAATTATTAACCGGTAAAATTTTGGTTACTGTATTTAGAAACCTTTATTTGAAAACCTCCTTTGTATTTCTCAAAAAAGCAGAGAGAGAGAGAGAGAGAGAGAGAGAGAGAGAGAGAGAGAGAGAGAGAGAGAGAGAGAGAGAGAGAGAGAGAGAGAGAGAGAGAGAGAGAGAGAGAGAGAGAGAGAGATCAGTGTGGTTTTCTCTTACTTATTAATGTGATAATTACAAGCATAATATCTAGGACTACAGAGATGCTATTCTCTTATTCTCTTATTTAGAGATTTTAAAAGAAAAGCTGTTTTACAGGAAATGTTGAGGTTAATATGTTATATATACTTATACAGATAATCAATCTATATAAAATACAAATCGTCAATATCTCATTGATTAAGATTGCGTAACGCCGAATAGATAAAGAAAATAACACGTTATTTTTTAATCAGTCATATTTTTATTAATAAAAAATATAGCCACGTATTAAATTTCAAAATTCATGTTTTTAATACATACTAATAATAATAATCTGTTAACAAACATAAAACATGTAACATAAATAATGATGGCGGTTCTTATCTTCAAAAAAACCGAGAAAAATTACATTAACTTAACTTTTCAGTGAAACATGTTGTGTTAAAAAAATGTCACATTAAAATGGAAGCATTCTCGACATTTTAAATTTCACATATTTATTTCTACTTTTTTTATAAAAACATTTATTCAAAATCCCAATTTATATTTCTGAATGTACACAGAGTTTTCACAGTAAAATCACACAGTAATGTTTCTCATTTTTAGGAAACAAAATATAAATTTCTTCGTGGGGAAAATTTTCAACATTTTTTCTTCCCTGACAGAAGTTGTAATGAATAATAATAATTAATGAAAAATAAATAAAACATTTGACGTACAGTTATTATAAGTTTTATAGACGTCAGAGGTGTACACTGGAAATATAAAATTTACATTTTTCTACAGTTCTATAAACAAATGAATTAATTAAAAAACAAAAACATATGCCTGGGAAATAGAGAATCATTTTTTTTTATTTCCTTTCTGACTTTTTTGATTTTTGGCTTGTTTCAGTAGTCTTTCTTAATTATTATTTTATTTAACATTTTAATTAGTATTTTTGTTGTTTCCAGTTCAGACTGATATTTTTAAAAGTTTCTGGTGAGATTTTATTGATAACCGAAGAAAAAAACATATAGATGTACTTGATAGTAAAGACAGTATTGTTATGTTTTAGTAGGATGAAACAAACGATCTATCTCGTCTAGCTAACTAAAAATATCCTCGTATCTCATAAAACACTAGTTCTGGAGGACAGGCATGTTTTCTATGATGTAACTTACAAAAGTATAATATTAACTATATATAAGATTTCTCCTAGTAGAATAAAATGTACGTGAAATTATCAGTATTTGTTATGATGCAAACAGAGGAAAATACAATAAAACATCACGTTATTTTCACTCAGTATCAGTTTATAATACAAACGTCGCTGGTTTTATATAACAAACGTGAATTATAATAATAATAATAATAGAAAATAAATAAAAATAACAGCTTAAAAAAAAAAAAAAATATTAACTAATAATAGAAAAAAATAAAATAATAACTAATAAAACAAAATAAATAGAAATAATAACTACTAAAAGGAAAAAAAAAATTTTATTTCCTTTCTTTTGTTTTTCTTTTTTTTTGTTTCAGTTGTCTTTTAGATCGTTGTAGTGTTGTCCTCAACTGGTTGTTTGTTTGATATTCTGCCTGACAAAAATAGAGCTATTTTTCATTCCTAATGCGCACTGCTATATTGAAAATTGTAGATTTTACTCACATACTCTCAAAAACCACACATAGATGTACATGATACAAAGATATTAAGTGTTTGTAACTCGACACACCAAAACCTCAACTATATATTTCTTCTAGCGTCAACCAAAAAATTGTGATATCTTGTTTCAGTCGTTCAGTCTGTCAGTCATGTTTTCTACACGTAAATATACAAGAGTTTAATTTAACTTTATTAGTTGTTTGTTCAGTAGAATAAAATCTCTATAACTTTAATAGTCAGCCTTTTTTATGATGCAAAATAGAGTCAAACATAATAAAACTCTCTTATTTTCTCTCTCTCTCTCTTTCTAATCTAAACGTCGCTGGTTTTATATATCTCTCGTCTCTCTCTAATAATATATAAATAAATACAAAAAAAATAAAATCTCTCTCTATTAACTCTCTCTAGAAACTCTCTAAAATAATATATATATATATATATATATATATATTATATTTCTCTCTCAAAAAAAATCTCACTATCATCTTCTTTTTCTTCCCATTTCTCTCTCTCTTTTAGCTCTCTCTCTTGTCTCTCAACTGGTCTCTCTCTCTCTATTCTCTCTCTCTCTCAATATATATATATATATATCATCATCTCTCTGTCTCTATTTTTCTCTCTCTCTCTCACTCTCTCTCTCTCATATCTCTCATTTCTCTCTCTACATTCTCTTTATATCCCATTCTCTCTCTCTATCTCTGTCGAAAATTATGTAACAAACCAAAATAAAAAATTACGAAGCCAAGATAAGTCAGTCTAAATGTCACTCTTGTTTTGACACTTTTGTTTTGATCATGCAATTCTAGAATTGTTGTGTTTTTTGTTTGTTTATTTCGTTGCGTGTCCTGCTGGCTCGTTTCAAAGAATGGTATCTCTCTCTCTCTCTCTCTCTCTCTCTCTCTCTCTCTCTCTCTCAACTCCCTCTCTCTCTCTCTCTCTCTCTCTCTCTCTCTCTCTCTCTCTCTCTCTCTCTCTCTCTCTCTCTCTCTCTGTGTGTGTGTGTTATTAGCCCGTTCAGTCGAGGGTCATCAGTGCAAACAGAAACATACACACACACACACATATATATATATTTAATGGTAGTGCCATGCTATTATTATTATTGTTTGTAGTATAGTATCAGCAGCAACAGCAATAGTTGTAGCAGTAGTTTTCTATGTAAACTCCACGATAGACGGAATTAACCGACCAGTTCCGAACGAGAAAACGATGTTAGTAATGGACAAACGTCACTGCGAGCAGCCACACTCACTGTGTTGTAGTTTTCCACGCTTGATAGAAATATCATTTGTTGAAATATATCTGTAGCTGATATGTTATACATCGTCGATAATATCTGAATATTGAATCTGATTTAGTCTGTAATTTGTTGAAGTATGTAAGTTTACGAAGCAAGGAAATCGTAAATGTTTTATTCAGTGGAGATGAACTATAAATAAATACGTCGTATAATACAAATGTTGTCATTCATATATATTTATAGCATCAATTTTTTTATTTTTTTATTTTTTTTTTTTTTTTTGAGATTTTCATTAACAAAGAAGAACGAAAACAAATAAAATGATGTAGACTAATACTGTACTTAATCTGCGTTGTCAACATAACGATCTCCATAATAATAATAATAATAATAATAATAATAATAATAATAATAATAATAATAATAATAATAATAATAATAATAATAATAATAATTAATAATAATAATAATAACAACAACAACATTGAGAATAATTAATTTTCAGATGTTGACCTCGGATTTCCAGATATTCTCACCCACTTAGAGATAATAGCCACAGTTTACTTTGATCAGTCTGATTTCAGATTTACAACTATTCTCCAAAATAATGGTTATACTACTTCAATACATACATACATACATACATACATACATACACACATACATACATACTTACATACATAAATACATGCATACACAAATACACACATACATACAAATATATATTTATACAGACCTACGTAAACCACTAGTTACTCACTACATAAAATCACGTGTCTAAGGAATAAAGAAAAAAAATGGGGTTTCAAACTTTAATATCAGTTAATTCCTGATAGAGCAATGTTAACATTTACAACATGGTAACTCTGGCAACCTGATCAGATTCACAAAACAAATCATAATAAAAATTCTATATTTGCAAAAACTAAGCAAATCAAACCAATATAAAACAACTGATGGTTAGATAAAACAAAAATATTCAACAAACATCTAATCAAAAACATAATACATGTATTAATATACAGTTCATTACAATGAAATCTGAGAATAAGTCAATTACATGCATTTAGATATTAATATCAACTGTTAAAGTTCATTCACTCATAAATGATTTCAGTTCCATTCAATCCGAAACTGTTAAAAGATTATTTTAACACAAAGGTTCTG
Organism: Chrysomallon squamiferum; assembly: GCA_012295275.1. Classification (NCBI taxonomy): domain Eukaryota; kingdom Metazoa; phylum Mollusca; class Gastropoda; order Neomphalida; family Peltospiridae; genus Chrysomallon; species Chrysomallon squamiferum. The sequence goes on from CM022677.1 coordinate 11,845,621, forward strand.
TTGTATTTTGTAAAAAAACATGAAGCTCTAGCTAACACCAGATTAATAGGTCTGATCTGAGGTTTATCTATTTCTGGCACTTGGTCAACTCATATCATACTTAGGAGTAATTTCTCTTCGTGTTTCCCGCCTTTTCTAAGCCAGATGGAATGAACAGAAGTGGCGTCGTCTTGTATTTGGCTCCCAGTTACGAAGCCACAGAAAAGTAAGAACAGTGACAATAATAATAATAATAATAATAATAATAATAATAATAATAATAATAATAATAATAATAATACCACTTCGTACATATAGAACAAAAGGCAAAGATAATATGAGTTCATTTCTATTTTTAGCTAACAACTGCAAAGTGACGGTGTGTGAGAATGACGTCTCCAGATCGTGTCATTCCTGCAGCAGACAAGTTATGGATTACGCTCTCACGTGCGCCATGCAGGAAGAGCTGTATCATCTTCGAGGTCTTGCTACTACTGATATATAACACTATTTTACTGTCCAAGAAAGCCGTACTTTAATGTTTGATTCAGAGAGCTGGATCAAGAATAAGCAGTGCATATCTTTTTGTAACAACGTTTAATACATGTTTGGTTTTCTTTAGTTTTTTTAATTATTTTTATTATTTTTTTACTTTCTGCATGTTCGTTCGTACTGATTTCATAAATCTGTAATCCCATTTATAATTCTTGTTTTTAAAAATTCTTATTTATTATTATTATTATTATTATTATTATTATTATTATTTTACATTTATTTATTAATTTATTTATTTTCGTACTAAAGAGTTATGTATTAAATTTATTAATCATAAGTAATGCGTATTTTTCTTCTGTTATTATTATTATTATTATTATTTTTTTGTTTGGACCAGTTATATATCTGTATGTATGTATGTATGTACGTATGTACGTATGTATGTATGTGTATATATATATATATATATGGATAGATGGACAGATAGATAGATAGATAGATCATTTGCTAATATATTTTATTTATTTGTTAAATTCAATTAAATTTAGTTAATTAATTAATTAATTTTATTTATGTATTTGTTTGTTTGTTTATTTATTTATTTATTTTTGCGTATTAGTAATCCTATTTGCTTGTTTACGTTTGGCAGTAAGTCTTGACCCATTTTTTTGCGCCAATTCATTGAAACTGCGAACTGTGATTGTTCCTTTGATGTTTTCTGACGACTCTAATAATAGAGTAATATGGCGATTTACACAGCAACGGGCACATGCGCAGTGGAATTGAAATACCTCTATTGGCTTTTTCAGTTCATTGAATCTGCGAACTGTGATTATTCCTCTGCTTTTTCCTTGCGACTGTTTCCTGACTACGAGAAAGTCGTATAAAGCAAATAATTATTATTACTTTTTTTGTTGTTCTTCTGCTGGGGATTTCCTGTGCTACTAATAATAGAATAAAATGGCGGATCATTGTCGATTTAGTAGGACACCGGGAAACTTCAACGTGGGAATGATATCAAATGAAAACAGATAATTAAAAAATCATAATACATTAATAAACAAAATAAATAAATAAATAAATAAATAAATAATCTGCATTTCTTCGAAAACAATAATAAGAAATCAGTCGGGGTTTACCCACCCAGCTAAAAATAGATTAATGAGATTTGCTGTGGTTCAAGTGTCAAATGTTTGATATCTTATCAGTCTCTCTCATATACATATGTTGTTTTTGGTACATATGTATATATGTATCTATGTTTGTGTGTGTGTGTGTGTGTGTGTATGTGTTATCATCTGTGATGTTTTATCAACAGTTTACATGCTGTTTTCATATGGCAAGCAGTTAAGAATCTATAAACATCAACAATGCTACCGGTCCACTATCATCTGATCTAATACTAGCTATTTACAAACAGTTTTAAACCACAAACTTCCCCTCACTACATAAGTGAACATATGGCGGACATTAAATATGTTTATCCCTGAAGGTAAAATAGCTACGTCAGTAAGTATTTGAATATACAAGTATATCAAATAACATACTGCTTAGCAGGACGTTCACGTCACAAACAGTTGATAACGTCACCACTGTGTTATCTCTGCTTGCAATTACTCATAGTGTTGACCTCAGATACCCCGATATTGTATCTACAGTTTACTTTTATCAGTCTGATCTCAGATTAACAACTATTCTCCAAAATAATGGTTATACTACTTCAATATATACATAAATACATACATACGTACATCACACACACACGCACCCATACATACATGCATGCATACACAAATACATACCCACACATACATACATACACACAAATATATATATATAGACGAAAGTAATCCACTTGTTACTACATAAACTCACGTGTCTAAGGAATAAAGAAACAAAACGAGGTTTCAAATTAAAGGGTTTTAATATTATTAGTTAATTTCTTAAATAGCAATGTTAACATTAACATATCAGTTCCATCCAAACCCAATGTGTTAAAAGTAATCTTTAACAAAAACAACTTCAGCTTGCGTTCTGTTGTATTTTGAAGAAGAACATGAACCTCCAGATAACACAAGTTTAACAAGTATAATTTGATGTGTATCTATTTCTGGTACTTAGACAACTGGCACTAATAATCTATCTGTAATCATTTGTATCATTTATTTAAAAATAGAACTAATTACATTGTTATTACTACTAAATCACGACATCTCTACTTGTTAGTTATAGAAAATTACTGAAATCAAAGTTCAATCAGTTCCTATGAAGTTTGTGTTTGTTGTTGTCCTTTTCAAATCAGATTTCTAATGTTCTGCAATTACGCAGTTCAATACTTGTCGTCTGCTTTTTCTAGTTCAAACAACGCTGTCGTCTGCTTTCAGTTCAAACAACGCGGGAGTAAAAGCCTTGTATCCCTGGTGATGGCAAAGCAACGTGAGAGTTGAAAAATTCGAGTAATTTCTCTTCGTGTTTCCCGCCATTTCTAAGCCAGATGGAATGAGCAGAAGTGGCGTCGTCTTGTATTTGGTCGTTCACGAAAACAAGATGAGCATAAATAAAACACGTGCCAGGCGTTTTTACTTGAATGCGGCCATCTTTGTACATCATCCTCTTCCCAATGAACGCAGAGGCTTGCTTCCAATGGAGAATATTCTGTCCTTCTTCATAGTAATAATAATAATAATAATAATAATAAATAAAAATAATAATTGTTTAGCAAACTCTGCCTTTCTCTCTATCTCTCATACACAGGTACACATCCACATTAAATGTAGAAACTCTAATAAAAAGACTGATAAATTATTATTATTATTATTATTATTATTATTATTATTATTATTATTATTATTATTATTATTATTATTATTATTATTATTATTATTATTATAATTGTTATTATTATTATTTGACAATAAATAGTTAATATGGTAACATAATGAACACATCTGTTATTTAAAAATGATTTTTGATACTTAAACAATTCAATACTGTTTAACCTTTAACGAACTTTGACCTCACCTGACCTCACCCAGTCAATTTCGCGTAGATATGCTGTGCGGTCATTCTCCCCATCAAAACGTGGGTCAGAATCTAAAAAAAAGAATGACATACATATATATATATATATATTTCGACGTTAATGTTTTTAATTATGCTACATTTAGCACAAGCTCAGTCTATATTGAAAATATCTCGGTCGATTCCGGTCAGTCGGAACACCTCGTCACATTCCGCTACGCTCATATTTCAAAGAAATGTACGAAATGTTCCGAATATGTAACAAGGTGCGGAACCTACCCGAGTTGTAACGAATCCCGCCTCTACAAAAATTTCAGTATTACTCAGCGGTTAGGACGAAGTCGGTATTGTTTAGTTATTCACTGCCCACTGCGCATAACGTCTAATTATAGAACCGGGGATTTCCACGTCGATTGTTAAATAATTCGTCAATCCTCTGATGAAACAAAATATAATATATTAATGTTTATAGGATCACTGGATGGCAAAGTAATTCACCGTTCATACGTTATTAACACGACCAGTCGGGCTAGTTAGAAACAGTTGTGATTAGACCGAACCAGTCGTTTACTAGACAAAGTCGTTCAGACGTGCCTTACCGTAGAAGCCTGAATATATAGTTTAACACATACCTGTGTGTTTTCTTGTGGTTTTTTTGTTATATCTCTATGTATATATATATATATGTTGTGCGTGCGTGTGTGTGTGTGTGTGTTTGTGTTTGTGTGTATTCGCGTATGAAGGAGTGACACAGTCAGACAGAGGAACTGACAGGGGCAGATAGAGAAAAAGAAATAAGAGTTTTTGATTTTTCTAATTTTCTCCGAATTTGAGTGTGTGTGAATGTGTGTGTGTATGTGTGTATGTATGTATGTATATGTGTGTATGTGTATGTGTACGGGTCATAAATGTCACTTTTTAGTTTTAGATGTATTAAGAATATTATTGTATATTAAGAATGATTTACTACTCACTTTTGGCTCTCTCTTGCTGGTACTTTGTTTCTACAAACTGCGAATAAATAGAAATGTACAAAAGAATCAACATTTTTATTTGATATGTAAGAACATACACATATACATACACACATCATGAACTACAGCAACAACAAGTATAACAATCATAATAATAATAATAATAATAATAATAATAATAATAATAATAATAATAATAATAAAAAATAATAATAATAACCTTTGTTACGATGTCGATCAGGTTTCGCTCACGACCAGCACAGCACATATTTCCATCTTCTCGAACGTCGAAGTCGTAGATGTTGTCAGTTTTGTCATCGTCGGTGAGATAAACATCTTTGCACGGAAAGCAGACGTCGTCGTCCCATTGCACAACGGTTTGACGTTGTGGCTGCACCCGTGGTGTAGTGAAAGTTAGAGATATAACGATCACCAGAAAGATGTCGATGAAAAGAAAAAGGACAATGATCTCTGTCCAGAATTTGTTTTTCTCTTTTTCTGCATCTTTATCTTTGTCTAAATTTTCTTCTCCATTTGGTTTGATGAGTGGCTCGTCACTTCTGCTTGGATTACACCTTTTTCTCTGTTTCACTTCTTTGTTTTGTAACAAACTTTCGTTGTTACGATCCATTTCTTTTTTATCTGAGAAAACTTGTATATCGCTCAAATACAAACAGCGAACTGGGAAATGTTTGTTTGCTGTTTCTTTTAAGATGGTTTTCGACTAATAAAATGATCAAACACGATGCATCTTGAATCTGATTACATCGGCGCTTTGCCAATTACTTTTGAGTGAGAATCACTCCAGTCACAATGCTGTATAATTGAAAGGGTTTAATGTTTCGTGTTCACTGTAGGGATCAGTCCTTCAGGTCAGTTCTGTTCTTTATTATGGTAAATATATCTGTGAATGGCATTTTGCCAGTAATGCTACTCATCATGCGCTCTACAGTTCATATTTCAAACTTATTATTTGGCCACACCTTAAACGCAATCTGATAATCCTTGTCTCTTAGAAAAAAACTCCGACCTGTGACTTAGGAACTGTTTTTATTTATCTGTGATACATTCTTCTTTGTAATGTAATCCTACAGGTCATTGCAAAGCCACTGTCTAAGTCAGAGTATACACCCTGTGATTTTGATTGTTTGGCAGTTATTTTGGATTCAGGTACTGAGTGAAATGGGTTCATCAGTCAGGAAGAGTTCGTTGTAGGAATTAGTGGTTCATTTCAATTCTTTATAATCGTTAGCTTTATAGCTTATTGATATGCAATACAAAAAATGCAACAAGTACAAAAGAGAAAAGAAGAATAAAAAAAATGAAATGAAATGTTAAACTCATTAGTTCATTCATTCATCGATTACTTGAGTTTTTTTGTTTACTTTAGTTTTTGGGTTGTTGTTGTTATTGTTGTTTTTGTTGTCGTCGTGGTAGTAGTAGTAGTAGTATAAACAATAAGTATCAAAAAGGATAATTCAACAGAGGTCCTTTCAGTTTTGACAGACTCTATTTATATATAATTAACTAATAAAAAGAACAACAATAGCAACAACACCAGTAACAACAACGACAACTCTGCCTCCCTCCCTCTCTCTCTCTCTCTCTCTCTCTCTCTCTATGCTATTCTCTCTCTCTCTCTCTCTCTCTCTTTCTATTCTCTCTTTCTCTCTCTGCTCTCTCTCTCTCTCTCTCTCTCTCTCTCTCTCTCTCTCTCTCTCTCTCTCTCTCTCTCTCTCTCTCTCTCTCAGTTTAATATTTTCTTTTGTTTGTTCATCTGCGCATTCTGACTATTACAGCTGGTATATCAAATGAAAGACCTCCCTATTTATTTCACTGTTTGGTACATATATTGTGAATGAATAATCTCTCTCTCTCTCTCTCTCTCTCTCTCTCTCTCTCTCTCTCTCTCTCTCTCTCTCTCTCTCTCTCTCTCTCTCTCTCTCTCTCTCTCTCTCTCTCTCTCTCTCTCTCTCTCTCTCTCTCTCCCCGATGATGAAACATTTGAAAGGCAAGTTTAGAGATAATAATTTTTTGGGTTTCATTCTTGAAACCCTGATTTTACGGTCGTAAATGATAAACAAAATATTTCATTTCAAACATCTTCTCTGGCTTCATATAATGAAAGGAAATTGCATGGTCATTGGGAGCCTGGTATATCTAAAAACAGAGAAAACGTAAGTTAGAAAATGATTATACACACACACATACTGATGGATACATATATCAGAGAGAGAGAGAAAGAGAGAGAGAGAGAGAGAGAGAGAGAGAGAGAGAGAGAGAGAGAGAGAGAGAGAGAGAGAGAGAGAGAGAGAATATATTTATAACTTTTCAGTTTTAAACGCTCGTATGTGCAAATCAGGGTCTCTGTGTGTTATCTATATATGAGTGTATGTGAAGAGGAATGCCTGTCTATCTGTCTGTTTATCTAATTTGTAACATGAAAATAGATATGTATACATGTTACTTGTCAAAGTTTAATGTCTCCTACAAAGCTATTCTCACGCCTTTCAATTTGTGAAAAAAACGTTGCTCTTCGCGCGAAAAAGAAATTTCTATTAAAAATTACAAACAGAACTAAAAAGTTTGAGACTCAAAAATATTTTGGAAAAATAATTGGATGACTTTTATTAGGAAAACTTTATATGAATTGGGATTGGGATATATATCGATACATTAATGAAAATATAAAAAAAATGTTTGTGCATAATTAAGCAAATAATATATGACGAAGCAACGCAGAATGTTACAATTCAGTTAAATACATCTGTGAAATGTCATAATTTCTATAAATACATCACAGATGGTGTAACATTTCAGTTTCATTTAGTTAAATCTGTACCAATGATTTATAAAAGATACTGAACTAAAGTGAGGCTATCTACGCATCAGCTGACAAATGAGACCGGGAGATACAGGAATAGTGAGAGAGCAGAATGAATATGTATGTTATGTAACAGTGGTGAAATTGAAGATGAGGTTATTATTATTATTATTATTATTATTAGCATTACCATTATTATTATTATTATTATTATTATTATTATTTTTTATTATTATTATTATTATTATTATTATTATTATTATTAAACATTGCAAAACATTTTCTGTTCTCAGATATAAAAGATGCTCTTTGACCCCATCTTTCATTCATACGCACACAAAACAATAGTTAATCACTGATATATCAAAAACGGGACTACACACTAAACTGGATAAGTAACTTAAGATCTATAAACACGTGTTTCAAAAGCGGGTGTCAGAGATCATGTTTCTTCTTTTCTTTATTCTCTCTCTCTCTCTCTCTCTCTCTCTCTCTCTCTCTCTCTCTCTCTCTCTCTCTCTCTCTCTCTCTCTCTCATATGGGGAACATTAAATATGTTTTTCTCTGAAGGTAAAATAGTACACCACAGCAAGTATCTGAATATGCAAGTGTCTCAAATAGCATTCTGCTTAGCAGGACGTTGAGGTGACAGTCAGTTGATAACGTCACTACTGTGTTACCTCTGCTTGCAACTACTTATAGTGCTGACCTCAGATACCCCGATATTCACACTCAGTGTTTTAGATTAATTTGTTCAGTCTGATCCCAGACTAACAACTATTATTATTATTATTATTATTATTATTATTATTATTATTATTATTATTATGCCACTATAAAATAAAAGGTCACATCCAGATTAAAGTGATATTTGATTAACAACATAACAAATTACACTAAAAAGCTCTGAATGATGCTGAAAACTGAGCTGTTACTTTATAAGAATCCATTCATTTTTGTTGATAAGTTGATAATAAATGATTAATTAAGGTATAATATTTATGTTGTCAACATGAGCGCAGTTTTCACAGGTAATTTGAAACTGAACGGCGACATTTACTGTTGTTAACAGTATTAAGATTATTCTTCAAAAGCCGATAATATTCCTTTAGTTGTTACCAAGATTATACTGACAATTTTATATATATTATCAGCATTTGTTATGATGCAAAACACAGGTAAATCTTAATAAAATCTCGATGTAAACAGCGGTACTTTTACTAAGATGGAACGTAATTTCCGTCTCAGTCTCAATTTATTCGTATACGCTGCAAAGCTGGTAGTAAATAAACATGTAAATTCCGTCCAGTAGTCTCAAATTATCTTGAGAAATCTACGCTCCCCCAAATTAAATATGTTGTAAATATACTGTCAATATCTCATTGATTAAACTTGCATTACGCCGTATAAATAAAGAAAATAACACGTTATTTTATAATCACGTATCATTTTTATTCGTATAAACTTTGCCAGGTATTAGATAATTTACATATATATATATATATATATATATATATATAATAAACAATTAAAAAAAGAAGCATTAAACTTATCCAGCAGCGCAGTTTATAAAGCAAAGTGTAGAATCAGGGTAAATAATATATTTATATTCATTTCAAAATGTTCACCTTTTCCTGTATTTCTTATTTAACATTATCTTCGCCTCGGAAACTTGTTTTCTAGGTAGACTGCAAAACTGATGACGTAATCGAGACCTCACGTGACACTTTGCGTCTGCTACAAATAATATCGAATGATAATTTTAAATAAGAAATATTTACTGGTTGACAATACTATACAAAACAAAGCAGATATCAGACGATGAAACCTACAGAACCCTCAGTGATAGATCTAGGATCCTGTAAAATGTACATTAGTTTTTATTTTCATAAATAATAGAAAATAATTTATTATTATTATTAAATTTTAATTAGTTTGATTTCAGTTGTCATCATAAAGAATTATCAATATTTTTGTGAAAGTTTCTAAAACTAAAACAGTTTTACAATCAACATTGCAAAAGTAATTTTAAATAATTACGACATTGAAACAATAAGTTTTATAGGAGATACACAGATAGTATATAAACTGTTAGGGAGATGTACATAAATAAATTGTTAAAGCTGCATAGAATGTATGAATTTGTAGATAACAGATGAACAGATGTGGGTATATGCGTGTGTGTGTGTGCAGATGGAAATTTATATTTTGTATGTGTTTTCAGAGGGCATGGTAGGAGAAACAGATGCAGACATAGACAGACAGACAGATGTGAATGTGAAAGGATGAGTTGGTACATACATGTTATCTGTGAGAAAAAGTTAATGTGTTTGTTGTCAAATAACTTCTGCATGTGAAAAACAGTGTCCTTGTTCATGTATAAATAAATACAAGCTCCAAATGTTTTGATTGTTGTTGTCTTTTCATAAAAACTCATAAAAATGATATAAAAATAGAAAAAAATAACAAAATTATTAATTGGATTATTTTAATGATTATTATTATATTTTTGTCTTGATTTTATATTAATGTTATTAAAATTAAAAGATGTTTGGAAATAGCTGAAATTAATCAGATTATAAAAAGTTTTAACACTGTTAAACCCAAGTATTTTTAAAAACAGATTTGCAGTAATTTTTATTTTAAAGAAAATGAAAATGAAATTATCTATAATAATAATAATAATAATAATAATAATAATAATAATAATAATAATAATAATAAAATTTATAAAATTTTAAATTTAATATTCTTGATTACGGCTTCATTATGACAGTCTATGCTTTAAAACCAGTTAGAACAAATAATGTTTTTTATTAAAAATATTTTTACTTCCGCCCATGTAGCATAACCTGGCTATATTTTATTGTTAAACAAAAACTTCAAACATTGCTTAATTATTTAATTTGCATAATAGTACAATCTTCTTAGAATAAATAAAGAAAAGTTGAATCTGAAAGCTGGAGACATATTTACTATAACTCTTAAAAGCAAAGACTGTAAGGGACTTTTTGACTTACTTTGTTTGTTGTCATGTGCATTTTACCAGATTGCCTTAAGTCTGAATTAGAATCCCTGCTACTGCTGTTTAAATAAACAAGTTTCTTTCTCCAGTTGACTGCTAATGGTGTTTACCAATTACTCTTTAACAAAACATGAGGTGTTAGATTTTACACAAGCAAACCAGCTTTAATTTTCATTCAGCTTGGAAACATTAAATACCAATTTTTTTAAAGAGATTAATATTATTTTCTTTTCTTGTATTTATTTATTTATTTTTTCCTAGATAACTGAGTTATAGAGAAAATACAGATTATGAAAAATTTAAGACATTTCCATTTGCACATTTTTGAACTAATATTTTGAATTTTTCCAAAATGTAAAAGGCAAATTATAAAATACTCAGAAAAATTTCATTTATGTACATTTTTTTTTTTTTTATTATTTTTTTTTTTTATTGTTTTAAAATTATTATTTCCTATTTTTAAAAATTCCTTATTGAAATAATTCTATTATTCTTTCTAAAATGGGAAAGGCAAATTATAAAAACTGGCAGAAATGTCTAAACAGAAATAACTGAATATTTAAGTTTTACTATCTAGCCAGGTTTTTAAGTAATTTCAAATTGAAGATCATCATGTTTCTTCTAATTAAAAATAACAAAGTCATGGTTAATGCAAATCAAATTTTAATTTAGTTAACAGTTTTCATTAGAAATATATTATTATTTTTTATATCAAAAAAATTCTAATTGACTCTAATTACATAATACTCAATTATATTTACACTGATTACCCCTGATTTAAATAAAATAAAGAAACAAAAATGGATTTCTTTTCTTTTTTTTAAAAACATTCTAGATTTCTTTTTTCTTTTCTATTCTATAAAAAATTCTTATTACTACTAATTACACAATTTGTGAAATATGTATACAATGATTATCCCCAGCAAACCACTGCTTTTCCCTGAGATAAATAATATAAATAAAAACAGTTTTTCCTCTGTTTTTTTTTTAATTAAAAATTTATAATTACCGCTAATTTAAATATATAAAAAAGATGGGTCTTGCAGCATATTTGACTGAAGTGCTGGCTAAGGCAGCTTGAATCTGTTGTCTAGGATCCTACAACAAAATATAATATTCATTAATAAACTAAACATAAAATAAAGTGAAAGAAGCATTTTTCTTGTCAGCTCTAACTGTATTTCACTGTCTTTGCAAGAATAATTTGTCCACATTTGTATTTTTTTCCAATCAATTTTAATAATGAAATCAATTTTTTATTTTTTATATATTCTTAATTTCAAACAGTTTAATATTATTCTTTAACTTTGCTATAAAAGGTTTAAAAGAGCAAGACATCAGTAAGAGAGACCACAAAAATATGTTTGAAAAATTCTATTAACTTGCTAAAATTTGATAATTACACTATTTTAGGCTTTTAGTTCAGTTTACAGTGACTGCCAGGAATATTAAATAAATACACATTTTAAACCTATACAGCTATTACATTAGACAGAGTGAAAATGGTCTTCTGAAGATTCAATCAATAATGAGAGCTGCCCTTCTATTCTGAAATGAGGATTTGTGGCAGCTCTTTGTTGTTGAAACTAACAGAACATGTCAAAATGTCAAATCAAAAGGGTGCAGTTTGAACTATTGTTTGGTGTGACAAAAATATTTATTTATTTTGTAACTTCTGCATTTATAGCCCACCCACACCCAGTACATGTACAAAGATATGATATAAAGAGCAAAGAAGAAAAACTCTGCCATGAACTTGTAGGCAGTTATCACCGTCTGTTACCAGTGAAAGTGCATCTGTACACAGACAAACATCTCCAAGATTACAGACCTCACAAGTTGGAAAGAGCCTCCCCATGCAACATCAAACAGTAGGTGTGTAGTGTGTCTGGAAAAGGCCAACAAAATCCCAGGGCTGCATATAAGGACTTTCCCTAAAAGTCAAAAACAGTTTTTAGGTAACTTAGAAAACATATATGAGACATCCAAATATAATTTCAGGTAATAATTTGTTTAACAGTGAAAATATATTTGTATTAAAAAAGCTATGTTTGATAATAAGAAATATATGAGAGAGTATCTCCTCCACGTTAAACTTCTATACATGTGCATTTTGATTTTGTTACTATATGTCTGTAATATATTCTTCTTTGATATAATCTACAGTTTATGAGAATAAAGTCTTTGTCACCGTACAACTTTAAAAACACACATTATATTTGTCCTCACTTTTATTTGTAGAATTCCCTAATTATTACTCCTTTTTTTATTTATAAATAAATAAATAAATAAATAAATAAAATTAATAAAGTAAAAAGACACAGAAAAGTGAAAAGAACCTTAAAATCAGAGCTGTTATTTTTATAATTGCTGTGTCATTTCATGAGTTGTCTTAATGATTATTCCTTATTGTATTATATTTTCATGTAGGCTGTTCAATTAAGAGAAAATATTTTGCATAGAATCTTGTGAAAGACTGAAGAAATATTTAAAACTGAAATGAAATGGAAAGGTTTATAATTAATAATGTATTTAAATACCTGCTGGACAGCACCAAATACTTCAACTCTACTGGAGACTCGAGCTGCTCTTTGTTCCAAAATGTCAATTCGAATTTGTATTTATCAACAATTTCTTCAATATTTTTATCCTTAACAAGCTGATTTAACTTCTGAAAATAAACAGTTTAAATCCACAGATTAGTATATTGGTTTATTCAGTTCCTATAAATACATGATGAATGATATGAATGTCATTCAGTAAATACTGACATTTCCTTGTTATAAAACAATTCAATTAATTAAGTCTGCATGAATCAGTATAATTATAGTAAACAAAAAATTGAAATATAACCTTTTTTAAATTTTTTGTTTTGTATTCTAATGATATTTAATGATGCAGTTACCAATTCAAATTATTTACTGAAAGAAAATCTAAAGCTAGACAGATAGCAAATATGTCTAAAATAAAGATGAATTAAAGGTAAAGTAGAATTTTTCATTCAGAAACACCTTCAACAACATTAACATAGATGTGCTTTTCTTTATGAACTGATTTCACACATACCTCAACATCATTCCTAAAACCAATTTTTGGGAGTTAAAAACAAAACTGTTTTGATTACTGCTAGTACAAATATAAACTAAAAAGAAATAAAACAATGCTAATGGAAGTAAACTAAGTCACCTGCTGCTCAGCTTCCAGGCTTTTGTCTTTGCCACTGTCACACACAGTGTGTTTCTTTGGTGGGTGCACTGCCTAGTTTGAGGAAATAAATAAATAAATAAATAAAATATTGTTAAAAATATAAAATAAATAAAACACTGCTACTACTACATTTACTGCAACACTACATGCTACTTTTATTATCATCATTACTACAACTAATATTTACTGTTATTCCTTATTCAACTAGGGTTACTGTTATTAAAATAATACTCCTATTACTAAAATTACTATCAATTAATAATAAAAGTGATATTTTTTACTTTCTTTACTATTAGTCCTATGTCTGTATTTCTTTAGACTAATATTATTATAATTGCTACAACAACAACTATGACTACTGTTACTACTACTATCACTGCTGTTACATTACTCTTCTTGTTACATTTATCATAGCAATTTCTCTAAAAACAACTAGTTAGTACTGCTACTACTAGTACTACCAGCACTACAACAGTAATCTGACTAGAACCAGTTTTTTTAATCACCATGAGTCTCACAAGATACATTACAAAGCTATGGAGACAGCATCATCAACTAAAACATCAGCAGGAACAATTCTGCAACATTACTACAAGTAGTGTCATTACTAATGATGTAACAACTACATTACTACAACAATGACAATGACTAATACTACTACTATAAAAACCTCTGTAGATGCTACTGTTCTGCCATATTCTTTGATGACATTTCTCTCCTGTGGCAGTCTCACATAATTAGCTCTTCTTGTGTACAGAGCAGTGTCTGAAAAACATGTTTTCTATTTATTTACCTTTGTAGTTATATCTGTATCGCTGTGTGTGTGTGTGTGAGAGAGAGAGAGAGAGAGAGAGAGAGAGAGAGAGAGAGAGAGAGAGAGAGAGAGAGAGATTTAGACTAATGAGAAATATATAAGAAATTCACCTGTTAATTTTTCTTTTCTAGTGGCAGCAGAACAAACTTTATCCTCAGTGCTGGACATACAAATAAAATAATTAACTGTTATAAATAAATAACTAACGGGCAATAATTTAAATGATTATTATTGTGCTATTTTCCATCAGTAAAGAGTTGTTACTATAAAACTTACACACGTATAAACTAATAAAAGAACATACCCTGCCACTGTTGAGAGGTTTCTGAAAACATTCTAACACAGGCCTGACACGTTACTTGACACCAGACTGTTGACTCACATTATCAATTGTCTCTTGTATCCATTCTCTGGAAAATGCACTGGATTTGTGTGATACTGAAGTAGGATATAGGGACCTGGGTGCATTGATCCACTCTGAATCAGGTACAGAACTGTCAATATGGTGAGACATCACTCTCATGAATGTTGCCTTCCTGAGTCTGTCTCATCTTGTTCAGCTGTAGCTACAGCCTCTGTTTTCTTTTCTCTATTTTCTTTATCTTCTCATCCAGCTTCATTCTCAGAGCTGCTCAACTTCCTGGTGTTGTCTTTGCCACTGATATGCAGAGCCATCGCAGTCATCTACAAAGTGATTTTGTTTGGAAGCATAGCAGACGAAGTCTTTTTACCAGCATCAGCTTGTTTCAGTTGAAGTCTGCAATTTTCAGTATTGCTGACACACACACACACACACACACACACACACAGACTATTATCACTATTGCTGATATACTCACAAACACACACGTATTATTCTCAGAGTTGCACTTATCACTATTGCTGATACACACACACACTATTATCAGAGTAGCAGTTATCACTATTGCTGATATACTCACACATATGCACACTATATCAAAGTAGAAAGTATCACTATTGCTGATACACTCAAACATATATATACACACAAACACTATTCTCAGAGTAGCAGTTATCAGTATTCCTGATAAACACACGCACATACATACTATTATCAGAGAAGGATACACACAAACACAGTATTATTAGAGTAGAAATTATCACTATTGCTGATACTCACAAACACACACATACATACTATTATCAGAGTAGCAATTATGAATATTCCTGACAAACAGAGACACAGATGCTATTATCAGTACAATTATCAGTACACTCAAACATACACAGACACAGACTATTATCAGAGTAGCAGTTATCGCTATTGATGATACGTTCACACACACAATAACATATCATATTATTGTGCGAGTAGCAATTATCAACATTGCTGGTACCCAAACACACACACTATTATCAGCTGTTAGCAATATTGCTGATACTCTCTCACACACACACACACACTTATAATCTCATACTATTAACAGTGTAGCAATTATCACTATTGCTGATACACACACACTATTATGAAAGTAGAAAGTATGACTATTGCTGATACACTCACACACACACATATACTATTATCAGAGTAGCAGCTATCCCTATTGTTGATACACTCAAACATACACACACACACACAGACTATTATCAATATTGCTGACAAACACACATACACACACTATTATCAGAGTAGCAGTTATCACTATTGCTGATATACTAACACACACAAATGCTATCATCAGAGTAGCAATTATCACTATTGCTGATACACAAACACACTATTATCAAAGTAGAAAGTATCCCTATTGCTGATACACTCAAACATACACACATACACAGACTATTATCAGTCATCAATATTGCTACAAACACACATACATATACACACATTATTATCAGTGTAGCAGTTTTGACTATTCCTGATACACTCACAAATACACACACACACTCATACTATTATCACAGAAGCAGTTATCACTATTTTTCATACTAAAACGTCAAAGACACACACACATAGTATTATCATTGTAGCAATTACCACTATTGCTGACACAGACAAACACAGACACACACAAACACACATACTATTATAAAAGTAGCAGTTCTCACTATTGCTGATACACTCACAATCACAGTCACACACACATACTATTATGAGAGAAGCAATTATCACTATTATCAGAGTAAAAATTATCACTATTTCTGATACACACACACTATTATCACTATTGCTGATACATACACACACACTATTAACAAAGTAGTATCACTGTTGCTGATATACACACACATATACAGATGCATATACACAGATACATACTATTATCAGAATATCATTATTGCTTGCACACTCACACTCACAGACACACACTATTGTCAGAGTAGCAGTTATCAGTATTGCTGATAGACACACACACATACTACTAGAGTAGCAGTTATCACTATTGCTGATATACCCCCCCACACACACACACACATATACTATTATCAAATAGCAGTACACTCAAACATATACAGACACAGACTATTAACAGAATAGCAATTAGCAGTATTTCTGAGAAACACACACACACACACAGATACTTTTATCAGAGTAGAAATTATCACTATTTCTGATACACACACACACACTATTATCAGAGTAGAAATTATGACTATTGCTGATACACTCACACACACATATACTATTATCAGAGTAGCAGTTATCCCTATCACACTCACAGACACACACTATTGTCAGAGTAGCAGTTATCAGTATTGCTGATAGACACACACACACATACAGACTTATCAGAATACTAATTTTCACTATTGCTCACACACACACACACACACTGATCAGAATAGCAGTTTTCACTATTGCTGATACACTCACACACACACACACACACACACACACATACACACACACACACACAGACTATTATGAGAGCAATTATCTCTATTGCTGATACACGCATACTCACTCACTCTCAGGAATATAAATATAAGTAAAGCTAAAATTACAAAATTAATTATAAAAGGCTGAAAGACAGACTCAGAGACAGAGAACATGAGAACAAAAGCAAAAAGGAAACAAGCAGTTTGTACATATGTAAATACTTAATAACAAATACATAATAATTAATACAACTACGAATATATAACAGAACAAAATATTTATATAAATTAAAAATATCTACATAAAATTATTTCATAATAAAATGTTTAGTTTATTATTCTTAGGATATGGTTTAACTAAATTGTCTATGTCAGATAGAGAAAGATTAGGATTATATATAGAATAATTATTCAAATATTATAAAACTGTATAAAATTTAAAAAACAATTACCTGAAGTAAGTTTAACTAAATCGTCAGTGACAGATATAGAAAGATCAGGACAATTTCCAATGTCCACATCTTTCAAAGAAAGGAGTTTTCCATGGAAACTCAAACAGCTGGTTGGTTAAACAACTGCAGTTAAGACTTAATTCCTGTAGTGAACTTGTGACTGATTTGGAATCTGGAATATCTGAAATAAATGAAAAACAGTATTAACAAACCTGATAACTGTATCTCTTAACTATCAGCAGAAAAAGAAACAAAATTAAAAAAATATAATAATGAGAAATTTGTCAAATCTAGATAGTTACAGAATGAAATATACGTGTTTATGTATATATACATACAAGAGAGAGAGAGAGAGAGAGAGAGAGAGAGAGAGAGAGAGAGAGAGAGAGAGATAATATATATATATTTTACAAATCTAAATTTACCATCAACTGTAAGTGTTAGGTTGTTAACTTTTGCATCATTCAGACAAAAATCTGAATACAAGATTAAGTGATCCCAGCTGGTAATAAAAAACAAATAATAATAATAATAATAATAATAATAATAATAATAATAATAATAATAATAATTCACAATGTGCAGAATCTACATTATCAGAAAATAGCTATGAAATTACAGAGAAATACACATTTATATTAATAAAACCAGTAAAAATAAATAGATAAATAAATAAATAAGAAAGTTAATAAATTTTAAAAATATATAATGATAAATTAAGATTCTTGAAGCAAAGGTTTCTTCGAGGAGAGAGAGAAAGAGAAAGTAGGAGAGACAGAGTATCAGTACACAGAGAGAGAGAGAGAGGTTAATAAAATGACATGAATAAGAAGAAGAAAACTGAGAGTTTTCAGTGTTGTGTTTTCTTTAAGAGCTGGACTGACACAGTGAGAGAAATAATCATTTCCTAGAGAATTTACTCGACACATCCAAATATTCCTGTTTACCAACAACATTTTGCCTATAGAGTCCTAGAAAAAACCCACACTTAAGTTGTTTAAAAACTATTAACACAAATTGTTAACACTTATTTATTTGTTATTATTGAATTGTAGTTAGTAGAAGACATCATAATGTTTTAACAGTAGTAATAGATATCAACAGCAATGGTAGTAGTTGTAGTAATAACAGCAACAGAACCAGTAACAGTGGTTGAGTAGTTGCCACAGCAGTAGTTGTAGTAGTTTTAGTATTAGTAACAGTAGTAGTAGCAGTAGTAGCATAATTCATAGTTGTACTATTAATACTAAAAGCAGTAATAGTGGTAAAGTACTAGTAGCAGTAATAGTGGTAATAAATGTAATATTAGTAGTAACAGTACTAGTAATCATAACAGTGGTACTACTTGTAGTATTAGTAGAAACAGTACTAGTTGTAGTAGTAGTGGTAATAGTTTGTAGTATTAGTAATAACCATACTAGTAGTAGTATTAGTGGTAATTGCAGCAGGAACAGTAATAGTGATAAGTGTGGTAGAATTAGCTTACAAGTAGATACAATATGGAGGGGTAGTAAATAACTCCAGACACCACAGTAGTAGTAGTAGAAGTAGTAGATGTAATAATAGTGGTAAAAATAACATTTGTAGTAAAAGTAACAATAGATGTAATAATAGTGGTAAAAATAACATTTGTAGTATAAGTAACAATAGTAGAAATAGCAGTGACAGACATAGTGGTAAATAGATATATAATATTATTGGTAATAGCTTTAGTGTGTTGAAAGTCACTGTTAGTAACTATTTTTTGTTAGTAGAATAATAGTAGTAATAGTGGTAGTAGCAGAAGTAGCAGTATTAGTAGCTAACTGATAATACTGGACAATTACATATACTAATTACTACTATTAATAATAATAAAAATAACAGTACAATATAATATCAATAATAATAAGAAGAAGAAAAATAATAATAATAATAAGAAGAAGAAGAAGAAGATGAAGAACAAGAAGAGAAAATAAGATTTTTTTCTCATAATTATACATATATAAATATAAAAATAATTTGTTATTGGTATAAGCATTATGATTATGTAATGAATATGGAATTCTTTAAACTGGTTTTATTATAATAATTATTATTATTATTATTGTTATAAACATTTTTATAACAGTTATAATTAAGATTACTCAGAGCAAATAAATGATAGATACATACATAGACAGAGAGAGAGAGAGAAGACAGATAGATTTATAAATAAATAAAAAAAAAAAAAAAAATTAATTGTCTACCGTTTAGAGCATTTTTATAAATTAAAACTATAAATAAATTTAAAATAATTTAAATAACCGGTTCTTAAGCAATTTATGTTCAGAATTATCAAAAGAGAATTTACAGAAAGATTATATGTAACATTTTTTTTCTTTGTTATACTTCAAAAATATTACAACTTTGACAATAATTGTTAAAAACATAAAGAAAAGAAAGGAAGAAAAAAGAAAGAAAACTAAAAACTCAACATTAGGAACAAATAAGAAATGATACAAAAAGACACAGATTGTCATACAGACGAACAGATAAGTAAGTAGAGACATAGGTATATAGACAGATTCTGGGAAAAAAATACACAGACAAACAGAAGAACAGAGAGAGTCAGAAATAAAATAAATAAATATGGAGCAGGCAGAAAGAGAAAAAAACTCCAGTTTTGCGAGAATATTAGTCAGTCAAATCATGTGATCAAACGTTTTCTGGTTGCTTTATTTCTTACACATTATTTTTACTGAAATACCTCTGGCAATAGATGGTGGTGTTTCTGGTTTCTTTTCTAGTGTGCCTGGATGTTTCTTGGCACAGGAGTTTGAGTTTTCAGTGGTTGGTTTCGTGGTGTCAGTTTGTCTTGAGGTTAATGGTAGTACAGGTGTTGTTTCTTTTTCAGTACTGTGGAAATAAAAAAAAATAGAAAGAAAAGAAATTATATATATATTAACAGAAAATCAGACCTTGAAATTAAGAGAAATCATGTCTGTGATATATAAATACAACTGTCATAAAAAAATGTATCCAAATCATTGGAAACTATTTAAAATACACTAATAGTAACAAGCAAGTTATCAGAATAATACTGGTTCTAAAAAAATCACTAATAATAATAACTTTCAGAAAAGAGAACATCAACACTAGTAACAGAAATATTAACTCTCTGAGATATTACTAGGTAACAGGTTTTATTAAAACACTGAAAAAAAAAGTCTGCTCCCCATTGAATAAAAAGAAACACAAAGAAATATAATAATAAAAAGAATTATAACTAGCTTGTAAAAAAAATTATAATTACAATAATAATAATAATAAATAAATAAATAAATAAATCGACACTATAGTTAAAATTATAATAATAATAATATAAATACATACATATACATACAATAATAATAAAAAATAAAAATTATAATTCTTTAAATAAAATGAGCAGGTGAACAAAATTCAAACAAAACAAAAAAATTCATTAAAATAAAAATTAAGAATTTAAAATATGAAGAAACAAAAATAAAGTATAAAAATAACTATGTACAGAAACTGAAAAATAATAAGTAAATTGTATATTTCAAAAATCTTGCTTATTAAAATAACTGAAAATAAATACAGACAAGAGGAACAGTCAAGAAGAAAAAGAAGACTGTGAAGAAATACAATGTAGAAAAATAACAAGAAACAATAATCATGGTAAATAGGTTAAAAAAAAACAACAACAATAAAATACCTTTAAAGAAAACACAAAAATTAAATAAATAAAAACAATATGAATAAACACATGATAAGAAAAAACAAAAAGAAATACACACACACACACATAAATACACCCACACACATATATATTTAAAATATATAAAACAAATAAATTAAATAAATTATAGAAAAATAATAAAATGTCATAAAATAAAATATTACTGAAATAGTAACAAGATAAAGAAATAATACAAATTACAGAGACGAAATGAAAAGAATTTTGAAATACAAATGAAAGATAAATTAAATGTTGATGATGATGATGATGATTTTTATTAGTATTAGTATTAGTAGTAGTAGTAGTAGTGGTAGTATCAATATCAAATTTAAATAACAATAATCATAATCATAATAATCTTCATAATAATAATAATAATTATAATTTATTCGAAAATTCGTTTTTTGCTGAAATATAGATGAGGTAATCTGCGTTCTTCTTTATGTTAGATAACAACTGTTAAACAGGCAGAAGACAGTCAATTTAAGAAACAACAACAATATAAACAAATATCAGTTTAGATGGTCAGTAGTCAAATATAAAAGAACTGTAATTAACATGGACCAACAGAAACGACAATAATGTGTGAAGAAAACAAAACAAAACCCCCTCAAAACATGTAGTACGAAAAGGGTACGAGATGGTATGACATCAAAGTTACCAAAAGAAAAGAAAAAGAGTTTCTACCTTTGCAACAATTTCTACTCAATAATAGACATCTACGAGCCATATTTCTCAAAATTACTTTGAATAGAATTGATTGCATTATGAAGGAGTACACGTTTAAAAGTTTGTAAACACTGATCGGCGTTCAACGCTGCCATCATGGATTTTGATCGGAGGTTTCCGTGAGCTCACGGAAGTTTTTAAATCTCCAAATTCAATTATTTTACGTCTATTTTCTGAACTTTTTATGATTTACACTGATAAAGATAAGGACGGCTATTCATATTACCAAATCATCATGACACGTGCTACTTTTTCAACTTAAACTTTTCAAACTGGATTATTTTTGTGCAAATGCGTGCATAATAAACTAAAATTATAATTCGGTTAAAGATTAATGTATCAATTTTCGTATCTTAACGGGATTGTCGTGGTTATTATTTAGAGTTACTTCCCCTATACCCTAAATCAAAGAATTTCAGAATTTCCACGTCAAATTATTTTGCAGAATATCTGACAAGCCAAACGATTAAAAGTTTGCTTCCAGTCTTTTATTTGTTTCAGTTTTATTTGTTGAAATTAATGTTGAAAGGCGTATAAAGGCTATAATGTATAAACAAAACAAAAAATAATTACGTGAATTTGTCCTTGCATTGTTATTTCAGTCGGGCAGCATCATTTGCTGTTTTCACTAATTAAACTGTATTTCAGGACTGTCGTATAATTATGTATCTTAGAAATACTGTAATCAGTACGAGTCAGGGGAGTAGCCAGGTTTGAAAGTTAAGGGTGAAGGTGCTGAAAGATAAGATTAATGTTCATCAGAAAAAGAGACACATACAGATCAGGATGAATTACATTTAGCTGTAACTTGACGCATTTTGGATGCAGGGAAAGGAATCAGAGATGATTTGATGCATTTTTGTTCAACGGATAGATAGACCAAACAAGAGACCTTCATATAGATTAAAAGACGACATATATATATATATATATATATATATATAAACAGAGATAGACAGATAGATAGATATAAAATGAAAAAGGCTGATATGACCCAGTCTAACCTAATATCAGTCTAATCTCGCGCCCACTCAACTTTTCCTATTATTATTATTATTATTGTTGTTGTTGTTGTTGTTGTTGTTGTTGTTGTTGTTGTTGTTGTTATTATTATGATTATTATTATTATTATTATTATTATTATTATTATTATTATTATTTATAAAAAATAGAAGAAAACTTAAATGATATTCCGTTGTGTAAAAAAAGATATTACGTTTATTTTGTAAAACGAGCGCAGTTTACACTATAATAATTGTAAACCAATAATAGAACCTCTACCTACACTGATCATTTTGCCAGACTAAGAACGTTATATTTCATTAGCAACTTTCGAAGTTATAGTGAAAATATGATAACATGTGATATTTATGTGATATTTCCCCATCGGAATTTATGTTGTGTTTACTCCATTAATGAAGAATAATTTGTACTCAGCAAAAGTAACGTAGTGTTTTTGTTAAGACAATACACTATTTACATTGATTATTTTCGCTGCTTAATTGTATATATATATACTTTACGTCTCACCTAGAAATTAAAAGATGAATATCACTCCATTTATAATTAATTATTTGCTAATATCTGACAATATAATCTCAGTTTTTCAATATACACTTGTCTAGAAAAAGAAAATCAATATTTAATTATCAATACAATCTGAGGTACAGCTAAAAAATAACCCTGAGTTTGTTATTATCAGAGCATTGGAATCTGGAAGGCCTCTTTATTTCTGAATTTCTCAATATCCTTCTTGAATGAGATGATATACAGTTAGCTATACGACAAATCATACTGAAAATTACAGGTATGATTTCACTGTGAACATTCAGAAATATAGATGGAGCTTCCGTCTTATAATGTTTTTATTAATAACAGTAGCTTTATATGTGACGTCAAAAATATATCGAGAAATAAAGAGGACGCATCTAGTGTGATATTTTATAAACACTAGAAACATGTTTCACTGAAAAACTATGATTAACTTTACACAGCCTTATGAAAACAACACTTGCAGTTTTAACGCGCAGTCACTATCTATATTAGACGTCATTAGTTTCTCAACAAAGGTGTAGCGGTAGTATTAACACATTGGTTTGGAAAATACAGCGGCTGTTCTTTTTTTGATTAACGATATTAGAGATTATACGTGACAAAAGAACTTGAGATACCGCTACGAAATGTCCGTTTTAGTAAAAGTAACGTGATATTTTACTTTGATAATTCTAAATCGTACAACAGAAAGGTGTAACACTAGCAGCTGTAAATTATAATTCTATGGCGTTATGAAAATAAACGACTTAATTACCTGTAAGAAGAAGAAGGTGAGAATTAATTACCTATAAAAAGAAAAAGTCGATAATTAATTGCTGGCTGAGCAGTGATATTTACAGTTTGTAGGTGAAGTATGTTGAGAAATGTTAATCTCATATTTTAAAAATATCAGAGTTAATTCCTGGAATCACAAAAGTGTGTACTGATTAGCTGAGAGCAAACAAGGTTAAAATGTTATTTTAGTACGCGAATTTTGTTTCATTATATTCATTAAAAGGTCTATATCAGCACAAGTTGTATATTTTACATTTCTTATTATATCTGAAGTTCACTTACTACATTAGATATTAAAATAACAACTCCACCAGTATGTATCAATGAGTCAGTGAAGCAGACACCATAGTTGTCAAAGTCCTCCCTTTGTCAACAGCTAAATAACAAACAACAACAATAATAACACCTTAATATTTTTATTTTTTATTTTTATTTTTCTGTAAAAACGGAGTGCGGATGTAAAAATTACTTCGACTTTTTTTTTAGGCCTCGTAATATTATCTGAGAAATCAGATTTATTCTTAGTGTATTGTTTCTGTCGAGATAAAATCTAAATACTTCTTTTTAAAAAATGATAATAATAATAATAAACTGATTTATGAGAAATCGTGAACTTTTACAAAACCACAGTTGACTATAGAATTTCACTATTCACACAGATAATGTTACCCATCGATAAAGAAATAAGACTCGTTTTATAACGTCTGTATTATTTATATGAGAAATTAAAATTACATTAATTAGAGATTATCAGTTATATTAGTAAATAAACATGGAATTTCATTCTAGATTAACTTACTTTTTCAGGGTTTAAAAAAATAATCTGATATATTCTTAATTACATAATTTGATAAATTTGAATTTTAGATTAATCATGTAATTTCATGTAGGGAGAGATGTAAATTGTGTCGCGAAATGTCATGTTACTGCGGTCATAAAACAAAGTATCACATTTAATTTTCAGTAATATCAATACAATATTCATCTAGTGCTTCACGCGCTTCTATACAGTCTTATTATTGTTAATAATAAAATAACTTAATATTAAACACCATAATTTTTCAGTATACGATAAGGATATTAATTTGGAAAAAAAGATAGATCTGTTTTTCAATGCACTGTGTTTATATTACAGCTTCACTTTTACTATCAGTATATTGAGTTATATACCTCTTTTATTTTTAATAACTGTACACTAATTGTACAAGAACATTTTTTTTTTTTTTTACAAACTCAGCATACTATTAATATTAATGTTGAAAGAAGATATTCGTATTTAGATGTGAAGCGGAGATATTAAGCTTCTATCTTACGGTAACTTTACAAAATTATTCAAAATATGAAATTATCCAAATATAACGTTTATAATAAAATATTTCCTTTCTCTGAGGCATTGTTTTTCATCACAAAAATTTATCTCAATCTCAGTTTTGTCCTTTAATATTAGCTGCTACTTTCTTTCTGTTTCAGGTTTCTAAATAAAGACTAAATATTAATTCTAAGCAAGGGTTCTTTTTAATATTATCACCGAAAAATATAGGAGGAAAATGTGTGTGTGTATATATATATATATATATATATATACACACAATGTGTGTGTGTGAATATGTATATATGTGTATGTGTATATATATATATATATATATATATATATATATGTGTGTATTTGTGTATATGTGCGAATGTGAAAAAGGACTGAGTATTTTTATTGAAATGTACGCAAACTAATAAAAACATGTTCCTAATATCAATTCAGGTCTTTTGTTTTATGATTTACAGTCAGTGATCAAGTGGGTTAAGAGAATTTACATTATCCTCACTTGAAGAAATCACAGTTATTTTCACATCAGTGTTTACAATAATCATGTTCTATGAAAAAGGATATATTTTCAGAGATAGGTTTGATGCTGAAGTGTGCAGTTGTTTAACCAACAGAGCATGTTTTTCTGAGACTACCGAGTTCATGATTAATAAAGTATAATGAAAATGATAAACAACATTCATAAATTTCTTCACTGGAATATTTAGATTACTGTTACAGAAATGTGTTCAACATTTTTGGTAGAGATGTGTATTGCATTCGTAACAGTTCATTCAAATTTATCTTAATTATTCCTCGAACATTCTGAGCGGGCGCATCACGTATTAAAATATATTATTTTAATTTCTATTAATGTAAATCAAAACCGTCGTTGCTCCTATCGTTATTGGTGTACTCATTATTCCTTTTCGTGTTTAAAATATTAAAATATATTATCATTATCTCTGTTACTGTCACCGTCATTAGGGTCGTAACGGCGTTGTGCTCAACGTTCTGGCGTACTTGTCACTATCCTTTTACTTTTTATTAACTATTATTCATATTATTCATATACTTTTTTTGCGTTCAAATGCTATACTAAAATGTATTATTACTATTTCTGTTAACATCACCGTAGTTGCTGTCGTTGCTGTACTTCTCATTATTGTTTTGCGCTTTTTATTAGTCATTACTCATATTTTCTTAGCTATTAAAATATATTATTGTAATTTCTATTAATGTCGCTGTCGTTGCCGTTGTACCGGATTGTTCCTAACGCAATTAGAGTGCTTCTCATTGTTCCACTTTGTTTTTTAATCACCTATTATTCTTATTTCTGAGCGTGCCCATCCTGTATTAAAATATATTATTAAACACATCTTTATTATTAGTGTGAACGTTGGCGCGCTGCTGTTGAAACCAGCGCTGTCCTTCACGGCTTGGTGTTAATTATTCTTTTTCGCGGTTTACTACTATTCTTACTTTCTTACAGTGCACATCCTATTTTGAAATACACTATTATTATTACTGATATTACCACTACTCTACCGCTATTTCAACTAATCTGCCACTGTTTCTTAATCGATACTACCGCTATTACTACCAATGATATTACTGATACTTCTACCATTCTGACACTGCTACTTCAGCGATACTACTTCTAGTACTACTAATCTGTCTCAGTTACTTCAGTAATATTACTGATACTAGTCTATCACTGTTACTTCAGCGATACTACTGCTATTACTACTAATCTATCACTGTTACTTCAGCAATACTACTGCTATTACTACTAATCTATCACTGTTACTTCAGCAATACTACTGCTATTACTACTAATCTGTCACTGTTACTTCAGCAATACTACTGATATTACTACTAATCTATCACTGTTACTTCAGCAATACTACTGATATTACTGCTAACTGATTAGTTCAGGAATACTACCTCTATTTCTAGTAATCTGTTAGGTCAGCAATACAAGTGCTATTACTAGTAATCTCCCAGTCTTATTTCATCAGTACTACTACTATAATACCTGCTGTTATAGTATTACTATTGCAACTACTACTACTTACTATTTCTTCTAAGTAGTATTTACTACTATTATTACTGATACTGCTACTTATATTAGCTCTACAGATACTACATATAGTAATAACAGCAGTTTAAATATTATTGGACTGCATTTCTAAAATATTGTAATAGTATCCCTTGTGCTTTAGAAATTAATATTAAACAGCTTAAACAGCTGTTTATACTTATGTTTAAATTACCTATCTCTATTCAGAAAAAAAAAAAAAAAATAAAAACATATAAAATACTGCTATAATAAAACAATTACATGTGCTTTAGTATATTAGTAGATACAAAACTGATTTTATAAAATTTGAATTAATGTTATTTTCCTTGTGAAATTAGGCGGGCCACTCATTATTATTATTATTATTATTATTATTATTATTAAGTTGTGTTGTTTTTTTATTATTATTATTATTATTTTTTTTTTTTTTATCTTCTTAATTTTACAGTCTACATGTTCATATCTTGAAATCCTGTATATACGTTTTACTAAAACTCATACTGATTACAGTATTTCTAATATACATAATTATACGCAAATATATACAATTAGTTCGTGAAAATAGAGAATGATGAAATAAAAATGTAAGAACAAATTCACGTTTTTTTTTTTTTTACATTATAGTGTCCGTATACGCCTTTATTGCACAATAATTTCAACAAATAAAATGAAACAAATAAAAGACCGGAACACACGTTTAATCATTTGGTTTGTCAGATAGTGTGCAAAATAAGCTGACGTCGAAATATTGAAATTCTTTGACTGACGGTCCAGGGGAAGTAACTCTAAATAATAAAAATGACAATCCCGCTAAGATAATTCTGCTAAGCAAATTTGTAACTTTAAAAATTATAAAGAAAAACCAAAAATAATTGTCTTTCGATGGAAAGTAAAATGCAGGTATAGGATCTAAGTTTATATATTTTATCTACTCACAATGACGTTAACTGAATTCTTAGCCACTTTGAAAAGTTTAATTAAGTTGAAAAAGTAGTTACTAAAGGCGCAGGAGATCACGGTTTGATATTAGGAACAACCATCCGTATCAGTGTAAATCATAAAATGTTCAGAAAATAGACGTTAAATAATTGAATTTGGAAGTTTATTTCTTTTAATTTTTCTGTTTTCTTTAAAGTTATTTTATTGTTTATTTTTGTTAACCTATTTACCATGATTATTGTTTCTTGTTTTTTTCTACATTGTTATTTCTTCGTAATCTTCTTTTTCTTCTTGTTTGTTCCTCTTGTCTGTATTTATTTTCAGTTATTTTAATGAGCAAGATTTTTGTAATATTCAATTTACTTATTATTTTCCAGTCTCCCAGTTTCAGTACATAGTTCTTATTCTTCTTTCTTAAGGTTTCTTCATATTTTAAATTCTTAATTTTTATTTTTATTATTTTTACTATTTATTCATTTATTATTATTTATTTATTTATTTATTTATTTATTTATTTATTTTTTATTATTACTTTTTGTTTTGTTTTTTGTTGCTACTGACTATTTGTATTCTTCTTAATTTTCTTCTTCATTTCCTAGTTTCTGCTTATTCTTTTATGTTTATCATTATTTGTTATTTACTTATTTTTTCCAGACATCACTTCAGTTGTGAGCAGACTTTTTAAAACATTTTTGGCTCATGTTTTCTTTTACACTTAGTTACAGCATTTAACAGTTACAAAACTGAACATAATAATATTCCTACATTATTCTCAACAGTATTCATGTTTTAATGAAACAAATTACCTAGTAATATCTCAGAGAATTAATATTTCAGTATGCTTTATGGTAGATGTTCTGTCTTCCTAACTCAAAACCTGTTTCCATTGATGATGTCATATTTTTAGCATTTGCCACACAAACCGGAACAATAATATTGTTGTAAACTTGTATTGTCGTTACACTATCAATATATTTTGTTTTCTGAAAATTACTGCTATTAGTTACTTTTTAGAACCAGTATTATTCCTATAATTTTTTGTTACTATTAGTGTATTTTAAAGTTACCAATCATTTGGAAAACAATATTTTATGACAGTTGTATTTATATTTGCAAACATGTTTTCTCTTGATTTCAAGGTCTGCCCTCTGTTAATATATATATTTTTTTCTATTTTGTTATTTCCACAGAGCTGACATGGGTTTCACATCATTGAAAATGAAACAGCAGTCAGCACCAACAGCACCAGTACCATCATTAAACTCGAGACAAACTGACATCACCACACCAACCACTGAAAACTCAAATTGTGCCAAGCATGGAAGATATGGATCCACAGCCACAGAAAAAGTTCAATCCTGTGATTCAGCTGACTAATCTTCTTGTGAAACTGGAGTTTTTGTTGAAAGCAGCCAGACCAAGACTTAAACTGACACAAGCTTTACCACTTAGTCAGATATTAAAATGTTTAAAAAATATTCAGGTAAATATGTCTGTAAATATATCTTAGTCTAACTGTCTGTTTCTCTTTCTGTCTGCCTCCCTATTTATTTATTTTATTTCTATTTCTCTTTGCTTTTCTGTTTGTCTGTGTGTATTTCTTTCCTTGAAAATATTCAGATAAATATGTTTGTCTTTCTGAGAATCTGTCTATATATCTATTTGTCTCTAATTACTATATACTTATCTGTTTGTCTGTGGGTGTTTCTTTCTGAGAATCAGTCTGTATACCTATGTGTCTACTTAATATATACTTAACTGTTTGTCCTTCTGTGTGTCAGTCTGTGTCTTTATATCATTTCTTATTTGTTCCTAATCAGCAAATTTCTTTCTTTTTTCTTTCTTTCTTTTGTCAAAGTTGTAACAAAGAAAGAAAATACTTTATGTAATCTTTAAGTTCTCTTTTGATAATTCTGAACATAAATAGTTTAAGAATCAGCTATTTAAATAATTCTAAATTTATTTATAGTTTTAATTTATAAAAATACTCTTAAAACAAGTTTTAGTAGACAGTTGATTATTTTTATTTATTTATAAATCTTTCTATCTATCTTCTGTATATCTATCTAATGTATGGATGTATCTATCTATCATTTATTTACTTATTTATTAATTTTCTTATTATAATTAATTTATTTAAAATATAATCATATTGAATTACATAATATTATTAATTTTTTTATTATTTTATTTTATATTCCAGCCTACTGAATAATTTAGTATTCTATATTTCCATTAATTATTTTTGTTTATTTACTTATTTTTTAACTAGGTTTTGAATTTATCAGGAAACAGTCTTGGAATCCAGCCTTTCCAAGCTGTGTTAGAACACAACTGTGATCTATCTTCCTTAGCCTCACCACCAACAAAACAGACACTGAGAGTGCTGTGAGTAACCTTAATTATAAATGTTATAAAATGTTTTATAATAATAATAATAATAATAATAATAATAATAATAATAATAATAATAATAATACCCAATAACTGTGAAAAATAAATTCTTATTTTCTCTTCTTTTTCATCTTGTTCGTCTTCGTCTTCTTCTTCTTCTTCTTCTTATTATTATTATTATTATTGTCATTATTATTGTTGTTGGTGCTGTTGTCATTATTATTAGTATATGTAATTGTCCAGTATTATCAGTTAGCTATTATTGTTATTGTTAGTGTTATTATTAATATTATTGTTATTGTTATTGTTATTATTATCAGTAGTATATGTAATTCTCCAGTAGTAACAGTTAGCTACTAATATTGCTACTTCTGCTCCTACCACTGTTATCCCATCATTATTACATCTACTACTGCTACTACTGTGATGGCTCCAGTTATTTACTACCTCTTCTTGTTGTATTTACTACTACCATATGACCTAAGCTAATTCTACCACAGTCACAACTAGTACAGTTACAACTAATACTACAACTATTACCACTATTACTACTACTAGAACTATTAATACTAAAACTATTACTACTTCTAGTATTGTTACCACTAATAGCACAACTGCAAATTCTGCTGCCACTGTTACTACTACTACTACTACTACAACTACTATTACTGTTACTAATACCAAAACTACTGCAACCAACAGAACAACTGTTATTACTAGTTATATTGCTAGTATTACTACAACTAATACAACTACTACTATTTATTATTATTGTTAAAACATGATGATGTCTTCTACTAACTATATTTTAATAATAACAAATACATTATTTTCTGCTTATGTAGATTCTACATATTGTAAAATTATTATTATTTATATTATTATTATTATTATTATTATTATTATTATTATTATTATTATTATTATTTGTTTTTATTACAAGCTGGGATCACTAATTCATGTACTCAGTTTTTGTCTGATGTTTTCAATCATCCAAAGATGACTGTTTTTCATCTGAATGATGCAAAAGTTAACAACCAAACACTTACTGTTGAAGGTTAATTTAGATTTAGATTATTATATCTTATTAATCTCTCTCTCTCTCTCTCTCTCTCTCTCTCTCTCTCTCTCTCTCTCTCTCTCTCTCTATATATATATATATATATATATACACACACACACACATTATTTTTTTATTTTCTAACTATTCAGATTTGACAAATTTCTAATTATTAGTTTTTTTCTTCTTTTTGTTTTTTCTTTTTCTGCTGATAGTTAAAATACAGTTGCCAAGTTTCTTGATACTATTTTTCATTTACTTCAGATATTCCAGAATCCAAACCAAGTTCTCTGCAGGAATTAAGTCTGAACTCCAGTTGTTTATTAGGTGGTATTAAATATGTAAAAACTGATTGTTTTCTCTCTCTATCTCTCTCTCTCTCTCTTTTTGCTCCTACACATACTTTCACTCTGTATATTTTTCTTTTCTATTTTTTCTTTATTCATAACTATCAACCTCATTCTGCTTAACACTCTCTCTTTCTTCTCTGTATTTTCTTTCTCATTCATTCTTTGTCATTCTATTTGTGTCTGTGTTTGGCATCTCAGTGTATTTGTCATCTGTTGTTGGTATTTAGGGTTAGTTGGTGTGTTTGTTTCTGAGTTTCTGTCTGTCTGTCTGTCTGTCTATGTGTGTCTATGTATATGCATTTGCTAGCTTTTTCTCTGTGTGTTTCAGTATGTGTTGTGGTATATATATATGAAAGATGAATGATTTTTCTTTCTTTTTTTCATTTTTTATCAAGATGAATCTAATCAAAGTTCTGTTGCAAGTCCGGCATACAGCATGAAGGAAGCTGACAGAGTACAAAGAAACTGTCCACAGAGAAATTTACAAACTTGAAACATGTCAGTTTAAGAAAAGCAGAACCAAACTCTAGCACTTTTGGACAATTACCTTTGTTGATGTCACTGACTCACCTAGCAACCATTAACTTAGATGAGTTGAGAACAGCTGGTACAGAGGCAGTGAAAGCCATTTGTGGTCAGTAGTAGCCATTTGATTCATTAAAAGTAACTGTTACCGATTCATTCTTTATCATTCTATTTGTGTCTGAATCTGGCATTGTAACCATAAACGTTTCTTGATTAATCTAATGCTACCAGTCATGTGACAGCTTTAAGTGATGGATGCTCATTGGCTGATACAGATCTTGAGCCTGTCTGTCAAGCAATCAGAAATCCTGTGCTCAACCTCAAGCTTTCAGCCAATTGGATTACGGATGTGTTAATAACTCAGTTTGTGGAGCCCATGTTGAAACATAAGAAACTTCAACTCAGTGCTCTTGATTTATCTGATATTCTGTATGTTGTTTTTGTTTATCATAATTACACCTAATGAGCTCCTTTTTTTTTTTTTTGTTGGTCTTTATTTGTTCTTGTTTGTTTCTGGTTGTTGGTCTAGGTATATTTTTATATGATGATGCAATTATTATAATTATGTAAAGAATACTTTTTTAAATGTTATTTTAATTCTGGAGAGAAGTCAGACAATATCATCACCAGATATATGTGTGAGTGAGTGTGTGTATCAGCAATAGTGAAAATTGCTACCACTCAGATAATAGCGTGTGCATGTAATAGTGTGTGTATGAGTGTGTGTGTATGAGTGTGTGTGTGTGGGAGTGTGTGTGTGGGAGTGACTGTGTGTGTATCAGCAATAGTGATAATTGCTACTACTCGGATAATAGCATGTGCATGTATGAGCGTGTGTGTGTGAGTGTGTGTGTGGGAGTGACTGTGTGTATCAGCAATAGTGTTAATTGCTACTCAGATAATAGTATGTGTGTGTGTGTGAATGACTGTGTGTGTATCAGCAATAGTTGTAATTGCTACTACTCAGATAATAGTGTGTGTGAATGATTGTGTGTGTATCAGCAATAGTGTTAATTGCTAGTACTCAGATAATAGTGTGTGTGTGTGTATGTGTGTGTGTATGAATGACTGTGTGTGTATCAGCAATAGTTGTAATTGCTACTACTCAGATAATAGTGTGCGTGAGTGATAATTGGAACTCGGATAGTGTGTTTGTGTGAGTGTATCAGTAATAGTGATAATTGCTACTACCCAGATAATAGTGTGTGTGTGGGAGTGAGTGTGTATGGGCAATAGTGATAATTGCTACTACTCAGATAATAGTATGTGTGAGAGTGAGTGATTGTATCAGCAATACTGATAATTGCTACTCAGATAGTTGTGTGTTTGTGAGTGAGTGTGTGATAGTGCAATAGTGATAATTGCTACTCAGATAATAGTGTGTGTGAGTGAGTGTGAGTGTATCAGAAATAGTGATAATTGCTACTACTCGGATAATAGTGTGTGTGTGTGTGTGAGTGAGTGAGAGTCTGTGTGTGTATCAGCAACAGTGAAAATTGCTTCTCAGGTAATGTGTGAATGTATGTGTGTGTGTGAGTGAGTGAGTGAATGAGTGTTTATCAGCAGTAGTGAAATTGCTAATAGAAATCAGCAGTAGATAATAGTGTGTTTGTGTGATGGAGGGAGCGTGTGTGTATATCAGCAATAGTACTCAGATAATAGTGGGTCTCTCTGAGTGTGTCAGCAATAGTGATAAATAGAGATAATGTGTGAATGTGTATGTGTGACTGAGTGAGTCTGTGGAACCAATTATACATTGTGTGTGGATCTTTGGTTCCCTTTTGTGTTGGCATCATTGCCTGGTTCCATTCAAAGCTCAACAGAGCTCTACCCCACCAGCACCCAACATCTACAAGTTTGTAGACCTCATCCAAGGAATTGAGAAGGCAGAGCGGGCCAAAATAATTCAGATCCAGTTTGGAGGTGTAGGACGTCTCAAGAGACAGTTTGGAGGTGTAGGACGTCTCAAGAGACAGTTGTAGGCTGGAGACAAGACACTTCTCCAGTAACTCGATGCAGTTGAACACTACTGTTGTTTCTGTTGCTGTTACAACTGCTGTTCCTGCTCCTCCTCCTCCTACTACTACTACAATTACTACTACCACAGCTACTACTACTATTACTACTACTACTACTACTATCACTACTACTACTGCTTTAATTTTCCAGAATGCAGTTACTTGTTCAAACAGAGGAATAGCATGGATACTGATGTCTGATTGTGTATCTGTAGACAAGGCTATAGATTACTACAACAGAGGAGAGGTATTCCATTTAAATCATCAATGTTTGATTAATTGTATATAAATGTAATTTGGTTTACCTACTACTCCCAATCTGTCAGTATCTCGCTCTTTATGCGTGTGTGTGTGTATGTGTGTGTTACATCTGCTATTAACTATATATCTATTTACCAGTGTATGTCTGCAATAATCTGTCTGTCTGTCTGTCTGGTTGTCTACATCATCAACCTAACAATCTACCCAATATCTGCCAGCTCTAAATAAACTTACTTTCTGAATAAATACATCTATGTACCTCTGTATTCTTTTGTTTTATATTTGTCTGTCTTTCTAACATGCCATCTGTCTTTAAGCTGTGACTTTATGTAACTTTGCTTGTTTATCTATATATCTACCTATTCTATCAAAGTCTATGTATGTCTAAACATATAATCTGTAAATATCTGTTTTGACAATTTTTTCTGTAAATATTTATCCCAACTTTAACATTGCTCTTTAACACTAACAATGATTAATATGAATAATTAAAAAAATGTGTTTATTGTTATCTACATATTTGGACAATCAGTGATAGTGTCAAGAATTAACATAAAAGTTAATGATGTTAAAAGTACAGAACTGGAGGCAAAAGTCAGGTATAGTGATGATGTCGTAATATTTTTATTTCTCTCTCACTATCTCTGATTCTCTCTTTCACTGTCTTTCTTTCTTTCATTGTCTTTCCCTGTTCACAAAGTGTATTTGCATAATTATGATGCCTAGGTTTAAACAAAGTAGTTTGTTTTTGCCTTGATGCACATTGAAAGGCTCACATGTAACAAAAAATAAATAAATAAATAAATAAAAAATAATAAAATAATGGTAACAGATTAAAAAAATTAAAAATTAAAAAACATATTCTTTCATTTGTAATTATGTGTATTGCTATCATGTGCTCATAAAATGATGTCAGTTCTTTTTGTGAAATGGACAGGGATGAAAGCTTATGTTTAAATAACTGTGAAATTTTGGATAACCATTGTTTTTACAAACTATACGAATGAATGAATGAATGTTTAGAATGAATGTTTAGAATGAATGAATGAATGTCAATTCTACTTCATAGAAAATGATTTTAAAAATGCTCTAAAGAAAATTGTCTGCCATCCTGTTTGTATGCTTTTTTAATACACTGTTCAAATTTTCTGATACACAGAATAACATGATAAAATATTCTGTTAATTCACACACACTGATACTGATATTTATGTGCTGATAAAATACACAGACCAAAGTTTATAAAGGAAATCATATTTTTATTAGATTTTTGTGATCTTTATCTTTGTTGTTTTCGTTGAAGTGTTTCTCTTTCTCATTATTTTAAAATACCATACAATTCTATGACTATCTGTTTGAGAAATTTTACTTGGTAACTGTTGATTTTTTATTTCAGGCAGTGTGTGAGAGAAAAAAATAAATGGAAAGTGTTATATGGTAGAGGAGCAAGAGAACATTTGTGATATTTTATCATCACACAAATATGTTAACACACCACACCCTAGATCTGTACCTGCTGTCTTCTGTACAGAGAAATATCTATTTAACTTACACTTGTTGTTTAGATGTTATAATTACTAATGTTGATATTTATTAAAATAAATATAATATTTTTCATTTTCTGTTATTGCCTTGTTTTTCATTATTAATGCATTTTTAAGATAAATTTGAATGAACTGTTATGAATGAAATAAACATCTCTACCAAAAACTTTGAACGCATTTCTGTAACAGTAGTCTAAATTTTCCACATAAGAAATTTGAGAATGTTGTTAATCTTGAACTTGGTATTCACAGAAAAACAGTTCTGTGTTGGTTAAACAAGTGCACACTTCACCATCAAACCCATCTCTGAAGCTGTATCCTTTTTCATAGAACATGATTATTGTAAACACTCGTGTGAAAACAACTGTGATTTCTTCAAGTGAGGATAATGTAAATTCTCTTAACCCACTTGATCGCTGACTGTAAATCATAAAACAAAAGACCTGAATTGATATAAGGAACATGTTTTTGTTTGCGTACATTTCAATAAAAATATTGAGTCCTTTTTCACATTTGCAGTTTACAAAAGGCATTTTTCTTACACATTCATATTCACTAGAAATATGTTTTAAATTTTGTTGTAAAAGAAAGTAATAGTAAATAACAGGAGATAAAATATAATAAAATGATGACAATTCGATTTAAACACTGGAATAATATTTACATTATGAAAAATTAGAATGTAATTTGATATTCAGTCTTATCTACAAACACATATTATTTTTGTCTACATCCATGGTTATGAATTATAAAGGATTTATTGATTTATTTATTGATTTATTTATTTTTAAACTTTTCTACCCAGTGTTACTACACTTGAAAAGTTTTAATATGTTCTTTTCTTCATTTGTGCACGATGCATACAGCTGTCAGTTTTAAACACACACACACACACTCACACACGTGTATCAGCACTAGTGATAGTAGTATGCGTGTGTGTATCAGTAACAGTGATAACTGCTACTCTGATAATAGTGTGTGTCTGTGTGTGTGTATCAGTAACAGTGATAACTGCTACTCTGATAATAGTGTGTGTCTGTGTGTGAGTTTATTTCTACTCTCATAACAGTGTGTATATCAGAATAGTGATAATTTCTACTCTGATAAGTGTGTGTGTCAGTGTTTCATCAATTGTGATAATTGCTACTCTCATAATAGTATGTGTTTGAGTTTGTGATAATAGTGATAATTGCTACTCTGATAATACTGTGTGTGAGTCTACCAGCACTGACAACTTGATAGGTCTGATAATAGTGTGTGTATTTATGTGTGGTTCTGTATGTGTGTGTATCACCAACAGTGACAATTGCTACTTTGATAATAGTATGTTTGTGTAACTATATCAGCAATATTACATCAATAGAGATAATCAGTTGTCATAATAATAGTATAATAGTATGTGTGTTTGTTTGTTTGTAAGTGTATCAGCAATACTGAATACTGTGTGTGAGTGTATCAGCCCTGATACTGATAACTGCAACTCTGAGTGTGTGTGTGTGTGTTTATCAGCAGTAGTGATGATTGCTTCTGTGATAATAGTGAGTATGTGTATATTGTTATAACTGCTTCTCTGATAATATTCTGTGCCGTGTATCAGCAATACTGATAACTGCTATTCTGATAATAATTTGTGTGTGGGACTGTGTATATCACAATAATGATATTTGCTACTCTGACAATGTATGTGTGTGTGGGTGTATCAACAATACAGATAACTACTAATAATAGTTTAACATCAATGTGTGTAACTAATAATGTGAGTGTATCAGCAATGTCAGCCCTACTGATAATTCCTACCTGGTAATAGTGTATGTGTGTGTGTGTGTGTGTGTGTGTTGTTATGCGATAATAGTGACAATTCCTATTTGATAATAGTATGTGTGTATATCAGCAATACAGATAACTACTAATAATAGTTTAAGTGTATGTGTGTGAGTATCAGCAATAGTGATAACTGCTACTCTGATAATAGTAAGTGTGTCTGTGGTACTGTGTATGTATGTGTATCAGTAACACTGATAATAGTATGTGTGTGTGTGTGTGGGTCAGCAATACTGACAATTGCTACTCTGATAATAGTATGTGTGTGTGTATGTATGAGCAATACTGATAACTGTCAGTCTGATAATAGTGTATGTGTATGTCTGTGAGTGTATCAGCAATAATGATACTTTCTACACACATAACTGTGTGCTTGTATATCTGCAACAGTGATAATTGCTACTCTAATAATAGTGTGCATGTGTGTGTGTCAGCAATGTGTTCAGAAATATTTGGTTATCAATTTATATGTTTAAATGTTTTAGTCTTTGGGACACAAAGGGACACATGTCTGAGTTAAAGAGCTTTTCTATTATTACTATTATTAAGGTTGTTATAATGACAAAGCAGTATTTGTCAGTGTTTTATTTGCAGTTTAGATTCTACTTCCTTGATTACTTTATATAGTATTAGAAAAATTAAATAAAATAAAAATTTAATACCAACTTCTGAGTTAAATTATTAAAACATTAAAAGATAAAAATGTTCAGGTAGCAGAAAAAAGACAACTAAAAAATGTTAACTGATAAGAATCAACTTTGTTTTGCATCGTCAGTATCATCAAATCTGATCTGAGTTTCCACTACTCAGAACTAACCGACAACAATGATGACATATGTAGGACATTTTAATTGATATTTTTGTTTCAGATGATAATACATTTTTTTAAATTTAATTTTCACTTAGCATTGACATTTGCCTTTTCATTTTAACAGGAATTTAGCTTCCAATCAACAAACTAAATTACAAGCCTTGGATGCCTTAACAAAATGATTTAACTGAGAAGTATCATTTAAAATTTATAATATTAATGTATTTGCTAACTGAAAATAAGTTTAAAAGATTGATGATGATCAATCTCTGATCATAAGTAACTGACATTTTAAAGTTTCTGATTTTCTCTTCATTCTTTAGATTTTTCTTCTCTCTCGTTATCATCATTTCCTTCCTCTGAATCCTTTCTCTTTTCCCTGCTCGTTTTTCGATTTCTGTTTCTTTGGCTTTTCAGTTTCTGTTATAGTTTTTTCAAATGGTGGCAGCCTACGTGGTGTTTTCATCACAAACAAAA
The DNA here is from genome assembly GCA_012295275.1 of Chrysomallon squamiferum. Lineage (NCBI taxonomy): Eukaryota > Metazoa > Mollusca > Gastropoda > Neomphalida > Peltospiridae > Chrysomallon > Chrysomallon squamiferum. The sequence goes on from CM022677.1 coordinate 11,885,617, forward strand.
GAAAGACAAAATAAAGTTTATCTATGTGTATTTGTGAGCATCTGTTTAATCTGTCTGTCTGTGCGTGTGTGTGTGTGTGTGTGTGTGTGTGAGTGCGTGTTTGAATTATACATTTAGTCACAGACTTACACACTTACCCATCTGATGGTTGACCTGTAAGATTCCAGGAATCTGAAAAGTGTAAACTGAATATTTAAAGTACTTTAAAATAAATTAAATTAAATAAAACAATTAAAATGAAATTAAACCTCAAAATGTTTCCAGGTTTCACTGATTTAACTTACAAACATTTCTAAATTAAGTAAGCTAGGTTTACAGGGCAGCTGTTTCCTCTTTTTAAATTCGTTTTTATGTAAACATATTTTTTAAAACAAACAGATTAACTAACCTAGATATATTATAATTTAAAAAAATTAAAAAAGATTACAAAAACTTAACTATTAAAATACATATGACATATGTGAATTTTTAAGTCAAATTAGCAAAAGAACTTTTGAAGTAAGAATCACTAATACAAAGTTATCAAAGCAGATGTATAAATATGAAATTAATATTTGACATACGCATGTTACAAAACAATAATTAAAAAATGAAGCTCAATTTAAAATATAAAAACAAAAATCTACACCCATTCTCAAAACTTTGTCTCAAGATTAACACACACATTTATATTAAAATAGCTTGAACAGGATAAAAAAAAAATCCAAAAGAATTAACTTTCATTTTATTTTGTATTTAAAAAATACATTTAATATTTCATATTTCATCATCATCATTATTATAATATTTCATTATTTTTATTCATGTATTTGATTTTGTTGTCAAACTGAAGAAATTTCTTAAATAAGATTTTGGTTTCTTTTCAATTAACGTTATGTTGAACATTTAACGTGTACGTCTAAAGCTTGGATCAGTGGTAAACCACCTACCTCTCCGTAACAGTACAACAATGACAACCACTGCTCCACAGAGCAGAGACAAAGCACAGAAAACTGCCCCTGCCACATAAACATCGCTTTTACAAGAACTGCCTGAAATCAACACAATTATGAAATCAGTAACACTTTTTGTATTAACTAGCACAGTTATGATAATACAAATGTGTTACACTGTTTAACTTAACTAGTACTAAGTGATATTCAAACACAAATATGTTACACTTTAAATTAACTACAACTGTAATATTTAAATACAAATGTGTTACACAGTTTAAATTAATTTGATATTCAAATGCAACTGTTACAACTGTTGAAAATAACTAGAACTGTAATATTTAAATACAAATATCTTACACTGTTTAAATTAACTACAACTGTAATATATAAATATAAATGTGTTACACAGTTTAAATCAATTAGAACTGTGATATTGAAATACAACTGTTACAGTTTAAATTAACTAGAACTGTGACATTTAAATGCAAATTTTATAAAGTTTAAATTAACTAGAACTGTGACATTTAAATACAAATTTGTTAAAGTTTAAGTGATATTCAAACCAGAAACCATTCACTGTGAAATATTACTGTCGAATTGATAAGGACAGACATTCTAACATTTAATTCAAACCTAATCTGCAGTATAGGTAAGTCAATATGCATTTACTTACATGTATGTTCCATATTAAGACAGCCCACAGAAATCAGCCCAAGAACAATTTGTATGAAACCAAAAACCACAAGGACAATCCATCGTTTTTTAAAATCTTCTGAAACAGATATAAAATGTGTACTAATATATCATTGTTTAGTTATTTCACTTCTACATTAAATAGTTTATCCCCAAAAGACTTGAAAAATAATAATAATAAATAAATAAAAAATTAAATTTGATTAACTGATACTGTATTTTCAAGTAGTCTTAAAGGCAGCCAAACCTATATTATGTATGTTACCTAAAATAAAGAAATAGAAAACTGTCTTCCATAATGAAACTGGTTTGTAACCAGTTACTTGGCTTTATGAAATGTTTTTAAAAGTATACTTACTCAGGAGGGTCAGATACAGAAATAAGTAGACAACTACAACAACCATCCAGACAGCCAGCATCACACTAAGAACCACTGTGCAGTCACAAACACAGACTTCAGCTGAAAATAAAACATTAAAAGTTTACATCTTTAACATTTATGTTATACATTAGCAGTTACCAGATGTTAATCATACTTATGATCTTATATTAGTATTAGAGAAAGCTGACCATATTATGGATTACTCTTATTTTTTAAACAGACATCTTCTTAGACAAGATACCAAGTAGAATGCTGTTAAACAAACCAGTAATTTGTATATCCTGTGAATTTCTAATCAGATATAACTTTTAAAAATGATATACATCTAATGTCTCTAAAGAATTAAATGCTAAAAACAAAAAAAAAAAAAAAAAAGATTCCAATGCTGGATGTATTTCTGTGCCGTTATAATTTACGAGACTCATGTAAAAATATTATAAACATTTCAAATGTTCTCGTTATTTAGAACACTTCAATTGAAACAATTCAGTATTTGTAAGCAAACCCTATAATATTTCTATATTATATTTCAGAATATTATACACTATATTCATTGCCTTACCTCTTAACTTAAAGAGTGTCTTAGTAAGTGTAGTTGTTTATATTTGTTAATAGTGATATATAGGTGGTTCATGCATATAGATACTGTATATAGTTAGAAAATCTAAATAAATATGATCCAAAAAACAAAGGCACTGATTATTATTATTATTATTATTATTATTATTATTATTATTATTATTTTATTTTTATTTTTATTATTATTATTATTATTATTGGTAGTAGTAAGAGTTCTAATGTTCATCTTCCTTATCTCTTATCTCAGGAATATGATTTAAAATGTTGAAAACAACTGAAACACGTATTTATCTTTAAATAAGCGAACCCACATCTGTTTTAGACTGATATTTTAAGGACCAGATTTTCTTTTAGATACAAAAGGTAACCAGTTTATTTATCAATTTTTCAAAAAAGCTCTTCAGTATTAAAAGTGTAGTTTCATTTTTGTATGTACAGAAGAACAGAACAAGGTTTTACATTTTCAACCAATTCTGTAATCTGACAGACTGTGAACTAATTGATGTGCCTGACAGAGAGATTATCTGCAACAGAGATGCAGTTTTAGGTGGTGATAAAAAAGTAAATTTGAAAACACAACATTAATCAATCTGACTGTATTTTCATGCATTGAAGAACTTGAAATAAAATCAATAAAATGGATGTTCTGTATTTAGCTACCAACACCTAAAATACAAAACATGAGTGAATCTGAGCAATCTGAGTGAATGCTGCCTGCAGCATCTGGAACAAATAAAAAACTTTGGTTATTTAACTGTGTAGTAATACTGCTTTAAACTGTTTTCAGTTTGTTCAGTGAAAGTGAATGTGAGACAAATATCAGATTTACTCCATAATCAAGTCACACATCTAAAATGAAAACATTATCTGTGCAACAAAAGCTGATAAGAAAAATAAATATCTTAATATAGGATTTAAAATCAGCAACTGAGAAAATCAAAATACATTCTTTACATCAAACAACATTTTAAAAGTTCTACTATTTAAATTTCACAATTCTTTTACACTGCTCCTTGAAAAATAAAAAATCTTGAACAATTTTTTATATAGTTTTTCTATATAACTTTATAACTTTACATTGGTCTATTGTTAACAGATATTTAAAAGTGTCTCTCTCTCTCTCTCTATGCTAGAAAGTGAGATATTGTAGTTGTTAAATTTAATTGGATGTGTTTTTTAAGAGTAAAAGTAATAATAATTCACAACAGATTTTGTATCTGTTAGAGGATGAGTCATTACAATATTTACATGGGTGAAACTTCATGTTAATTGATTCATTACAATAGCAGTTTAGGAAGCTGGTCATATTTGGTAACACTACCAACCTACAAATTCTTAAACGTTGTGTAAATACCATTAATCATGTTCCAAATACCAAATATAAAACTTATAACTGAGTTATAACTGCAAATGTTATTAATAGACAACAAGGACAGTAAGACAGTTTTAGATGCATCATTTTCAGTGGTTATAACTGGACTGATACGATAGTTAAAAATGCTCTTGTCTAGCTGATTGTATTGTTAGTTTATGTACATTTTCTGTCCTGTTTTGCTATAATGAAATGTGACCTTTGATGGCCATATCGTGTCAAATAGATGTCCAATTGTTATCTGCATCCCTCATTACAAGCCAGCTTAATTATTCTCAGGCACAATTTGCAGTTAGCAATAATTATTACAAATAAAAAATAAAATAAAACAATTAACAGGAATAAAGTATGGGGTAAAATGTATAATATAACAAAACCAGTCAATGCTGACTTAATAAAGAAAATTATTACATCTATTTATTTGATGTTTTAGTATCATTATCAAAGTTCAAAACTGAACTGAAGATTATTTTTAATTATATTATCATTCTATTTAATGTGATCCTTATACTTACATGATTTCAGTTTTGCCTCTGTTTTGTGTGAAACAGAAGATGGAATAAAATATTGTCACAGAAAACAATTCTAAATACAATCTATTACTTAAATAATCACAAGCTTGTTAAAGGAAGGATTACTCACATGTACCTATGTATACAAACACTTACTGACTGACTGTCTTGTTTCTGCTGTTGTAAATTATTTTACAATACATTAAAACATTTAAAAATGAACACAATTTTTAAACTATACGAAAACTATCAATAAATAGAAAAATAAGTAAAAAGGAATACTAATCTGGTAGTTACCAAATATGACCAGCTTCCTAAACTGCTATTGTAATGAATGAATTAACATGACGTTTCACCCATGTAAATATTGTAATGACTCATCCTCTAACAGATACAAACAAAAACATAAATCTAAGAATGACATTTCAAAGTAATTTTGAGTAAATATCTTAAAATAAAAAAAATAAAAAAAATAAAAAGTTTGGGTTTCATGCTTTGTATTTAACAGGGACTTCATGTATATAGGAAACATTTTGTACAGTCATAACTACACTGGCCATGATATAGAACTTTAAACAGAGGTCTGAGTAAAGACTTTTATTCAGCAAGATAAACTGTATGATCTTAATATTTTAAAACAGCCAGACACTTAGAAACAAGCAGCTAAATATGCCACAGCATTAATTATAAATACAATTAGTGACCAATACAAGCATGCTTGAACACATGTATGATGGGAAAGCATGGCTAAGAATTACTCACATCCAATGATTAGCAATACTGAATTGTATTATTGTAAATAAAGCTAATTTAAAAAGGAGATTTTGAAGTTATTAATTTTAAAGTGTAAGTTTAATGTAATAAAAAATATTTTATTTTTATTTTAGGAGTAAAGGAGGAGATGAGATGTAACAATATGTAAGACTCCAACCCAGTGACAGTTATTTAACTAATCTATATATACACGTCATGTATTCATATACAATTACCTATTAATATAATAATAATTAACAGTTTTATAGCTAAATAGTAAAATAATATAAAAAATTATGTAAATTTTCAAACTGGACTTTATCAGACAAATTATATTAATCACCAACACAAATATTATAATTATAATAATTATTTTTATTAAAATTAATTAGTGATTTTGCAAAATAAAATTTAAGTTTTTTCTATTAAAACCAGTGGAAGGGGAACTGGGGTTACATGAATGATTAGCACAAGGTTAGGGCTAACAATGTGATTACGTTACTTACTGCTTGATGGTGTTGTTTCTGTTCATGTTGATTCTAATATAAACACATTAATATGAATAAAATAAATAATGTTTATGAATTAAACTTTAGTATGGTAAAAACAAGTGAAGTGGAGAAAATACATTTTAAAAAAGAAAAAGAAAAATATCCAATAAATATTAATATTAATAATAAAATTATTATTACTATAATATCAAAGGACAAGGTGATGCAAACAGTGATTACTAAAACTAGACAAGTAACCTTAATATCTAATTTATAAATAATTCAGATAATAAATCAGAAATATAATCAGATCAAATGTAAAAATTCTGGTCCGTCTCATTAAAACATCCATACAGGACATTCCACAACAAAACACACTGTCAGAGCAGGCCAACAACTGGTAATTTCTGGGTTCAAACCATACATACTCAACATATGTATTGGTGAAACTTTACATATAAAAAAACCAGGTATATAACAGTAATAGTGATGCTCTATGATCTAGTGAAGAAGAAAAGAAAGAATGAAAGAGAAAATAAATTTGTTTCAAGGTTTTTCTCAATTTTAGTTAATATATTTTAATCTGTCATGGAAGTTCTTACTGC
>CM022677.1:11892138-11897138 GCA_012295275.1 Chrysomallon squamiferum
TTTGAATATACAAGTATATCAAATAACATACTGCTTAGCAGGACGTTGACGTCACAAACAGTTGATAACGTCACCACTGTGTTATCTCTGCTTGCAACTACTCATAGTGTTGACCTCAGATACCCCGATATTGTATCTACAGTTTACTTGTATCAGTCTGATCTCAGATTAACAACTATTCTCCAAAATAATGGTTATACTACTTCAATATATACATAAATACATACATACGTACATCACACACACACGCACCCATACATACATGCATGCATACACAAATACATACCCACACATACATACATACACACAAATATATATATATAGACGAAAGTAATCCACTTGTTACTACATAAACTCACGTGTCTAAGGAATAAAGAAACAAAACGAGGTTTCAAATTAAAGGGTTTTAATATTATTAGTTAATTTCTTAAATAGCAATGTTAACATTAACATATCAGTTCCATCCAAACCCAATGTGTTAAAAGTAATCTTTAACAAAAACAACTTCAGCTTGCGTTCTGTTGTATTTTGAAGAAGAACATGAACCTCCAGATAACACAAGTTTAACAAGTATCTATTTCTGGTACTTAGACAACTGGCACTAATAATCTATCTGTAATCATTTGTATCATTTATTTAAAAATAGAACTAATTACATTGTTATTACTACTAAATCACGACATCTCTACTTGTTAGTTATAGAAAATTACTGAAAGCAATCAGTTCCGAAGTTGTGTTTGTTGTTGTCCTTTTCAAGATTTCTAATGTTCTGCACGCGCAGTTCAATACTGTCGTCTGCTTTGAGTTCAAACAACGCGCCTTGGTAAGTGGGAGTAAAGCCTTGTATCCCTGGTGATGGCAAAGCAACGTGAGAGTTGAAAAATTCGAGTAATTTCTCTTCGTGTTTCCCGCCATTTCTAAGCCAGATGGAATGAGCAGAAGTGGCGTCGTCTTGTATTTGGTCGTTCACGAAAACAAGATGAGCGTAAATAAAACACGTGCCAGGCGTTTTTACTTGAATGCGGCCATCTTTGTACATCATCCTCTTCCCAATGAACGCAGAGGCTTGCTTCCAGTGGAGAATATTCTGTCCTTCTTCATAGTAATAATAATAATAATAATAATAATAAATATTAATAATTGTTTAGCAAACTCTGCCTTTCTCTCTATCTCTCATACACAGGTACACATCCACATTAAATGTAGAAACTCTAATAAAAAGACTGATAAATTATTATTATTATTATTATTATTATTGTTATTATTATTATTATTATTATTATTATTATTATTATTATTATTATAATTGTTATTATTATTATTTGACAATAAATAGTTAATATGGTAACATAATGAACACATCTGTTATTTAAAAATGATTTTTGATACTTAAACAATTCAATACTGTTTAACCTTTAACGAACTTTGACCTCACCTGACCTCACCCAGTCAATTTCGCGTAGATATGCTGTGCGGTCATTCTCCCCATCAAAACGTGGGTCAGAATCTAAAAAAAAGAATGACATACATATATATATATATATTTCGACGTTAATGTTTTTAATTATGCTACATTTAGCACAAGCTCAGTCTATATTGAAAATATCTCGGTCGATTCCGGTCAGTCGGAACACCTCGTCACATTCCGCTACGCTCATATTTCAAAGAAATGTACGAAATGTTCCGAATATGTAACAAGGTGCGGAACCTACCCGAGTTGTAACGAATCCCGCCTCTACAAAAATTTCAGTATTACTCAGCGGTTAGGACGAAGTCGGTATTGTTTATTTATTCACTGCCCACTGCGCATAACGTCTAATTATAGAACCGGGGATTTCCACGTCGATTGTTAAATAATTCGTCAATCCTCTGATGAAACAAAATACAATATATTAATGTTTATAGGATCACTGGATGGCAAAGTAATTCACCGTTCAGACAGAGGAACTGACAGGGGCAGATAGAGAAAAAGAAATAAGAGTTTTTGATTTTTCTAATTTTCTCCGAATTTGAGTGTGTGTGAATGTGTGTGTGTATGTGTGTATGTATGTATGTATATGTGTGTATGTGTATGTGTACGGGTCATAAATGTCACTTTTTAGTTTTAGATGTATTAAGAATATTATTGTATATTAAGAATGATTTACTACTCACTTTTGGCTCTCTCTTGCTGGTACTTTGTTTCTACAAACTGCGAATAAATAGAAATGTACAAAAGAATCAACATTTTTATTTGATATGTAAGAACATACACATATACATACACACATCATGAACTACAGCAACAACAAGTATAACAATCATAATAATAATAATAATAATAATAATAATAATAGTAATAATAATAATAAAAATAATAATAATAACCTTTGTTACGATGTCGATCAGGTTTCGCTCACGACCAGCACAGCACATATTTCCATCTTCTCGAACGTCGAAGTCGTAGATGTTGTCAGTTTTGTCATCGTCGGTGAGATAAACATCTTTGCACGGAAAGCAGACGTCGTCGTCCCATTGCACAACGGTTTGACGTTGTGGCTGCACCCGTGGTGTAGTGAAAGTTAGAGATATAACGATCACCAGAAAGATGTCGATGAAAAGAAAAAGGACAATGATCTCTGTCCAGAATTTGTTTTTCTCTTTTTCTGCATCTTTATCTTCGTCTAAATTGTCTTCTCCATTTGGTTTGATGAGTGGCTCGTCACTTCTGCTTGGATTACACCTTTTTCTCTGTTTCACTTCTTTGTTTTGTAACAAACTTTCGTTGTTACGATCCATTTCTTTTTTATCTGAGAAAACTTGTATATCGCTCAAATACAAACAGCGAACTGGGAAATGTTTGTTTGCTGTTTCTTTTAAGATGGTTTTCGACTAATAAAATGATCAAACACGATGCATCTTGAATCTGATTACATCGGCGCTTTGCCAATTACTTTTGAGTGAGAATCACTCCAGTCACAATGCTGTATAATTGAAAGGGTTTAATGTTTCGTGTTCACTGTAGGGATCAGTCCTTCAGGTCAGTTCTGTTCTTTATTATGGTAAATATATCTGTGAATGGCATTTTGCCAGTAATGCTACTCATCATGCGCTCTACAGTTCATATTTCAAACTTATTATTTGGCCACACCTTAAACGCAATCTGATAATCCTTGTCTCTTAGAAAAAAACTCCGACCTGTGACTTAGGAACTGTTTTTATTTATCTGTGATACATTCTTCTTTGTAATGTAATCCTACAGGTCATTGCAAAGCCACTGTCTAAGTCAGAGTATACACCCTGTGATTTTGATTGTTTGGCAGTTATTTTGGATTCAGGTACTGAGTGAAATGGGTTCATCAGTCAGGAAGAGTTCGTTCTAGGAATTAGTGGTTCATTTCAATTCTTTATGATCGTTAGCTTTATAGCTTATTGATATGCAATACAAAAAATGCAACAAGTACAAAAGAGAAAAGAAGAATAAAAAAAATGAAATGAAATGTTAAACTCATTAGTTCATTCATTCATCGATTACTTGAGTTTTTTTGTTTACTTTAGTTTTTGGGTTCTAGTTGTTATTGTTGTTTTTGTTGTCGTCGTGGTAGTAGTAGTAGTAGTATAAACAACAAGTATCAAAAAGGATAATTCAACAGAGGTCCTTTCAGTTTTGACAGACTCTATTTATATATAATTAACTAATAAAAAGAACAACAATAGCAACAACACCAGTAACAACAACGACAACTCTGCCTCCCCCTCTCTCTCTCTCTCTCTCTCTCTCTCTCTCTCTCTCTCTCTATGCTATTCTCTCTCTCTCTTTCTCTCTCTCTATGCTATTCTCTCTGTCTCTCTCTCTGCCTCTCTCTCTCTCTCTCTCTCTCTCTCTCTCTCTCTCTCTCTCTCTCTAAGTTTAATATTTTCTTTTGTTTGTTCATCTGCGCATTCTGACTATTACAGCTGGTATATCAAATGAAAGACCTCCCTATTTATTTCACTGTTTGGTACATATATTGTGAATGAATAATCTCTCTCTCTCTCTCTCTCTCTCTCTCTCTCTCTCTCTCTCTCTCTCTCTCTCTCTCTCTCTCCCCCCCCCCGATGATGAAACATTTGAAAGGCAAGTTTAGAGATAATAATTTTTTGGGTTTCATTCTTGAAACCCTGATTTTACGGTCGTAAATGATAAACAAAATATTTCATTTCAAACATCTTCTCTGGCTTCATATAATGAAAGGAAATTGCATGGTCATTGGGAGCCTGGTATATCTAAAAACAGAGAAAACGTAAGTTAGAAAATGATTATACACACACACATACTGATGGATACATATATCAGAGAGAGAGAGAGAGAGAGAGAGAGAGAGAGAGAGAGAGAGAGAGAGAGAGAGAGAGAGAGAGAGAGAGAGAGAGAGAGAGAGAGAGAGAATATATTTATAACTTTTCAGTTTTAAACGCTCGTATGTGAAAATCAGGGTCTCTGTGTGTTATCTATATATGAGTGTATGTGAAGAGGAATGCCTGTCTATCTGTCTGTTTATCTAATTTGTAACATGAAAATAGATATGATACATGTTACTTGTCAAAGTTTAATGTCTCCTACAAAGCTATTCTCACGCCTTTCAATTTGTGAAAAAACGTTGCTCTTCGCGCGAAAAAGAAATTTCTATTAAAAATTACAAACAGAACTAAAAAGTTTGAGACTCAAAAATATTTTGGAAAAATAATTGGATGACTTTTATTAGGAAAACTTTATATGAATTGGGATTGGGATATATATCGATACATTAATGAAAATATAAAAAAAATGTTTGTGCATAATTAAGCAAATAATATATGACGAAGCAACGCAGAATGTTACAATTCAGTTAAATACATCTGTGAAATGTCATAATTTCTATAAATACATCACAGATGGTGTAACATTTCAGTTTCATTTAGTTAAATCTGTACCAATGATTTATAAAAGATACTGAACTAAAGTGAGGCTATCTACACATCAGCTGACAAATGAGACCGGGAGA
>CM022677.1:11902138-11921831 GCA_012295275.1 Chrysomallon squamiferum
AAGAGCAATACACCAGTAAGAGAGATTACAAAAATATGTTTTAATATATTTGAATATTTCTATTAATTTGCTAAAATTTTGATATTTACACTGTTTTAGTCTTTTAGTTCAGTTTACGATGACTGCCAGGAATATTAAGTAAATAAACATTTTAAACCTATATAGCAATTACATTAGGCAGTAAGAAAATGGTCTTGTAATACTGATTCTACTTGAAATACTAACATACTAGCATGATGGAAATACATTTGAGATTATTCTTACAATCTTTAATTAACGTTTAACAATCGTTATAGTTACATCATTTACAATAAATTATTTGATTATTAAAATATTTAATTGTAACATACTTTCCTGCCACTTTAATATAAGTAAATTTTTGCCCCTTTTTTCAGATTTTACTAACAGATATTACTAACAGCAAATTACACATGTTCTGTTCACTAGTCTATTAGGCTGTCATGCAAATTATTACAAGGTTTGTTGGTGTAATAAACCATTATTACATTGATTCTATACTATCTAAAGTAAACATCATTTATGAGACATTTATATACATTTTTCAATACTATTCTGTGCATAAAAATAAATTTTGCTTCTTTTAATTAAATCCATCCTTAATGAAATGAGCTATAAAACACAAAAGTGAATGAATAAAACAAACCTTTATAGGAGCATTCAGTCCACACATAGACATGGATATTTTAGATCCTGGACAAAACAAAATTAAACTCATTCTTAATTAAAAAAAAAAAAAAAATTGTAGTTATATAGATTATATTTTTAATTAAAAAAAAAAAAAAAAAAACACACACACACACACACGCACACACACACACTATTACAACCTAAAAACAACAAATAATATAATTTATAAATTGTCTTCTTTTGTGTTGAAACACTAATATAAATTGCATTTTAAACCCCAACACAATAATTAAGTAGCATCAGTGACAACAAAGATATGAATAAATTCTTAAGAGCTTTTAATGCACAAACAAATAATTTACATTATTTTTTCTTACAAAATATCTGAATTAACAGCCTTTTTCATCAATGTATATCTGATAAGGGCTAACAAGTCTCTTCAAGTTCTGTTTGATCTTTTTCATGTGGTTGTTTAATGTTCCCAGCACGAGTAACCATTACTTCCCACTAACACATGCATGGAAATGAAAGTCATTCTCTCATCTCTCTGTGAAAATATATAATGTTTATTAGTATTAAAGGTATTTTATCTGTTTTTATCAATGTAAATTATTGCTAAATATACGCGAGTATGCAACATAAAATATAAAAGGTAAAAAGAGAAACAATAAGAGTAAAACTGTAAGTGGAGAAAGTGAACAGAAAATAAGGGTAAGCAGTAGCCAAGCTGGTCAAGAAGTCGCTATTACAAGGATGTCAAATACACAGAATAACAAGATGTTCATCTGCACCATTTTATCAGTCAACACCAATTCAACAGTGTCAGCAGTCACAGTATGGTCAATACAGACAAACCTAATGATCCCACTGTCAGTATTCTGGTTTAATTTCACCAGTTGTGAACAGTCAAGATGTCAGTATAAAATTAGATTCTTTGACTAGAAAGTTAGATATAATGTATGATAAACTGGAAAAATTGGACATGATTGAAAAACATTCGAACAGTATGGAAATAACTGTACAAGATATCAGTGGTAAACTGATTGATATTAAGAAAAAAGTGCAAGATATGGAAAAGGGTACAAACTCGCTTCATACGTGACAATTTAATCTTTAGTGGGATTCCAGAGAAAGACACAGATGAGGAGTTGAAAAGTTTTATAAAAAATGAAATGAAAGTAGACTTTGACAGATTGAATCAACCGGGGAAGAAGTTCGATGGATCTATAAGGCCTATTGTTGCTAAATTCATTTTATATAATGACATTGAAATAATGAGAAGAGCTGCACACAAAACACTTATAAACAAGCATTATGGAGTTAATGAACAATTCCAGAAAGAAATTAATGACAGGAGATATTTACTATATCCACATTACAAACCAGCAAAAAGGCAAGCGTAAAGACTAGTGTTAAATGGTGATAAACTGTATATCGAGGTCAGGCTGTTTACACTGGGAGAGGATGGGCCAGAAGCCAGTATGACATACACCTTAAACTTCTAAACATGTGCATTTTAATTTTCTTATTATATAGCTGTAACACATACTTCTCTGTAATCTACAGTTTATGAGAATGAAGTCATTGTCACTGTACAACTGAGTCTCATCTCCTATAAAAACACACATTATATTTGGCCTGACTTTTATTTGTAGAATTCCCTGGTTATTAATTATTACTCCTTTTTATAAATAAATAAATAAATTAATTAATTAATAAAGTAAAAAGAACTTAAAATATTAGTGTGATCTGGTTTATAGTTGCTGTGTAATTTCATGAGTTGTCTTAAGGATTATTCTTTATTATATTATATTTTCATGTTTGCTGCTTAATTCAATATAAGAGAAAATATTATGCACATAAATTTGAGAAAAACAAATAAAATGGAAAGGTTCACAATGAATAATGTATTTAAATACCTGCTGGACAGCACCAAATACTTCAACTCTACTGGAGACTCAAGCTGCTCTTTGTTCCAAAATGTCAATTCAAATTTGTATTTATCAACAATTTCTTGAACATTTTTATCCATAACAAGCTGATTTAACTTCTGAAAATAAACAGTTTAAATCCACAGTTTAGTATATTTGTTTCTTTAATTCCTATAAATATATGATAAATGATCTGAATGTTATTCAGTAAATACTGACATTTTCTTGTTATAAAACTATTCAATAAATTCAGTCAGCATGAATCAATATAATTATTACACTAAAAATTGAAATATAACCGTTTTTAAATATTTTGTTTTGTATTCTAATGAGATTTAATGATGCAGTTACCAATTCAAATTATTTACTGAAAGATAATCTAAATCTAGACAGATAAAATAAACATGAATTTGAATCATATAATTAAAGTTAAAGTAGAATTTTTCATTCAGAAACACCTTCAACAAAATTAATAAGATCTGTTTTTCTGTATGAACTGATTTCACACATACCTCAACAGCATTCCTTAAGCCATGTAGTTCTTGGTCATATTTTTGTGAGTTAAGAAGAAACTGTTTTGATTACTCCTAGTTCAAATATAAGCTAAAAAGAAATAAAACAATGCTAATGGAAGTATTCTAAGTCACCTGCTGCTCAACTTCCAGGCTTTTGTCTTTGCCACTGTCATGCACAGTGTCTTTCTTTGCCTGGTTTTAGTACAATCAAGTTATTCAAGTTATTGTAGTTAATTACTACAACAACAACAATTATTACTACTATTACTACTACTGCTGCTGTTATACTACTCTTCTTGTTACATTTATCGTAAACAATTTCTCTAAAAAGAACTACTATCAGTACTGCTGCTACTACTACCACTACAACCAGTCTCACAAGATACATTACTATTACAAAGCTTTGGAGATAGCATCATCAAGTAAAACATCACCAAGACCAATTCTACATCATTACTGCAAAAAGTAGTTTATTTTTAATGCTACAAGTACTAATGCTATAACAACTACATTACTACAACAATGGCAATGACTGCTACTACTACTATAACAACAACCTCTATAGATGTTCTTGTTCTGCCATATTCTTTGATGACATTTCTCTCCTGTGGTGATCTCACAGAATTTTTTTAATTGATTTACCTTTGAAGTTATATATGTATCTGTCAGAGAGGGAGAGAGGGAGAGAGAGAGAGAGAGAGAGAGAGGGAGAAGGAGGGAGGGAGGGAGGGAGAGAGAGAGAGAGAGTAATTCCAGTGGCAGCAAACTTTATTCTCAAACCCCAGATTTTTGGAGAACCTTGCAATACAGTCTGTACAATTTTTTTTTGCCGTTTCTATACCTCCGAGGTGTGCTCTTTAAGAATATGAATGATGCCACTCTGTCATCCTTGGGCAATCCGCACAATATGCAAATTAAGGCCGCCATTACTGAAACTCTTATTTTTGTCAATATCTCAGTAACTATGCATGGTATCATGTTTGTATGTAAAGAATCAGATTAAACCATTACAGTATCGATCACACCAATATTTTCTGCAAAATATGCAAATAGGGGCACCATTTACACTTCGAGTTCTTTAAGTGTTTGCCACAAGCACGAACCCTATCGAGTTCGGTGGCTTCAACACCAAGTTGTGTAAAGAGCAAGGGCAGAGTGTGAAACCAGCGACAAAAGCAGTGTATCTGCCACTGATTGATATGAATCCAGCCCACCCGGACTCCATGCTCACAGCCATGAGCGAGACTCAACGTCTAACGAAGGAATGTGGACAGGACATTACTGTTCTGACAACTGATCAGCAGCTCTACAGAGTTGCAATCAATGTGAAATGGGTTTACCCAGAGGGATTCTCGGATTTCATACCAAGGCTCGGGGGCATGCACATGCTCATGAGTTTTATTGGCCATGTTGGCATATTGATGGCCGACAGTGGTCTTGAGGATATCTTGTAATCGTGTTTTGGAGGTGTGGCACACATGCTGTCGGGGAAGAAGTTCCCACAGAATTTTAGAGCCCTTCGGTTAGTGACAGAAGAACTGTTGTGTGCACATCTGGAAGGATGTGAAAGTCACGAGGAGATGCTTGGAGCGCTTGAAAGCATCTCCTTAAGAAGCATCACAACTCGGCTCTGGGTTCAGAACCTGATAAAACCTGTCTTCATCAAGATGGTCTTCGTGTGGGCAGAACGAGAGGCAGACTGGCCACTCCACCTTTGGGCAGTAGAGCCAATGATGCCATACTTTTTTACCTCTGCTCACTTCAACTGCGCCAGATACGGGTTGTACTACCTGAGTACAATGAAGCGTCTCCCACCTGAAGTGCTTCAGAGCTTCATGAGAGGAGAACACACCATGCGTCACAAGCCAGGACTCTGGAACGGGATCTGGTCCGACATGTGGATAGAGACAACCTTCATGCGTTATGGGCATGGTCCAAATGGAATCATAGGCATAACCCTGAATCCCGAAACCCTAAAAGTATGCACACCTGCAGCATGATCGTTCAAGATATCGCGGACATGTCCGATGACAGTGGAGAGAGGGAGGTGATGAGTCATAAAGAAGAGAAGCCATCGCGCATCACTTCGGATGCCAAGGACAGGGACAAGATACGAGATAAACTTCTGACTTGCATCGATCCCCTGGATCCAACTGGTCATCCTGCTGGTTTGACCAATGTCGTTACTGGTCGGTTTGCACCTGAAACGGTGAACGCACATGATGCAGTGGATATTGGGTCAACTTGTGTCATTTGAAAAGAGCTGGCCTGGCAGATTTAATGCATCCTTATCCAGGTTGGTGGTGAAGAGAAAGGCAGTAAGGGTTGGGAACAATAATGTGTATGACACGAATCTCATCTATTCGCGGGTACTAGGGTTGCAACAGTCACAAGACATTGATATCAAAACTGTCCTTGCGCATGAAATGTCACGCGTGCCTACCTCAATGTTTGATGATGAAGGCAAAATGAGAATCGCAACTACGAAATCAATGCTGAAGAAGAAGCTGCAGGTGACTGTGTCCCAGCGTTTGGTTGAGAAATCAGAGGTAGAAATACTGGATGGCTGTGCTATCCTTTGGGTTATAAACTGGCCTAATCAAGGAACTGGGGCAGATTTTGTCAACGGCTTCACGAGGAATGTGATGAAAAGGGTGGCAAGACAGGACACAAACCGGATCTTTGATCGCTACTTCGACTTCAGCATTAAAAGTGGAACGCGGGCAGTTTGAGCTGGTGACGAAGCGAGCAGACAACACAAACTGCAGTTACATACCCCACTGCCACCCCAGAAGGTTGTACCAGTTGTAATTCAGGACGGCATTGTCTTCTGTAGGGAAGATCTCATGACTTGCCATGAAGAAGCTGATGTAATAATCATACAGCTGATGGTTAAGGCAGCTGAAAGTGGCATGAAAATCGACATCGTTTGTGAGGACACAGAAGTTTTTGTCCTCCTGCTGCACTTCTACGCAAAGTTGAACCTGACCTGTTGTCTTACAATGGAAGGACCATGTGCTGAACGAACTACTATAGACATTTGGGCAACTGCAAGTGAACATGCCAGCCGCCAATGCCCTCTCAGGCTGTGACACTGTGGCTCAGTGCTTTGGAGTAGGAAAAAGCACTGTCTTCAAAGTCCTTAAGAGTGGTGTAGAACTGCTCAAATTGGGCGTATTATCTGAGGACATAGGTGACATCACTGAAGAAGCGACAACATTCATGGCTGCCTGCTACGGGGTCAAAAGCTTGGTGACATCGAACATGTCTGAGGTCCGTGGAGAAGTCTGGTCACGAAGGATGGTTAGAAAAAATTTGACAAAGGCTCCAGAGCTTAAGTAACTTCCAACTTTATAAAGAGGCATTCGAAAAGAAGGTAAAGCAGGCGCACATTCAGACTGCCATTTGGAAATCCACTCTCAACTCAGAACCTCCAGCATTAGATCCTGTCAAGTTCAGATGGGAACGTGACGAACGCACTAGATGCTTGATCCCAGTAACATTGCAACCAAACATTAGTGTTGCTCCACCAGAGGTGCTGGAAATGATAAGGTGGGGTTGTGCTACGGATACACCCTGTTCAATAGCAATGTAGGGATGCTATACAGCTCACAATGTTTTGTGGATGTCACAGAGAAGCACACTGCCGGAATGAGCACACCCGACGGGTTGGTGACTGTGACAATGTTGTTGAAAGTGACTTGTTTGAGTCAAATCAGTAATGGCAACATGCATCAGCATAAGTTAAGGGGATGTTCTGTAACGACTCGGATATACACTGAAGTTGATGAGATTTTCAGTAATGGTGGCCTTAATATGCCTATTCAGCACAAAATATTGGTGTGATCAATACTGTAATGGTTTAATCTGATTCTTTACATAAAAACGTGTATAGACACCAACATTATTTTTATACTATGCATAGTTACTGAGATGTTGACGAAAACAAGATGTTCAGTAATGGCGGCCTTAATTTGCATATTGTGCGGATTGCCCAAGGATGACAGAGTGACATCATTCAGATTCTTAAAGAGCACATCTCAGAGGTATAGAAACAGCAAAAAACTTTGTACGGACTGCAATGCACGCTTATCGGTCCCTACCACCAGACTATCAGCACATCAATTAGAGCTGTATGTGCATTCTGAAAAAATACAAATAAAATAATAAAAATAATAAAAATAATGTTATAAATAAATAACTAGTGTTTCTGTTATTAAAATTTAAATTGTACTGGTACCAGATACTGGATTATTCAGACACAAAGGGGTGTGGGATATTTTTGATATAATTTGCATAATCATTGTAATGATACTGATGATAATGGCAATAATTTAAATAATTAACAAAACAATAGGAAATAAATAAATATTATTCTGCTATTTTACAGTCAATAAAAAGTTGTTAGTATAAAACTTATTTTATTCTCTAAGAAATAAAGATAAGATAAAAAACTCACAACTTGGAATTGTGCAGTCTGCAGCGTCTCTACATCTGATTCATCCTTCTCCATAAAGTAAATTTCCTTTCTAAATAGCACCTGAATAATACTGCAATGACCTATATAAAATATTTAATGTCAATGGAAAACAAAGTTTTTAGAAATTCCAACATGAAACATGATACATTATTTTTTTTTATCATTCTACATTTGTCTGATAAATGCATTTTCTGTATTGCTTATTAACATTTGTGCAATATTTATCTCTGTCTCTCTCTCTCTCACACACATGCACACACACACATATATATATATAAACTAATAAAACATACCCTGCCACTGTTGAGAGGTTCATTACAGGCCTGACACATCACTTGACACCAGACTATTGATTGACAGTGTAGCAGATGAAGTGTTTTTACCAGCATCAGTTTATTTTCACAAAACTGCAGACTTCAGTGGTGCTCTGCTCTTTCCTTCTTGTTCCTGTCCATGCTGATTATAAACCATTGATATATCATATTATAGTATTCCAGCAGCACTTTCACTCTACAGTGTGGTTCTGGTCAATGATTGTGTAGCAGGATGAGAAATTTATAAAATGTTTCACTCACATCTGATTTTTCATAGAAACATTCTTTCAATTCATTTGGAACATTTTCTCCATATGTCCTGGAAAACATCCCAAATAAACAATTATGATAAGAAAAAGAAAATGAATAATAATAATAAAGACTAAAAAAATAATAATAAAAAATAAAACATAATAATAACAAAAAGTAGTACTAATAATAAGATTAAAAAAAAGGAAATAGAACAAAACAAAACAAAATGTAAATAAATTAAAATTGACAATTAAGAAAAGAAGGGAAACAAAGAACAGTTATCACTGAGGATAACAAATTATTTGTGTGTGTGTTAAATATTATAAAAAATAATTGTATTAATATTTTACAGTGTCTACATATGAAATAACCTGGTCATATTTTTCTTAAATTTTTATTTATCTTTATTTGTTTTTATTGTTAACATAGAGCTATACAGTATTTAGCTTAAATAATGAAACTATTTATAGCCTCACCCATTATAACCTTTAATATGTATAAAAAATCAATTAAATATGTTTAATAATGTATAGAGCATGAATTTAACATGAATTTAAAAACAAAAATCATAAAAAACGGACAGAAAACAACCTGTGGAACAAAATTAGCATATTTTTTTTTAAATGGTTTATTAGTTTATTTCAAAATAATAATAATAATAATAATAATAATAATAATAATAAATAAATAAATCCTTTGACAGTTAACACATGGTCGTGTGATGTGTGCTACACAAGTCAATTTATTTTAAAACAAATTTAATTACTCGTCATACAAAATTTGCCCTCGATATATCAGTGATTGGTAAAACAAAATTAAAGACTAAACATTATTTCTTGTTTATATGACGTTGTTTATGCTGTTCACATTAGTACAACCACTGGTGAATTTTATTATTAATCGAGTGTCATTAAATTCAACATCAACAAAAAAAAAAAAAAAAAAAGGTAAATAAATAAATAAATAAATATTATTCCAAAATAAGATGGCTGCCATCACGTGTATGACTTTTAAATTATAATTAAATAAAATGAAAAATATCCAAACACATTAACAACTATAATAATAAGTAGTAATACCTGTCTCCTTCACAAAATGAAATACATTGAGCACATTTTTGTGTTGCATGATAATGCGATTATCCCAATTCTGTAGAATATTCTTCGAACATTTAACAAGAAAGTAAATCCGCAAAGACCGAAATCATCCCGCATTTTTCCGCAAATAAGGTACTAAAAAAAAAAAAAAACTAATAAAAAAAACTATTAAATTAATGTTCAAAACAAATAAAATAAAATAATTTATAAAAATATACTAATTATAAATCGATGTTGTTCTTCTTTTATTTATTTATTTTTTTATTATTAGCCAATCGTTCAGCGTAAACTTCAAATAAACGGTGTTGTTAATTTTTTTTAACCTATTTTTTCTTTCTTCTTATAATTTATATTAATGCACCAAATAAAAGCACAAAGCTTACAACTCACACTAGAATAAGTTGATTATTATTGTCCAGGAATTTACCAATACATTTGAAAACATCTGCTCTGAAAAAAATAAAAAATATTCTTTTCACTTTTATTAAGTATGACAATTCGTGTCCACATCCTACGTTAAAAACTATTATTACTCTTTCTATTAATGAGGCCGTCATTGCCGTCGTTCCAGTATTGTTCTTAACGTCTTGGTGTACATCTCGTTATTCTTTTTCGCTTTTTATTCGCTGTTCTCTTATTTTGTGGCCGTGCGCCTCCTGTGTTTCTTTTAATGTCGCCGTCGCTACCGTCGTAACGGCGTTGTTTTCATTTTTATTAACTATTATTCATAGTTTTTTTAGTGTTCAAATCTTATACTAAAATGTATTATTACCATTTCTATCAATATCGTAGAGTCCTTCTCATTATTCTTTAGCTTTTTTTTTATTAATAATTTCTCATACTTTCTGAGCAGGCGAATCACCTATTGAAATATGTTATTGTGATTTCTATTAATGTCGCCGTCGTTCACATGGTACGAACGCCGTTCCTAAAGTTATTGGTGTATTCCTCGTCATTTCTTTTAGCTTTTTTATTCGCAGTTATTTATATTTTCTGACCCGGCCCGTCCTGTATTAAAATATATTATTATTACGTTTATTAATGTCGTCATCATCACCGTCGTAACGGCGTTGTTTTCAACGTTCAACTTATTATTTTGTCTTTTATTAAGTATTACAATTAGTGTCCACATCCGACATTAAAAAATATCATTACTATTTCTGTTAATAAGGTCGTCATTACCGTCGTTCCAGTATTGTTCTCAGCGTCTTGATGTACACCTGATTACTGCGTGGATGGGGAAATGGATCATTGAAAAGAAGTTGCTGAAAGGTAAGATTAATGTTCAGCAGACACAGAGAAACACTCAGATACTTGACTCAACGTCATGAAAATATCACTTGCAGTTTTAACGCAGCCATCACTATCTGTATTAGACGTCATTAGTTTCTCAACAGAGGTGTAGCGGTAATATTAACACACTGTTTTAGAAAATACAACGTCCGTTTTAGTAATGTGATAATTTTACTAATTCTAAATCGTGAACTAAAAAGGTGTAATTTTACTGTACGTTGAACTTAAATGTTACATTATATATATATATATATACTATACAAAATATTTATATTCAGAGATAATCTGTTAGATATTAGTGACAATCATAAATGATAATTTTACATGGGTTAATGAAAATAAGCGGCTTAATTACGTGTAAAAAGAAAAAGGTGAGAATCAGTTGCTGGTTGAGCGGTGATTTTTACTGTTAAGTATGTTAAGAAATGTTGATTTTGTTAATATCGTACAGGTTACATGTAAACATCTCAGAGTTATTTCCCTGGAATCACGACAGTTTGTAGTTTTTATTTTGTCGAATAAACGGCCGTGATTTATTTTATATTTTGGGTTAGTAATCGTTCTGAACACGTATAAAAAAAAAGCTATGTGAGAAGTTAATTCACAAATACATGCATTTAGTCATCAAACACTCACTAGAATATTACCCAAGCCACGCTGAATCACATACATGTATGTAAAAGAAAAATAAGTAATACTGAGATGAATCTATCTAGAGAGAGAGTTATCTTTCCTTGATGATGAATATCAGCAGACAGTCATAAAAGGAAGGTATTATCTGAAACATTTTAACACTATAAAAGTAAGAATAACAGTTACTGAAAAAGACAACATAACTAGGAGTACAACGCAGGCACGACTCCGGTGATGGCGACGTAAATAATAATAATAATAATAATAATAATAATAATAATAATAATAATAATAATATATTTTAATACTGGGTGCGCACACTACGAAAGTAAGAACAATAGTTATTAAAAAGCACAACATAATAACGAGAAGTAGTTCAATGCAGACAGGACAGCAACCTCGGCGACATTAATAGAAACAATAATAATATATTTTAATGTGGGATGCGCACACTAACAAAGTGAGGATAACACTTAATAAAAAGCGGAACAGAATAATTAAAACTACTCCAAAAGCGCGAAGAACAACTCCTACACGACGCCAGCTACGGCGACTATAATAAAATATGAAAGTTTAACAACGTTATTAACATGCGCAACAGGATAAAGAGAAGGAAACCAAAAACGTTAAGAACAATGCAGCCACGACGGCAATGACATCGTCATTAACAGAACACAGAGTAATAGTACATTTTAACAGTACTGGTAATAATAATATATTGTAATGCAGGAAGCGCACACTAAACAAGTGATAATAATAGTTAATGAAAAGACAGCACAATAATTAAACTAATAACGTTAACGCAGGTAGACGGCAACGACGTCGACATGAATACAAATAGCAATAATATATTTTGAAATAGGATCTACACACTAACAAATTAAGGACAGCAGTTAATAAAAACCTCAAAAGAATAATGACAAAGACAAGAATACCGTGCAGGACAACGTAGACAGGTTATATACCACCAAGTACATGTTCAGTAACATGTGGTCACAATGGTTCAAGGACTCGGACTAGAAGAAGAGTATGTAACAATGAGGTACTGGAGGTTGTGGTCCTCAGTCTGAATTAGAAAAAAATAAAACAAAAGCATATTCTTGAGAATAAGAAAGGCTGATAAATCTCCACAGATACAAACAGAGCCTCAATCATGTCGTGTTAAATATGGGCATCATGGACTGATTATAAACAGATTGGTCTTTGTTCAGTGACACGTGGAGGCAGTGGGCAGATGTGGAACCAAATCACCAGTAATAGCAGAATTACCAAGTCTTGTTCAGCTAATGTTCCTTGTCCTTCATAAATTATTAAAGTTAAATTATTTATCTGTTTTCTTCACAACTCGTGCAGCTGTAAGCAAGGTAAGCAAATTTGTCTTTATACTGACCGAATTCTTAAATATATGAATAATTAAATGTGAAATTTAATTTGGCTATTCATTTGAATAATAATAAGAAGAAACGTGGTTATAAAGAAACCCAGGATTATCTTATTTGTTTAATTATACTTTGGTTCATACAGATATAAGATATATAGGACGTGCACTGTCACGAAATAACAACAATAGCGAACAAAAAGCGAAAACGAACAACGAGTAGTACACCAAGACGTTAAGAACAATGCTGGTACGACGGCAACGACGGCGACATTAATGGAAATATTAATAATATATTTTAATAGGTGATGCGCCCCCTCAGAAAGTATGAGGAATACTTAATTAAAAGCGCTAAAGAATAAAAAGGAATACCCGCAATAAAGCTAGGACCGCTGTGACCTCAACGATGGCGAAATTGATAGAAATATTAATAACATATTCTAATATTGGATGGGCACCGTTAGAAAATAAGAATGACAGCTAATAAAAAAACGAAAAAGAATAATGAACTGAACACCAGTCTTTTGCTCTCTGCGAATGTCTGCCCTTAAATTCCAGGCAGCAGTTACCATATATGGTCTTGTCACATGACCATACAACTTAGAATGTTGCCATCCTCGGCAACTGGAGAGAGGGGTAGGTTGTGAGGATTAATAAGCTGACCATCTCGTAACCTAGATGAGCGTCTTACAGGAGCAGCATTTACATCAGCTGTCATATTCACATCCCGCTGTCAATACAAGGGCAACAAGTAAATGGAACACTCGATCAACATTCTCACTTACGGTTTACAAAACTGATTCTCATTATTGGGGAGATGTTTGGGAAGATTTAATGCTGGGTTACGGCTATGACAGTGGGGAAATCTGTGCCGTCTGGAAGATGATCAGACTGGGTATCTGACAATAGTACAGTAGATGTTACATGTGGTGGCTCAATAGTGACTATATCATTTGAATCCAGTATCTGTGGACATTTTTCTGAGATGTAATTAGTCACATGCTCTGTCTGATATTTAAACAGTATTAAAATAACAATTATATTACAAACAGATTTCTTAATGTGAGAGAAAAGATGCAGGTAGAATGGACCAAACGATACCTCGTAACGGGATAATTTTCACAGACACGATCGGCGCATGAATATGATGATGATTGTTCTTATTAGGTACCATGATGTGAACGGTTTATTCCTGATTCTGGCATGTCAACAATTTGAAAGCACATTCAGTCACATTTTATACACGAAATGTCCCAGAAAACACTCCACCGCAAGCTGACAAGTAGGAAGCCGTGACCCGGGTACACGTGACGTACTCCAATCCCAGCTGGAAGAGCTTGTTCTCCTCTTCTAGTAGTATTTCCTGTCTCCAAATTTGACTGCGATATAATATTAATTTCATTAATCTCGTTAATCGCCCCATCTGTTCTTCACACATCTCGTTATCCCCATGCGTCTAAATTTGCCTTAATTGCTCACGCCAGTTTTCCCGTTTCTGGAAGTGGATTAGAACACCTCACCGCTTACCTAATCTGGAGACTGCCAATTTTGGGAACATACCATGTGAACACGTTACTCTACTAAAACTCCACAGCGGACTGTTCCTTTTTTGTTGTTGTTTTTTGATAATTATTATTTCTTTTTTCAGTGCATTAAAGGTCGTATTAGACGTAAAAAACAAATTGGTTACGTGTTATTTGAATGATTGCCTTTATACATTCATTAAAACACTTGATGCAGTTTTACAAGAGAAAATAATAAAAAAATACAAAAAAATACCAATAAAAAAAATTAAAAATTAAAGGTCCGTCAACCGGCCGTATAAAAAATTATGTTTCAAATTAAGTTTTCACTCTTTTCGTTAAAACAAAGAGCATTCAAATTCTAAAATATGTACTATTATGTATGAAAACAATCAGATTCCTATTTTTATTTTTTTTAAATCATTGGTCCATGCTAATGCAGGGCTCGAAATGACCAATCGCCAGGTCACCAAATGCGAGCAAAGTTCCGTTTAGGCGACTAGGGTGTTAAAAAAATTATGGGTTTATCGCCCAAATTTTTTTATCGCAAATATTTAATTCACATAAAAGGATTGCCCATAATTCCATAAGTTGGTGTATCGGCTTACCTTATTTGCCGACATCTATTTATAGACACTAATGCTAAAGTGAAACCAGAGAACATTTCGAATCCATACCTTAAAGAATTATCGGTTGGTTAACGGAGCAACTTATCATAGGAGATAACTATAAGCAAGTGTTTGCTATTGTTTTTCTTTTTCAATTCAAGCATTAATTGGCTAAAGTGAAGACAGCCAACAAATATAACGAACTTTTAGACCGTTAAGTTAAATAATTATCGGTTGGTTAACGGAACAAATTATCTTGGGAGATAACTCTATAACCTTGTATTTGCTACTGTTTTCCTTTTCAATTCCAGAAGGGTTACTGACTCAGAATAAAAAATAAATTAAAATTAAAATTACATTAAACAATACTAAAAAGAAAAGTTGAATCCCTGCTTATTTTGTAGAGAAACGTTATTGATTTTCGTGTTTTTGACAACACGCTAAACTTTACTCACTGTCGTCATTTCACGTTGCTTTAATTTGTATTTCTTTTGAAAAATCCAGGTGTATAATCCTATAACTTATTATTATTATTATTATTATTATTATTATTATTATTATTATTATTTGGGAAGGTCGAAATTTGTTATGGCTATTTTAGTTAATAAAGAATTTTTATATTTCATTTTAGATGTTGGCAAATTAAGGTAAGCCTATACGTCCAATTTATCGAACTATGAGCAAACCTTTTATGTGAAATAAATATCTGCGATAAAATTATTAATAGTGGCTCTTGTGTTATAACTTACAGAAAAAAGAGATAACCGAAAAAATACTTTTTGTGCGACCAACCCATAATTATTGTTTTTTAATTTCGAGCCTTGCACTTAGTGACATAACGTGAATAATCATCAGCTTGAAAGACATGATATTTGTCTCAAGTTGAAAATGTCATAGATGTTCGTAAGATAAAAAAAAGTAAGTTCTTCTGGAGTAATACTATTTATTCATGTTAGAGAATATAGAATTAAATTTGGAAATCAAAACATTTTAAATGTTAAATCTATTGTAATATATTTTATCTGGACAAACAAGACTCATTAAAATGATTTTTTTATATTTTTGTTTTCATCTAGATTAGGACAGTTATTGCAAATAATATACCATTGTGTCAGTGTTATAAGAAATGAGATTTTTTTTGTTTTGCAGCAGAAAAGTCTACAAAAGATTTCAATGAACTAAGCAGAGAGAACTTGTATGGGTTTTTTCATTAGTATTTTTTTCTATTTAAGCAGCAGGTAATTTGTAATTTCTCCTTCATTTTTACAGGGTACATCTGAATGTGTGTGTGTGTCTGAGTGTGTGTGTGTTGTGTGTGTGTGTGTTGTGTTGTGTGTGTGTGTCTGTGTGTTTGTGTATGTCTGTCTGTGTGTCTGTATGTCTGTGTTTGTGGTGGGTTTATAGGTGTCTGCTTATATCTTTTATTGTTTGTTTACAGCATTAGTCAGAACAAACTCACAGCTTTATTGAAGCATTGCAGACTGAACGGGTAACTCCAAGAGAGAAAAGAAATCTGGCAGAAGAAAATTAATTCACACACTTTTACATGTGAAGACAGAGAAAGGATAGTTCAATGAATTCTTAGATTAACTGATTTTATATTGCAATATGTTTTTGTTTGTTATTTTAAATTTTGTTTTCAGTTTTATTTTTAAGAAAAAGCTGTCTTCTTCAGTTTGTCTTGTCAGTTTAATGTCACTGACACTGATTTTTAATCCTTTTTAGGTCATCATTTATCAATCTGTGTAACATTTGTGTTCCTTTTATTGTCCCAAAACAGATCTCTGCTGGCAATGCTAACAGTGAGAAGATAGAGCAAACTGCCAGTCTTCCAGCAGAAGAGAAAATGAGAGTGTTTGGAGAGCAATTTGAGCATCTACACATTGTGGAAGCAGAAAGAAAATTTGTAACAATTTGATAGAGAAGTTTAAAATTGTAATTTCTGAAGCTGGTATAACCTGTGTTGGTCAACATCATCCCACTTCATTTCCTGCTACAGTCTGCCATTTTTTTTTGTAACTTTGGACAGAAAGTTCACATTCCAAACAGCCCTCTCAAGCCAGAACCAGTTTACTTCCTTGTGCCAAGAAAATGTGGAATTTTTTAAATATCTTCTGAAACTTTGTGTCAGTCACTCTATCTGCTGGTGAGTCAGTTGATCTGTTAATTAATTAATTTATATAATTATTTTGTGTTGATGTATTTGCTTTTTGTTTTCTTTGTTACTGTGTATGCTATTTATTTTTTGAATTTGTTATTTTATATTATGTTTTTGAATTTATTTAATCAACCATTTGTGTTTATTTATTTGTTTGAGTTAAAGTTTGGCTTCAGTTTTCACTGTTTCTATCAAGATGTTTTTAAGTGTAAATTCAATTTTTAATTAATTGAAAAAGTGATGGAGCATTAGGACAGAATGTGGACAGAGAAATAAGTAATGTTTCATGGTTTCAAAAATTCCACATCTACAGTTTGGTTTTGTGTTTATTTTGTGTTTGAATTTGATTGTGTTTAGATTGGTGCAGTAGCTGATTCTGAGTTTGGTAAAGTTGTTGTTATATAGTTTGTTACAACAATAATTTTTGTTTTGTGATTATGAAAGGTGTAACTTTTGTTTATTTTATTTGTTTACTATTTAACATTCACCAACTCTGTTCTCCATTTCAATATGGCTGACTGTTGTTTAAAAACTGGACTGTTGTGAAAGGTATGTTTTAATTGTTGTCTTGTTTCTTTTCACTCATTTGGCTATGTGTTGTTATTGTTTTTGATGTGCAGACTGTTTTACTGTTTGTTGAGTCAGAGTTTCAGGATTAGTGAAGGTAATTCCCAGTAAGAAAATATTGATCCCAGATGTTTACACTGGGACCAAAAGCCTTTAAGTTTTGTGTTCATCTGTAAATAAATTTTCCTTCAGTTGTCACTTTTTGTTATGATTTCTGCTGTTTTGCTGATTGAGGAGATTTGTGCCTTGTCAAGATATCTCAGTTTTTTTTCTGTTTGGAGATTGGTTTTCTTCTGTATTTGTATGCTGTGGTATATATGTTTGTTTGTAAGGATACCAGAATGTCCACTTTTTTATTATTTTCCATTCAGGGTTTTGTCTGAGAGTTTGTTGGTGATTTATATTGTTTTTTTATTTATAGCCTTTTGCTTCTGGTCAACTTTTTCTTTTTTTAAAATCAGATTTGGCCTTTTTAACCTGCTGTATTTTGAAAATCCTAATTTTCATTTCTGAATCATTTGAGTTAGTGGTTTTTATGTCTTCCATGGTTATTTTTTTATAGGTGGGTTTGTTGTTGTTTGTCCTGGTGCTGAAAGTTTAATGTGTGCAGTTGTGTGTATAATTCAATGTTAATTATGTGTCTCTATTTACTTCAACACACACACATAACATACACACTTAAATATACAAACATACATACACATATTATTTTATTTAGTGTTTTATTTTTATATTTTCATTTCTTAGTTGGTTACATTGCAAAGTTAAAAATGTTTCTTCCTTTTAACTGTTATAATAAATTTTTATTATTATCATTAGTTTTATTATTATTATTATTATTATTATTGTATATGACTGTGTGTGTGTTTTTCTTTTAACAATTTTGGAGCTCTTATTTTAAAAATAAAAAACTGACTGGATGGTGATTTAAGTGTAAACAAAATTATAGGTTCACTTCATTTTATTAAAAATGTGCTTTTGATTCCTATCTTTGCAATTAAATACACATTTTAATAATTTGTAGTTCAGTATTTATTTATTTATTTTCATGGGTTTTACAATTTCTTTTTTGTTGTTTGATTTGTTGTTTTTTGCTTTGTTTTCTTAGATCTTTAATTTTTTTTTTTTTTTATTTTAAATTAATTTGGTCTGTATTTGAGAAAAAAAAAATTGCAATAGCTTAAAGACTTTTTTATCATGTAACTTGTTCTTTTTATTGATATGCTTGTGAAATCCATTTTGTCTTCTTTTCAGTTTGCTTTTCAGTTTGCTTTTCTTGTTTTATCCTATTCACCCCCGTGCCTTAGTCACCCGCATATGGGTGGAGCTACTAATAAACACAGGCTGAAGTTTGTACAAGCACTAGGGGCTTTTAAGATTAAACTGGTAATTAAGTATTAAAAAAAGTAATTGTTTTTGTTACTGACTGAAAATATAGAAACTTATCTAGTGATCATATATTGCAATTATTGATATCTATCTGTGAATACACATACACACATAAACACGCATGCACTCCCACACTGTGTGATAGAGGTAAGCTGCTGAACTTGGACTGAATATTGATGAGTATAAATAAAATATATATGAATCTATGGTTTTTGTTTACATTGGTGTGTATGTGTTGGTGTACACATTTGCATACAAAAACACACATACACACACAAACACATAAATTAAGCTATGCATTTCTTTCTTTCTTTTTCATTTGTTTCTCATCCACTTTCCAATCCAGTGCCTCCTGCAAGCATTATTAGAGATTTTAAAAATGATTTGTGTAATATGATTTTAAATAATTACATATATTTATCTTGTCAATCAATTTATATTCGTTAAACAAATACTTTGAGATATAAATGATTTTTATCTGCCTTATAACATGATCAGTATAACATTAATTCATAGATAATTTTACATATCTGATCAATAGTGTGTCTTAAAGATATTAATATATCTTGGAATTGGATCCTCACCAACTGATCTATTGACAGCAGCAGACTATTCTGTATTGGCAGAACAATTGAAAGAACTCACTAAGCTTTGTGCAGACAAGTTAATGTGTTATTCAACTTCTACATAAAAGAAAATCATTTTAGTACTAGATTGCAAGCACAATCAAAAAGTATTTAATTGTCATTTTTAATTTATTTATTTATTTATTTATTTATTTATTATTTATTAATTAATTTATTTAATTTCACTCTTACAGTTGGTGGTTCTTGGTCTGCATGGTCACTTCAGAGACTGGGTAGTTGTAGTGAAACATGTGGTAGAGGCACTAGATAAGATTTGAGAT